>CM068297.1:76858331-77242841 GCA_034768395.1 Linum lewisii | reverse complement strand
CCCAAAATGCGCTAGTTTTGACCCAAAAAATGCGCTAGAGTTGGCTCAAAGTGCGCTAGATTTGTCCTAAAGTTTGCTAGATTTGTTCAAAAATGCGCTAGATTTGTCCCAAGGTGATTTGGCCCAACATATGCGCTAGATTTGGCCCAAAGTGCGCTAAGTTTGTCCTAAAGTGCGCTAAATTTGTCCCGAAATGCGGTAAATTTGTCCCAAAATGCGCTAGATTTGTCCAAGGTGCGCTAGATTTGGCCCAAAAAATGCGCTAGATTTGTGCCAAAGTGCGCTAGATTGTCCCAAAATGCGCTAGATTGGTCAAAAAATGCGCTAGATTTGGCCCAAAGTGCGCTAGATTTGTGCCAAATGCGCTAGATTTGTCCCAAATGCGCTAGATTTGGCCCAAAAAATACGATAGATTTGGCCCAAAGTGCGCTAGATTTGTCTTAAAGTGCGCTAGATTTGTCCAAAATGCGCTAGATTTGTCCCAAGGTGCGCTAGATTTGGCCCAAAAATGCGATAGATTTGTCCAAAATGCGCTAGATTTGGCCTAAAGTGCTCTAGATTTGGCCCCAAAAATGTGCTAGATTTGTCCCAAAGTGCGCTAGATTTGGCTCAAAGTGCGCTAGATTTGTCCTAAAGTGAGCTAGATTTGTTCAAAAATGCGCTAGATTTGTCCCAAGGTGATTTGGCCCAACAAATACGCTAGATTTGCCCAAAGTGCGCTAGATTTGTCCTAAATGCGCTAGATTTGTCCCAAAATACGCTAAATTTGTCCCAAAATGTGCTAGATTTGTCCCAAGGTGCGCTAGATTTGACCCAAAAATGCGCTAGATTTGTGCCAAAGTGCGCTAGATTTGTCCCAAAATGCGCTAGATTTGGCGCAAAAAATGCGCTAGATTTGGCCCAAAGTGCGCTAGATTTGGCCGAATAAATGCGCTAGATTTGTCCAGAAATGCGCTAGATTTGGTCAAAAAATGCGCTAGATTTGGCCCAAAGTGCGCTAGATTTTGCCCAAAAATGTGCTAGATTTGGCCCAAAAATGCGCTAGATTTGTCCCAAAATGCGCTAAATTTGACCCAAAAAATGCGCTAGATTTGGCTCAAAGTGCGCTAGATTTGTCCTAAAGTGAGCTAGATTTGTTCAAAAATGCGCTAAATTTGTCCCAAGGTGATTTGGCCCAACAAATGCGCTAGATTTCGCCCAAAGTGCGCTAAATTTGTCCTAAAGTGCTCTAAATTTGTCCAGAAATGCGCTAGATTTGTCCCAAGGTGCGCTAGATTTGGCCCAAAAATGCGCTAGATTTGTGCCAAAGTGCACTAGATTTGTCCCAAAATGCGCTAGATTTGGCGCAAAAAATGTGCTAGATTTGGCCCAAAGTGTGCTAGATTTGTCCTAAAATGCGCTAGATTTGGTCAAAAAATGCGCTAGATTTGGCCCAAAGAGCGCTAGATTTGGCCCAAAGAGCGCTAGATTGGCCAAAAAATGCGCTAGATTTGGCCAAAAAAATGCGCTAGATTGGCCAAATGCGCTAGATTTGTCCCAAATGCGCTAGATTTGGACCAAAGTGCGCTAGATTTGTCTTAAAGTGCGCTAGATTTGTCCCAAAATGCGCTAGATTTGTCCCAAGGTGCGCTAGATTTGCCAAAAAATGCGATAGATTTGTCCCAAAATGCGCTATATTTGGCCCAAAGTGCTCTAGATTTGGCCCCAAAATGCGCTAGATTTGGCCAAAAAAGCGTTAGATTTGGCCAAAAGTGCGCTAGATTTGGCCTAAAAAATGCGCTAGATTTGACCCAAAATGCGATATATTTGTCCCAAAATGTGCTAGATTTGCGCAAAAAATGCGCTAGATTTGTCCCAAAATGCACTAGATTTGTCCCAAAATACGCTAGATTTGACCCAAAAAATGCTCTAGATTTGGCACAAAATGCGCTAGATTTGGCTCAAAGTGCGCTAGATTTGTTCAAAAATGCGCTAGATTTGTCCCAAGGTGATTTGGCCCAACAAATGCGCTAGATTTGTCCTAAAGTACGCTAAATTTGTCTCAAAATGCGCTAAATTTATCCCAAAATACGCTAGATTTGTCCCAAGGTGTGCTAGATTTGGCCCAAAAATGCGCTAGATTTGTGCCAAAGTGCGCTAGATTTGTCGCAAAAAATGCACTAGATTTGGCCCAAAGTGCGCTAGATTTGTCCCAAAATGCGCTAGATTTGGTCAAAAAATGTGATTTGGCCCAAAGTGCGCTAGATTTGGCCAAAAATGCGCTAAATTTGGCCCAAAGTGCGCTAGATTTGGCCCAAAAATGCGCTAGATTTGGCCCAAAGTGCGCTAGATTTGTCCTAAAGTGCATTAGATTTGTCCCAAAATGCGCTAGATTTGTCCCAAGGTGCGCTAGATTTGGCCCAAAAAATGCGATAGATTTGTCCCAAAATGCGCTAGATTTGGCCCAAAGTGCTCTAGATTTGGCCCAAAAAATGCGCTAGATTTGTCCCAAAGTGCGCTAGATTTGCCTAAAAAATGCGCTATATTTAACCCAAAGTGCGCTATATTTGTCCCAAAATATGCTAGATTTGGCGCAAAAAATGCGCTAGATTTGGCCGAAAAAATGCGCTAGATTTGTCAAAAAATGCGCTAGATTTGCCCCAAAAAATGCGCTAGTTTTGGCAAAAAATGAGCTAGATTGGCCCAAAGTGCGCTAGATTTGTGCCAAAGAGCTAGATTTGTCCCAAAATGCGCTAGATTTGGCCCAAAGTGCGCTAGATTTGTACCAAAAATTATGCGCTAGATTGTCCTAAAATTATGGGCTAATATGTCCCAAAATGCGATGGATTTGTCACAAAATGCGATAGATTTGTCCCATAATGCGCTAGATTTGTCTCAAAATTGCGCTAGAATGATCCCAAAATGCAGACAAGATTTGTCAGAAAGTGGGCTAGATTTGTCAAAATTCTGGATTAGATTATAAAAATTCTGGACTAGATTTGATAAAATTTTGGACTAGATTTGTCAAAATTTTGGACTAGATTTGTCAAAAACCATACTAATTTGTCAAAATAGGACTAGATTTGTCAAAATTCTGGACTAGATTTGCCAAAATATGGACTAGATTGTAAATTCTGGACTAGATTTGTCAAATTCTGGACTAGATTTGTCAAAATTATGGACAAGATTTGTCAAATTCTGGACTAGATTTGTCAAAATTTTGGACTAGATTTGTCAAATCTTGGACTAGATTTGTCAAAATCTTGGACTAGATTGTAAATCTTACTATTTGTCAAAATTCTAGACTAGATTGTCAAAATTCTAGATTAGATTTGTCAAAATTCTAGACTATATCGTCACATTTTGGACTACATTTGTCTAAATTTTGGACTAGATGTGTCAAATTTTGGACTAATTTGTCAAAATTCTGGACTAGATTTAAACAAAATTTTGGACTAGATTTGTCAAAAAACTAGACTAGATTTGTCAAAAACTAACTAGATTTGTCAAAAACTAGACTAGATTTGTCAAAATTCTGGACTAAATTTGTCAAAATTCTAAACTAGATTTGTCAAAAAGTGGACTAGATTTGTTAAAAAGTGGACTAGATTTGTCAAAATCTTGGACTAGATTTGTCAAAATTCTGGATTAGATTTGTCAAAATTCTGGACTAGATTTGACAAAATTTTGGAATAGATTTGTCAAAATTTTGGATTAGATTTGTCAAAAACAAGACTAGATTTGTTAAAATATGGACTAGATTTGTCAAAATCTTGGACTAGATTTTTCAAAATTCTAGACTAGATTTGTCAAAATCTTGGACTAAATTTGTTAAATTTTGGACTAGATTTGTCAAATTCTGGACTAGATTTGTCAAATTTTGGACTAGATTTGTCAAAAATTTGGACTAGATTTGTCAAAAACTGGATTAGATTTGTCAAAATCTTGGACTAGATTTGTCAAAATTCAGACTAGATTTGTTAAAATTCTAGACTAGATTTGTCAAATTTCTAGACTAGATTTGTCAAAATTCTAGACTATATTTGTCACATTTTGGACTAGATGTTTTAATTTTGGACTAGATTTGTCTAAATTCTGGACTAGATTTCACAAAATTTTGGACTAGATTTGTCAAAAACTAGGGGTCGTTTTCCGCGTGGAATTTGATAGCCACGTGGAATTATATTCCCATGGATATGACAATTTCACCGGAATTCAATTCCTTGTTTTCCTGTCTAAAAGCTTTAATGGAATTGAAAAAAAAAAAAAAACAAATACAAAGTTTGGGCAAAAGCTGCCTTATACCTTCCAACTCCGGCCCATTAGCAAAGGATTTAAAATCCTGCCCGAAGCGGATTTCTAAGCCCGCCGGATTTCAAAGCCTGCCGGCTTTGGTTGACCCAAACATCTCAGAAAACAAGGAATTTGGGACCAATGGGATTTCAGCCAATTCCTTGGCTAAATTGTTGCGCGCGGAAACGATACCCTAGACTAGATTTGTCAAAATCTTGGACTAGATTTGTCAAAATTCTAGACTAGATTTGTCAAATATGGACTAGATTTGTCAAAATGTTGGACTAAATTTGTCAAAATTCTGGACTAGATTTGTTAAATTCTGCACTAGATTTGTCAAAATTCTGGACTAGATTTGTCAAAAAGTGGACTAGATTTGTCAAAAGTGGATTAGATTTGTCAAAATCTTGGACTAGATTTGTCAAAAAGTGGACTAGATTTGTCAAAATTCTGGACTATATTTGACAAAATTTTGGACTAGATTTGTCAAAACCAGACTAGATTTGTTAAAAATGACTAGATTGTCAAATTCTAGACTGATTGGTCAAAATATGGACTAGATTTGTCAAAATCTCAACTAGATTTGTCAAATTTTGGACTAGATTTGTCAAATTCTGGACTAGATTTGTCAAATTTGGACTAGATTTGTCAAAATATTTGGACTAGATTTGTCAAAATCGTGGATTGATTTGTCAAAATCTGGACTAGATTTGTCAAAATTTGGACTAGATTTGTTAAAATATGGACTAGATTTGTCAAAATCTTGGACTAGATTTGTTAAAATTCTGGACTAGATTTGTCAAAATATGGATTAGATTTGTCAAAATCTTAGACTAGATTTGTCAAAATTTTGGACTAGATTTGTCAAATTCTGGACTAGATTTGTCAAAATTTTGGATTAGATTTGTCAAAATTCTGGACTAATCTAACCCAAAATTTGTGACAAATCTAACCCAAAATTTATGACAAACCTAACCCAAAATTTGTGACAAATCTACCACAAAATTTGCGACAAATCTAACCCAAAATTTATGACAAATCAAACCCAAAATTTGTGACAAATCTTACCCAAAATTTGTGACAAATCTAACCCAAATTTTGTGACAAATCTAACCCAAATTTTGTGATAAATCTAACCCAAAATTTATGACAAATCTTACCAAATTTTGTGACAAATCTAACCCAAATTTTGTGACAAATCTAACCCAAAATTTGTGACAAATCTTAACCAAAATTTGTGACAAATCTAACCCAAAATTTATGACAAATCTAACCCAAAATTTGTGACAAATCTTACCCAAATTTTGTGACAAATCTAGCCCAAAATTTGTGACAAATCTAACCCAAAATTTGTGACAAATCTAACCCAAAATTTGTGACAAATCTTACCCAAAATTTGTGACAAATCTAACCCAATTTTTGTGACAAATCTAACCCAAAATTTGTGACAAATCTAACCCAAAAGTTGTGACAAATCTAACCCAAAATTTGTGGCAAATCTAACCCAAAATTTTCTCGCCCATAATTTATGACAAATCTAACCCAAAATTTGTGACAAATCTAACCCAAAATTTGTGACAAATCTAACCCAAAAGTTGTGACAAATCTAACCCAAAATTTGTGATAAATCTAACCCAAAATTTGTGACAAATCTTACCAAAATTTGTGACAAATCTAACCCAAAATTTGTGACAAATCTAACCCAAAATTGTGACAAATCTTAACCAAAATTTGTGACAAATCTAACCCAAAATATTATGACAAATCTACCCAAAATTTGTGACAAATCTTAACCCAAAATTTGTGACAAATCTAACCCAAAATTTGTGACAAATCTAACCCAAAATTTGTGACAAATCTTACCCAAAATTTGTGACAAATCTTACCCAAAATTTGTGACAAATCTAACCCAAATTTTTGACAAATCTAACCCAAATTTGTGACAAATCTAACCCAAAATTGTGACAAATCTAACCCAAAATTTGTGGCAAATCTAACCCAAAATTTTCTAGCCCATAATTTATGACAAATCTAACCCAAAATTTGTGACAAATCTAACCCAAAATTTGTGACAAATCTAACCAAATTTATGGCAAATCTACCCAAAATTTGTGATAAATCTAACACCAAAATTTATGACAAATCTAACCAAAATTTTGGTTAGATTTGTCCCAAACTTTTGGTAGATTTGTCCCAACTTTTGGGTTAGATTTGTCCCAACTTTTGGGTTAGATTTGTCATAAATTATGGGCTAGACAATTTTGGGTTAGATTTGTCACAAATTTTGGGTTAGATTTGTCTCAAATTTGGGTTAGATTTGTGTCAATTTTTGGATTAGATTTGTCCCAAATTTTGGGTTAGATTTGTCCCAACTTTTGGGTTAGATTTGTCCCAATTTTGGGTTAGATTTGTCCCAAATTTTGGGTTAGATTTGTCCCAAATTTTGGGTTAGATTTGTCCCAACTTTTGGGTTAGATTTGTCCCAACTTTTGGGTTAGATTTGTCCCAACTTTTGTGGGTTGGGGATTTGTCCCAACTTTTGAGTTGATTTGTCCCAAATTTTGGGTTAGATTTGTCCCAACTTTTGTGTTAGATTTGTCCCAAATTTTGGGTTAGATTTGTCCCAAATTTTGGAGGTCGGACGTGCCAAATTGAAGCTAGATTTGGCACAACTTTTGGGCTAAATTTTCACAACTTTTAGGCTAGATTTGGCACAAACTCTTGGCTAGATTTGGCACAAACTCTTGGCTAGATTTGTCACAAATACTGGGTTAGATTGGGCACAAATTCTAGGCTAGATCTGGCACTTATTCTGGCCCATAAATTTCTCCAAATCTAGCCCAATTTTTTTTGAAAAATCTAGCCTAATATTTTATACAAATCTAGCCCATAAATTTTTACAAATCTAGCCCAGATGTTTTGACAAATTTCTCTCATATTTTTTGAAAAATCATACTATATTTTTAACAAAACTATACCAATTTTTTTAATAGTATAACACGGTTTTTTGACAAATCTAGCTCAATTTTCTTACAAAACTATCCGAGTTATTTTTTACAAATCTAACCCATAATTTTTTTATAAAACTTGCCTAGATTTTTTGACAAATCAAGTCAGTATGTTGACAAAACTTACCTAGTTTATTTTGACAAATCTAATCCAATTTTTTTACTAATCTGTCCCAATTTTTTTTAAAACTGACAAATCAGTCCACTGACAAATCTAACCCAGAAAATGTTTGACAAATATAGCCCAAATTTTTCGACAAATGTAGCCCATAATTCAAAACCAATGCTTCACAAATCTTATATGCCAAGAAAAAGAAGGTTCAACACAAGCAACCAAAATCTACAAAACGCCAATTCGATGATTCTCTCACATGGATCAACAGCAATCAAATACAACCAATCTCATTGTAATTTCCTTTTCAGCACATCAATGATCAAACATTATTACATCAGATCTTCAGCTTCTTCAGCTAAACCTCGTATCATTGTTCTTTCCCCTTGTATTTGCTCAGGATTCTGGTGCTGCAGCAGCTGCAGGTACTTGAGACTTCAGCAATGGCTGCAGCGCCTTAACGACGATGCTCATGTTCGGCCGAAACTCTGATTCGTATTGAACGCACAATGCTGCTACCGCTGCCAACTGCAGAACGACAACCCGAATGTATCATGTGATAAAGAGAGTCATCCACGCCAACTATAGAACTCGTTTGTTTGGTAAAGAAAGAACGTACCTTGGCGACTCCCTTAGGTGGGTATTCTCCTTTCAGCTTTGGGTCAACACATTGCTTCACTTTGTCTTCACTTAGCCTTGGTGTAGCCTGACAAAGGAAGGGAAAGTCATTGCAAATTAGCAGAAGAAGGAAGATTTATATGAAAAGGGCAGCGGTAGATGGATCGACCCGTACCCAGGTGACTAAACTTTGTTGCCCTCGGGGCATGGTATGATCGACTGGTTTCCGCCCAGTGAGAAGTTCGAGGAGAACCACTCCGAAGCTGTAAACATCACTCTTCTGTGTCAATTGTCCGGTCATTGCATACCTACATGGAAGACAAAGAATGAGTTACATTTGCTGCATTAGTAGCTATACTGATATGCTTGTGTACATGAGATAACCGAGAGGACAAACTAATGACGAAAGGTGATGAACAAGAAGAAAGCTCAAACTATATGAAACTGAAATCAGAGAGGTGGAAACTTGGAGCTAATTCCCCCACCCTACTACATCGATAACAAAAACCAAGGAAAAGGGAGCATTACTCTGGAGCATGATATCCGAAAGTTCCCAGAACGCGAGTAGAATGCAGGCGTGCAGCCATGTCAGGGGCCTGATTTGATAGGTTGAAATCTGCGATTTTGGCTTTGAAATCTTCAAATAGAAGCACATTGCTTGATCTGACATCTCGGTGTATAATGGAAGGTTGAATCTTCTCATGCAAGTACTCCAAGCCTCTTGCTGCATCGACTGCAATTCTAACTCGTTGTATCCAGTCCAGCACTGGACCAGGTTGTGCCCCTTGAACCCCCTTTCGACCTGTTAATCGAATCATAAGGAATGCCAACCTCAAAATAATGCTTCATAAGAAAAAAAACCCCACATCATTTCTATTTGAAAAGAGAAGATATATTGTGATTGTACCGTGCAATATGTCATGAAGAGATCCCATTGTAGCAAAGTCATAAGCAAGCACTCTGATATTTCCAGTTACACAATAACCTTGCAATTCTACAAAATTGTCATGCTTCAATCTTGATACCATGGAAACCTGGAATATGGAAACAAAATCAATATTAACAATGATATGACAAGCATCAATCTCCAGCGACAAAGACATCTGAAGGTGAAGGAAGATGGAGTACACCAATGAACTATCTACAAAACTGAACTTTATGGAATAATCTGTAGAAACTACCCATTTATTTCATTAACTTAAACGCTACCTGAGTTAAGAATTCGTTGTCGGTTTCTGGCTCACTTGACACGTCAAGTTTTTTCACAGCCACAGCTTTTCCATTATCTAAGTTAGCATAATACACCCTGCCGTAAGATCCTTCACCGATTAGTGCCTTCGACCCAAAATTATCAGTCTTCTCTTTCACTTCATCCAATGATAGAGCAGACACTTCAATAGGCGGCACTTCCTTTTGTACTTCAGGTTTAACATGCACTGATGGATTTGAGCCTTTTGGGTGCCCTGTCAAACAAAGATAGGAAAATAGGATGAATAATACCGTGTAGGAAATGATGTTAAACGAAACCTCAGTACTTGAATGTACTTATGAATATAGAAACTATGAGATAAAGAACACCACAATGGACAGTTTCATAAAAACAAATAACACAGCAGAATCGTCTTTATTACGAGGAGCAAACAGATAGCATCAACCCGAAAGCTACCAGCTACACTGGTTATCTCTAAGCATCATCCATAAATTGACATTAGCAAGACAAGGGTATACAAATTTCGGACTGAAAAACATCTAATGAAGAGCTACCTATGTAACAAAGATGTATATTAATCCATAGAAAAACTAGCAATACCTAGACACATTTGAAGAGATATGAAACTGAAAATAATTCAGATTATATTGCAAACTAGGACGCAAATAAAGTAAAAACGACAAGAAATGTACCGTCATGATTATGCTTTGGGCTCGTAAGGAGCTCATTTTCATGTGATGTGTATTCCTCCTCCATCTGGCAGGTGCAGCATAGCCACCGACGCATCTTGTCTCTCTTCCTCAAATGATGTAATTCGTGATCGTGTTCGTGTTCGTGTTCGTTTTCAGCCCTTGATTTCTCCAACCGTACAAAGTGGGCAGGAGAAGGTGCATGCGACTGTTCAAAGCCAGAAGAGATACCCATTAAAACAGACACAATTAACTCTGTAAATCATATCCCCTATGATCAAAATTCAATCAATAATCAAACGTTTCGGCCAGCCAAGGGGGTGAATGATGCTGAATAAATAGCGAAAGAGAAACTCTAGCAATGAAAATGATAGAAATTGGGATGAAAAGCACATCCTGCAATCTACCATTTAGCATTAACATTCACAATCACAATCAAATCAGTTAACACCCTGATCAATCTAATCACAAAGTTCAATCAATAATCAAACAATTCGTCCAGCCAACAAGGTGGAAGACGATGAAATGGCCAAAGAAGGACGTTAGCAAATGGAAACGATAGCGATTGGAATGAAACACATCCTGCAATCTCCATTTCTCATTCGCAATCACCAATCAGATCAGTTAATATGCTCAATCTAATTACAGAGTCCAATCAATAATCAACCAATTCTGCAACTGTGATGATGAAAACACATCCTGCAATCTGCCATTTTGCAATCATAATCACAATCAAAATCAATCAACACCCTGTTCGCCCTAACTTTCCCCCAATTCAATCCAACAACAAAGCCAGCAAATTGAATAGAATACACCCATCAGCCAGCAATAATCAACCAATTCTGCAACTGTGATGAAAACACATCCTGCAATCTGCCATTTTGCAATCACAATCAAAATCAATCAACACCCTGTTTGCCCTAACTTCCCCCCAATTCAATCCAACAACAAACCAGCAAACTGAATCGAATACACCCATCACAAGCAACCCCCCAATTAAGAACCGAATCGAGATCAATACCAATTCAATTCACAACACCGAAGCCAAATACAAAGTCCTCACCACGTGATTATGCGAATTGTAATCCGTCCCCTCCATCAAAAAACAACAGAAGAAAGGGAGGGAGGGGAGGAGAGAAAGAGCGGGAGACGCGTCGGTAGCTGAGCCGATGCCAAACAAACAAAAAATGGCCGAGGGAGAAATGAAAGAGACGAGGATGGGGGCAGATATCAAAAGAGCAAAAAGAGTGGGATGAAAAACTGAGAGGCGGGAAATCGATTAGCCATTAGATCGCAACCGAATTTGAAGGAGAAACGAAGAACCATTCGATTCAAACAGAAAGAGAAAGAGAAAGAGAGAAAGAAAAGGATTGATTACCTACCTGTAGCTGATACCTTCTTTTTCTGATCAATCAATCAAGGGTGCTTGTTCCTCTCTCTATCTATGGCGTCGGATCGTCTCTCTGGCTCGAGCTGGATTGGATGATTCGTTGGAATTTGTCTGTAAAAGAGAGAAATTGGGGAAGAGAGAGACAGTGGGGACTGAATGTGTAATTTACCAATTTGCACCGTATTCATCAATATTGCAAAAATGATCATTCAAACTATTTATATTGCGTAAACAATCACTGAACTACATTTTTTTTTTATGTATGATAATTAATAACTGAAAAATAAGAATTTGAAATGCATCGAGTCACACAATACATGAATAAACAATATACAGGATTATGATCGAGATATATAGATATTAATTTTATAATTGTTAATGATTTCGACATCGAAAAAGACTAATCGTTAGAGCAGAGCACAGTCCTCGATCTCAGACCATTCACCATAAACAACCTCTAAGCTTTGTATGGCCGGTTTAATAAGAGGTTTGACCTGGAGAATCGGTTAGTTGAGTGAGGGTGAAACGCTTAGCCCGTCTAAAGTGCCTAGAAGTCGTCGTATCCATGATACATCGCAAAACGTGTTACAGAGCCGGTAGTAAGCGTTCTATAATATGAGGGAATAGGCATATTTCGTGAGTGGGAGGCAAAGAAGTGTCAGGGCGCATCCAGTGGGCGTATTTTAGAGCCTTAAGCGTGCCTACGAGAGAGGCGTATATAACTTATGGTGTTTGTTGCTAAATATTCAGTCACGTCTCATCAATGTTGGGATCAAATTCGTATTTATAGGTCCTCGAAATTCACACGAGATCGCCATGTGTTGTCGGTGGATTGACGATAAATTTAAGTATGAGCTATAAATGCATAAAATATTCGTTATGTAAAGAATAATAATTATGGAAATCGTCGATGCTAAGCTAAGAAATAAACCACTTTTCCACTCTGCAATTTCCTTTTTCAGAATTATGAGCAAAGCATTTATTTATTAATTAATTTATTATTTTTGTGTGTAATCTTTGCAAGCTACTGGTTGCGAAGTTGCGCCGGCGGCCGGCGGCGATTATAATAAAATTATAGCACTTTTTATGTGTATATATGTGAGGACAAATGACACTTAGTTACATTTTGTTGTGGTCAAAGGTGTAATTTTATTCGACATCAATTCGCATAAAGTCGGTTACATAGAGATATAAGAAAAGTGCATGAAGTCCACTCTTGAGGAAGAGATTCATCACGGACGGATTTGGCTATCCAAATCTGCTGCTAAATTCATTCTTTTGGTATAAAGGAAAGGACATCGAGATCTAGGGGCAGTTTTCCAGGATTTGTCTCATAGAGAGGAGCCAAGCAGCGCATTCTCACGGCCACGTGATTCTAAGGTCTCGAAGCGTAAACCTCCAGATTCAGATAGTCAAAATTTAACAATAGTAGAGGTTGTAGCCATCGAGAGAGCTTCCAAGAGGGCCCTTTGCTTCGGCCACGATTGATGAAGAACACACAAGGATCCATGCCTTCCCACTAGTTACCTGTCCATGGGAGTTGATACAGACAACCTCATAACCCGCCACACCAGAACTTTCGGTGAAAGAGCCATCGCAAAGTATCTGTTGCTTTCGGTGAAAGAGCCATCGCAAAGTATCTGTTGCTTGGATAAACCCATAGGTGTCGGACTCGAAACGGGGGTGGGGGCCATATTGCGGCGAGAGGCCGTGTACCTCGAACTCGAACTCTGATCCAGAGAGTTCCAATCATCTTTGAGCTTAGCAATCCAACTCAAAGTCCACACATTTAGTTACATGCTAAATTTTGGAAAATGTAGATCCAAATGATAAATTTTAGGTCAAAGAGATTTCAAAATATCTCTAAACGAGAGTAAATCAGTATCGAATATCAACGATAATTTTGCTAAAAAACATTTAGCGATAATTAATCGAAAAATCGAACAACAGATTGTTCTGAAAGGTACATAAAAAAACAGATAATTTCCAATCTTTCTGGAAAATGTTTAATTATCTTTTGATAAATGATAAACTCCATTTTCTGTAAACACTGATGATCAAAATATAACAAACATTCAATCTTCCTGACAAACAAACTCTTATACCCAGCAACAAACAAAACAAAGAATCTACAAACCCGATTCGATTCTCTACACAGATCAAGAACAATCACATACAACCGATCTCACCGTACGTTCTTTTAGACCGCGTCAAACGCCATAATCCGAGCAGTATTTGTTCAGGATTCTGGGGCAGCAGCAATCGCGGGTACTTGAGACTTCAGCAATGGCTGCAGAGCCTTGACAACGATGCTCATGTTCGGCCGGAACTCTGATTCGTATTGAACGCACAATGCTGCAACTGCTGCCAACTGCAGAAGGACACCGAGAATGTATCATGTGATAATAGAGTCGACCACGCCAAATATAGAACTCGCTTGTTTGGTAAAGAAAGAACGTACCTTGGCGACTCCCTTAGGTGGGTATTCTCCTTTCAGCTTTGGGTCCACACATTGCTTCACTTTGTCTTCACTTAACCTTGGTGTAGCCTGACAGGAAAATCATTGCAAATGAGTTGAAGAAGGGAAATTTATACGAAAAGGGCAACGATAGATGGATTGACCCTTACCCAGGTGACTAAACTTTGTTGACCTCGGGGCATGGTATGATCGACTGGTTTCCTACCAGTGAGAAGCTCGAGGAGAACCACACCGAAGCTGTAAACATCACTCTTCTGTGTCAATTGTCCAGTCATTGCATACCTACATGGAAGACGAAGAAGAACCATTTACAATTTGCTGCATTGGTAGCTACTGATTCGGGCTGATGAAATGAAGGGAAAGGAGTAAGCATTACTCTGGAGCATGATAACCGAAAGTCCCTAGAACGCGAGTAGAATGAAGGCGTGCAGCCATGTCAGGGGACTGATTTGATAGGTTGAAATCGGCAATCTTAGCTTTGAAATCCTCAAATAGAAGCACGTTGCTCGATCTGACATCTCGGTGTATTATGGAAGGCTGAACCTTCTCGTGCAAGTATTCCAAGCCTCTTGCTGCATCAACTGCAATTCTAACTCGTTGTATCCATTCAAGCACTGGGCCAGGTTGTGCTCCTTGAACCCCTTTTCGACCTGTTAATTGAGCCATAACGAATGCCGACTCAAATATAGAAACTAGGAAAAGAATCCCCCATCAGTTCTATTTCAAAAGTGAGGATAGATTGTGATACCGTGCAATATGTCATGAAGAGAACCCATTGTTGCGAATTCATAAGCAAGCACTCGGAGATTTCCCGCTACACAGTACCCTTGCAATTCGACGAAATGTTCATGCTTCAATCTTGACACCATAGAAACCTGGAATATGGAAACAAAATCGATATTCACAATGATGGCATGAAGAAAATCAATATTAATCGTTAATATAACAGCATAATCTCCAACGACAAAGACATCCAAAGGTGATGGAAGATAGAGTACATCAATGAACTATCCACAAAACTGAATTATATTGAATAATCTGTAGAAACTAGCCATTTATTTCATTAACCCATAAACTACCTGAGTTAAGAATTCGTTATCGGTTTCTGGCTCACTTGAGACATCAAGTTTCTTCACAGCAACTGCTTTTCCATTATCTAAGTTTGCAAAATACACCCTGCCGTATGACCCTTCACCGATTAGTGCCTTCGACCCAAAATTATCAGTCTTCTCTTTCATTTCATCTAATGACAGAGCAGGGACTTCAATGGGCTGTATTTCCTTTTGTGCTTCGGGTTTTATAAGGGATGATGCATTTGAGCCTTTTGGGCGCCCTGTCCAACAAAGATAGCAAAACGGAATGATTATCATAAGTAATTAAACACATCATCAACTTTATTGAATTTATGAATATAGAAATATGAGATCCACATGGATCACTTGATTAACACCGCATTGGAGAAGAACACAACCAATCCATCTTAATTATGAGGAGCAAACAAATAGCATTAACCCAATACTACCAGCTACACGAATCATCTCTAAAAAAGCACCAATTTAAAAACTTTGGAGCTTAAAGTATGACATACATGTAAATGTAGTTTCATCCTTAGAAAGCTTCTACTATTTATTGACATTCTAAGGAACATGAAAGCAAGAAAAACAAATATTGCAAACAACAAAAGCCTACAATTTTAGTTCAAGCACAAACGTCGCACCAACCAGAAGCAATGAACACAATTTTACATAAAAAACATGCATTACAATACAATTTTATCAAAAAAAACATGCATTACAATATCAAATAATTAAATGCGTTGTTCATCCACGGCATAACAACACTTCATCTAGATTAAGCATATAGAAACATAACAATTAAGCAGCATATATTGCAATGATCCAAAAATCATGGCTACAGCAATGTCATAAACAATGATCACCTCAACAGGCTACCAAAACACAACCAATTGTACCAAAACTCATGGTAGGAAACCAGCATTCAGATAGAATAACGATGGCCAAGAAATGTACCATCCTGGTTATTCTTCGGGCTCCTGAGGAGCTCATTCTCATGTGAAGTGTATGCCTCCTCCATTCGGCAGGTGCAGCAAAGCCACCGACGCATCTTGTTTCTCTTCTTCGACTGTATATTGTGATCTTGTTTCTGTTTAGTTCTTGTTTTCTCCGCGCTTATATAGAAGGTAGGAGAAGGCGCATGTGCCTGTTCAATGCCACCAAAATACACATTACACACAATTAACCTGGTAAAATTATAACCCCCATCATCAAGCTAATCACAAAATTCAATCAACCAAACAATTGGGTCAGCCAAGCCGTGGACAATAATGATTAACATGAACTCAATCCATCAAAACGATCGCAGTTGGGATGAAAACACAATCCTACAGCCATGAAGCTAATCATGATAATCGCCATGTACCACTTTGGAATTGCAATAGAACCAATAAACACCCTAATCGCGTTTGACTGAACCCAATAAAAAAATTCAGCAAATTCAATCAAAAGCACCCAATTATCCCGATTGAGAAACTGATCAACCTGAATCGGAATCAACAGAACGAAAGACCAAATTCAAATACAAAATCCTCACCACAGAGTTATATGAATTACAATCCTTCCCCTCCATCAATGAAGAAATCAACAGAGGGGGAGAGGGAAAAAGACGCGTCTGGAAGAAAAGAAAATTGCGGTGCGGGGAAGATGAGAAATGAAACAAAAGAGAAAACGAAAGGCCCAAATTAAGAAGCGGGAAACAGATCACAATCCGAAATTAGGGTTAGACGAAGAAGGGTTCGATGGAAACAGCTAAGAGGAGAAAAAGTTGAATTTGATTACCTGTAGATTGATAGCTCGTTTTCTGTTCTGGGGGGGGTTTGTTTCTCTCTATCTATGCCGTCTGGTTTCCCTCTCTCTCTCCCGCTGAGAGAAATTCCTCTGTTTTCTTCTCTTCTTCTTCTTCCTCCTCTAGCTCTGTGAAAAGTGGGATTGAATGATTCGTTGGAATTTGTCTGTAAAGAGAGAAATTGGGGAGAGAGAGAGAGGAGAGAAACGGCTAATGGAAAGAGAGAGAATTCATCAATTGATTATTGAATTGCCTTTTTATTAATATTAATAAATAAAATTTTTAGAGAGAGAGAGTGAAATTATTATTAAATTAAGAGCTGAGGCTAAGGTTTTCTCCGGATTCTGTGGGTAAAAACACCGGGTCGGCCCAGACCCGACTCGAAAAATAGGCCGGTACCACGCGTTGAAAAAGGTGGGTCAAAACGGCGCCGTTTTGTGACGTGGATTTTTTGGAGTTCGTTTTGGTTGGACCCAGCTCCAACTAGGTTTTGTGGGGGTCCGAAATTAAGGCGTGACCCGAATTCATTTTGGCCCATCTTTTTTGGGCCAGGCCCGCAAGGTTCTCGCCTATAAGGCTTAGGCCCTATACGGAGTCTGACCCGACCCGACCAAAAAAGGCCGACCCGGAAAGTTTCACGCGTAAGTCACACGCGCCAAACAAGCCCACGCGCGCGTGAACTTTGAGCGCGTAAAGCCCACTCTCACCAGATTTACACGCGCGCGTGGCAGTCCAGGCGTGATGCCCACTCTCCGCGCGTGTGTTACACGCGTGAAACTTTCCGGGTCGGCCACTTTTTCCCGGGTCGGGTCAAACTCCATATAAGCCTAGGCCTGATGGGCGTGAACCTTGCGGGCCTGGCCCAAATTTTCTGGGCCAAAACCGATTCGGGTCACGCTAAAATTTGAAACCCCACAAAACCGAGTCGGAGCTGGGTCCAACCAAAACAACCTCTGAAAAAATCACTACCCACAAAACGACGCCGTTTCATCCCAAGCGCAAAACGTAGCCGTTTTGGCCGAAAAACACCGCCGTCCCCCGCCATTTCTCCGCCGTACTCAGAACGCCGACTCCGACGTTAGCTATGCCGATATCGCCGATTCGGCCGCACCCCCGCATCCAAATTTCATTACCAACCTTTTTAATTGGCAGTGGGGGTGAAGAAAGAGGAGATAATAGTGGAGGGTATAATAATCCGCCGGAGATACTCTCACAGAGGAATCCCCCGGCTGCCGGACTTTGCCAACCTAGAAATCAGCTTCAGTGAAGGTCACCGGAGCTCTTAAGGTCTTATTGGGAAGATTAATGTTAGAGATAAAAGGGGTTTTGGATCTCTCCTACAATAATTCTGTAATGTAATCTCCTCAGGTTAGATACTAGACTCGAATAATCCGCCGGAGATGACTCTCACGAGGGAATCCCGGCTGCCGGACTTTGTCAACCTAGAAATCAGCTTCAGTGAAGGTCACCGGAGCTTCTTTAGGAAGATTAATGTTAGAGATAAAAGGGGTTTTGGATCTCTCGTACAATGTAGTGCAGCAACCATATGTAAATGATTTCGAGACTTACAGTATGGCCTGCTGCAAGTCTGCAACTTGCTGCTTACAAGCTTGAGAACTCCAGCGGCATCTCTTAATCTGCGGATTCCTGTATCATATAACGATAATGAGATGGAAATTCAAGCTGTACCAGTTCTAATAGATACAGATGAAGCACTAAGAACATGATATAATAGAGACTTCGTCACCTCAACTAAGAACTAGAGTTGTACATATCTATAGCAATAGTCCACTATCGACCGACACACCACGAGGAATGTAGTAAGTGACCGATATGAGAATGTCAGCTCTTCATTGCCATTGGAATGATATGAGAAGGTCTCAGACGGGAGAACTTACATGAGGAGATATTGGTAGACGATGCTCTGTTTGGATTCAACGCTTCAATTTGTCTTTTTAACTCCACAAGTCTAGCAAACTGCAAGTTGCTGCTTTCTTGAACCTGAAAGTATTAATACGTTAGGAACGAGAAAGCATGAGATGGGAGCTATTCATATCCTCGGTAAGTTTCATACCAGTCGACTTAAAGTCATCGCATTTACTTCTGCTTCGTCTCTTCCTCGTCTTTCAAGGCTTGCAGTGCAGATTCCCATGCCTAGAAGACATTGACATACTATGTGTAAATACACAAATATTAAAGGTGAGAGTTTGATCAACTAAGCCGGCATGGCATTACCCTTCAATTTGGCTTGATGAATTTTTTCTACTGATACTTCAATTCTCTTCCTCAGATGCTCAAGTGCTTTTAAGGAGTAACATTCGTCACAGAAATTCCAAATTCAGTATGCAGACATATCAAAGAAGACAGACAATTGAAGAACAAAAGGAAATAACTGTGACCAACCAGCTTTCTTAGGTCCAGCAGTTAGTTTCAAATCCATAGATAGAGTTGCAACTTGCAAGCTCTCTGTCAACATCTGTATCTGCACGAATCGTATCAATGGAATCAATGGTGATCACATTATGTTTGCATGATATCCCTAATCAATCGACAAGAACAGTGATGATCATCTTTGCATTATCACAACCTAGAACGCTAAACAAACTAAACATAGCCTCAATATTATCAACTGCAGATAACTAAACAAAGAAGCTAACGAATGTCTAAATCTCTCGAAGATCCTAAAGCTCTAAGCTAGCAACCACAGCATTTCCGTTCATACAAACGCCAAACACTACATTTCCATATACCATACAACAATATGCACATATCTACAGTTGCATTGAAGATCGAATTCGAATCAGATGAATTCACAGCAGCAGATCCAAACGAAACTGAAATTGTCAACTTACTTGAGCAACTGTAGCTGCTCTTCTACAAATCTGCAATCACCTGAAGGAATAAAAAGAAAACACAAATGCCAGATGAGTAGAACTTCATTACAGATATTCGAACCGTAATCACAAAAACGAAACAGAGAACCAGGAGTGAAGGATACGGATTACGGACTCTCTCAGTATAGGCGATGACCGGAGATTCTCTGGCGAGACCGTAAGGACCGATCTCAGGCTTAAGAGACGGATTCGAAGCCATTTTTGGCTGCCGAGAATGTGAGAATCGGAGAAGGAACAACAACACTTTGCGATCTCTTCGATTACTTCCGAGAACCTTCAACTCCGGCCAAAGCTTCAAGCCGCAAATTGTCTTGAGTCTGTTTATCTTAATCCGGTTAAATTTAGACCCGACCCGGCTGGTTCGGGGCTCCGATTCGGCGGCCATTTTATTACTTAATTATATCAACATTAATTAATTGAAAATGAAAACTCGTTAGATTGAGAGGAGGGGGATGAAATACCTATACTACCCCTTACTTGGACGCCAAATTTTAAAATATACTCTAAATAATTACTTTTAAAAACATGTGTATATCACTATTATTATGTAACTAATGTTGATTAAGCTTCAATTACTTTCAAAGATAGGGTTCTTTTGAATTTCTCAAACATATCTCCTTTTTTTTTTAAATAGATAGCTCCGAAGGTGACAGAAAATAACAAACACACGTAAGAAAAGGAAATTAAGTCTACCTTCATGACTCCTGGGAGGTTATTCAGGGATATATGTGCCACGTAATGGGTGACCCTGTTACCTGAACGGCGAACCATTTGAAAGAGCCAAGTCGGAGCTCCAATCTTCAGCTGGAGGATTTCACCAATGATAGCTCTCCCGGTATTACACAGAATTTTTTTTAGAGAGAGAGAGAGTGAAATTACTATTAAATTAAGAGCTGAGGCTAAGGTTTTCTCCGGATTCTGTGGGTAAAAAAACCGGGTCGGCCCAGACCCGACTCGAAAAATAGGCCGGTACCACGTAGGTCAAAACGGCGCCGTTTTGTGACGTGGATTTTTTGGAGGTTGTTTTGGTTGGACCCAGCTCCGACTCGGTTTTGTGGGGGTCCGAATGTTAGGCTGACCCGAATGGGTTTTGGCCCAGAGAATTTGGGCCAGGCCCGTAAGGTTCTCGCCTATCAGGCTTAGGCCTTATACGGGGTCTGACCCGACCCGACCAAAAAAGGCCGACCCGGAAAGTTTCACGTGTGGGGTACACGCGCCGCGAGTGGGCCTCACGCGCCAAAAAAGCCCACGCGCGCGTGAAACTATAAGCGCGTAAAGCCCACTCTCACCATAATTACACGCGCGTGTGGCCTGCCCAGGCGCGTGAAGCCCACTCTTCGTGCGTGTGATACACGCGTGAAACTTTCCGGGTCGGCCATTTTTTCCCGGGTCGGGTCAAACTCCATATAGGACCTGAGCCTGATAGGCGAGAACCTTGCGAGCCTGGCCCAAATTCTCTGGGTCAAAACCTGAGAATTTAAAAACATAAGTTATCAAGTCGACTGAGTTCAAAATTAAGTGACCGAGTTGACACAACATGCAAACTTAGGTGACTGCAAAATTATTTGACCGCAAAACCAATTTTGAGCACAAATAACCTTTTAGGATCATTTTCCGCACAAGCTTTTTAGAGTCTGGTTTTGGCTGAAATCCACTCGTACCGGTCCTAGTCGTCCAATGGGGCCATCGGGTCCCAAATATATCGATAGTTTATATACCACGTGTTCCTTTAATTATCTTTACAATAGCACGATACACGTTATTACAATGTTAGCCTTTGCTTGGTATCCAATATTTATCTATAAATAGGATGATGATCCAAAGAACAAATATCACCATTCACCAAAAAAAAATTGTAGCAAATTACTATTGTTGAGTAGGAGAAAGAAAAAAAACCAAACAAAAATCGATGGATGGGGTGAGGTCATTGCCAAAGTTCGTGGTGTTCTATTCGGAGAGCGCGAAAAAATACGCAAAATTCGTCCAGAAAGATGCAATTCAGGTTATGGGGATGCAAGTGTGGAGTCCCTATTCGAGGTTCGAGGTGGTCCAGTCGAAACTCCACTCGTCAATGGTTCACATCCGCTGCTCTTACAACAACAAGTACTTGCAAATTGCGATGAAGACATTAATCACAACTACATATTCCCGTTAGCAGACGAGCCGGAGGATGACCAAACCAAGTGGACCTCTACCTTGTTCACGCCGGAGTTCTCCTCATCTGGCGGTGGCGACACTGTTTCGCTGCTTCATGTTCAACGCGGGCTCTACATACAGTGCTTCAAACTCAGCGAAGTTTATTACTTCAGGGCGAATTCTCCGACCCCTGTGGACCCAAGTTCCGTGTTCAAATTCACGGACTGGGAATCACTGGTCACGCTGCCTAAACACCTGAGGTTCAAAGGCGATAATGGGGCTTATCTTGGTCTTCTTCTAGGAGAGAGTGGAGTTACTCTGCGATTCCAGATTCGTGATTATGACCCAAATAATAAAACCATCGTTCATGAACTCGTTGCTCTGTCGGATGGAACTGTGCGAATCAAGAACGCATACCAGGGTGCTTTCTGGAGTCTAAACACTAACTCGACTGATGGTTTCATATTGGCTGATGGCTCAACAAGTGCTCCCACTCTGGGTTCTGTCTTCCAACCAGTTAAGGTAAGTATTAAAACCTTAAAGTTTCATATATTTAACATCGTCACCAACAGTGTTAAAAATCTAAAAGACGTTGACTACATCTAAAAAAACTTTATCTTAAAAAAAATATCATTAAAAAAGAAGCGATTAGAATCAACATATTCTGGAAAAATTTAACTAGATTACTGTATTAAGCTATAATACATATTTTGTTTCTAAATTTAAAGGTGGATGACAAAATCCCCTGCTATCCGCAACATGGAAAACCGATTATACTGCAAGAGATACCCTGCTGGTACACCAGACAATAGTCTTTGTGCGAACGAAAACCAGGTCATCGACTACGCCCGCCTGGAGCTCATTGAGTTAGTCACTTCCAAGATGATCGACGACATAGCCTTCGACCAACCTATAGGTTGGGTTTACGACAAAATCGAGAATGTGACATTAAACGACAAAGGACAAGTTGTGAGCAATGAGACCGACGAAACAAAGACCATAGCCGCCAAGATATACTACAAAGACACAAAGACATCCAGTACTTGGGCCTCCTTCAACTCTTCCCTCAAGTTGGGACCTATTGTCACAATCAAACCCGACCAAATCCCAATCGTCACAGATTCATCCACGATTGTGATGAGTGATCCGTTTCAGACATCTTATGTATGGGGAGAAACCACGACAAAGGATTCTGACGAGTATAAGGTTCACTCGGTCACGTTAAAACCATGGACTATGGTGACGGTCCAGATGAAGGCTAACTTAGCTACTTGTCACGTTCCATTTTCTTATACTCGTTACGATGTTCTTGATGAGACTACTAGACAGCCACCAGAGACTCATTTGATGGACGACGGTATCTACACCGGAACCAATTACTTCAACTTCACATTCAATGATTCTGAGCCTAAATCGATCCCTAAGAAGAAGTGATCACGACAACTGATCGATGATCAGTCGTCTAAAAGCATTCGCACATGAAGCTGCTATATCATCTCACTATCAATAAGGCGGGTTTTTTCTTTTGTTTTTCTAAGTTTTCAGCATGAATAAGGCGGCCGGTTTGGTTTGGTTTGGTTTGTTTCTGTTTGATGTGTTGTATGTTTGGTTCAATCTTTGAAAAGGGCTATGGAAACTCTGTGAAAAGTTTTTGCTACATAGATAGATGGTGGAGATCTGGATTAGGACTGGATTTTGGGAATCGAGATTAAAATTTGAGAATTGGTTTGGGATTATATCTCGAGAATTGGGTCTGGATTGTATCTCGAAAAATGAGGGGTCAAAATATATTTTGAGAACTGGGTCGAGACCAAAATTTAAAAACTAGGCCATGACAAAATTTGACAAACTAGGTAGTGCGCCAAATTTGGAAAAAAAGTTCGTGACATAATTCTGAGAACTGGGTCGAGACCAAAACTAAAAAACTAGGTCTGGACTGAATTTGACCAACTAGGCAGTGCGCCAAATTTGAAGAAAAGGTTCGTGGCACAATTATGAGAACTGGGTCGGGACCAAATTTTGGGAACGAGATCGAGACCAAATTTCATGAATTGGGGCAAGATATAAAATCTTTGAAACTGGACAAAGGATCAGATATTTGAATCCTCGGTCGAGACCAAATTTCAGAAACTGAGTTGGGACCAAACATTGCCTAAAATATAAAAAACTGGGTCGAGGCCAAATTTCATAAATTTGGTGGGGGGATCAAATTTGACGAACTGGGTCGTGCGACAAATTTCGAGAAACGAGTTGTGAGAAATTTTTCAGAAATTGGGTCGGGATTGAATTTTAGAAATTTGATCAAAGAATTAATTTTGGAAGTTGGATCGAGACCTAATTTTACAAATGAACTTTAAACATTTTCAAAGGCTTTCACAATAACATTGAATATGTTCATAAAGATTATTAAATAATTATTATATGAAAAACGTTTTCTTTTTACGGACAAAAATAAAATAAAAAAATAAGACTAGAATTATTTATTAGTCGTTCTCATAAAAGAATATGCTATGCATAATGCACATATTTTGACCATATTTAAAATTTTTTATGGTGGTTATATAGGGTGTAAGCTAGGTACGTGAGCGATCGATAGAGAAATATTGGGGTGTGTTTATGGACGTATGATCAAAAATTTTGGCGTGTAACGTGAGAGCGTATAGTATCAAGTGTTTGGTCTGGTATATGTGTCATATCATTTGCTGAGTGGATAACTCGATATTTATAGAGTCATCTCACTATGGTATGAGTCAGAACTCCACATGTTGACTTCTGAGTGGTGTCTTCATGTGGTGCAATCCAGGCTGCTAGATGAAGGCCTAATCATAAGTGGGTGGTTGGTGTCCGGGCATGTTGAGAGGAATGTCCCCTAATTATAAGAAGTTGATAGTGTAGGGTGGGCGCCCTGCTGCTAAAGTGATCTGAGATGAGAAGTCTCCACTTGTCTTGTCAGGTTGGGTGAAGCGAGGGCGTCTGATTGAGGGAAAGCGAACGAGCTGTCCGCCTAGTAGCCCTAGGGCCCATGGCCCGTTAATTACCCCCTAACACAAGTTAGAGTCGGCGTGTGGAGTAGCCTCTGAATCATGTTTTAGATGTTGTGGTGATCACTATTAGTAAACAATATAAGATCTATTCAGAACCCTCTCCTAACATATCAAGATCATATTGACATTGAATTCAATTTTAACGAAGGAAAATGAATATTCATAAAAATCTATGACGTCAAATTAAATAACTTTTTGTACGTACATGCACATTTTACTTATGCTCTCAATTACAAAATGGACCTTAAACCTTTTAAAGGCCCTCACAATTATAACATTGAATTATGTTTATAAAGATTATTAAATTATTATATGATATAGTGATAGGTTTGACAATTTGGTATATGGAAAATGGGTACCCACCCGAAATTCGGTTAATTTGGACGGGGATTATCCGTTGGCCAGATAAAGTTGACGGGTATGGGAAAATCTGGTACCCAGTCAGAGTGGGTAACGGGTGGGGACGGGTTTGAAGGTACTTGCCCCATACCCAACCTGATGTGTACCCAGTACGAGACAACGTTGTATTAAGCCACAATATATCATCTATGTTCAATGGATCATACCAAATTTCTCCTTCATTTATTCAGTTCTCCACTTCAACTCATTGAGCAAGCAGTTTATCCTTTCCTCTCAAAACTCTAATGCTCTAAAAATAGTAGCTCCATCTTGAAAATCTCTTTGCAATCCACATAAAGAGAGATTCGGGGTTCACCCGATACCCATTTCCGGGGTGGGGATGGTTTGAATTTTATACCTGTTTAGTCTCACTAGATGGGTACAGATAATACCCATTTAATACGTGATATCCAGACCCGCGGGTAGCTTAAGTTAGTGGATAACTCTCTACAAAAAATTTAATTTATTAAAGATGCTCTCATTAACTCAAATAATGGAACCAATGTCCGTACAAAATTAGTGTTGATTAGATTTATAGTAAAAGAAAAACGTTTTCTTTTTACGGACAAAAATTAAGATAAATAAATAAGACTATAATTATTTAATTTCGATTCTAAAGCTATTTAGTGACCGTTTTGTAATTTCGGTGAATTGTTTAGGGACCGTAGGACAGTCACCAAAACTAAAAGTACGGTCACCAAAAATATAAATACAGTCACTAAATATATTACTAGTGACAGTTTCTCAAACTACGGTCCCTAAATCCTCATTTTCTTGTGGTGATGTATATGATACTCTGACCTGAGAGATGGTAAAGAGCATGGTGAGTCACATAACGAGCCGATCGATGTGTAGTTGCACAAATTGCATAGTGCAAGTTGTCCTATTTTAATGACATATCCATGATAAAAATAATGGTCATATGCTTTTTAACAAGATTCCGGCAGTCGGCTGTCGAATTTTCCTCCAATGGGTCGGATTCCATCGACGACAATCATTACTGGATGTCGGGTTAGTTGGTGGGTAGTTGCAACAAAGTCTTCTTTGAGTTAATACAAGCTCTTAGATATCTCCCAGGGGTGTTGCCGGTAGTCCTCACTCCCTGGGTAGATTGTAGTTGATTTACTGCTTACTGCCTTGATTCTCCTCTCGGAGCTATCTACGTCAAAAAAAAAAAAAATACAAGGACTTTGTTGAACTCTTTGAAAATTATAGATATCAAATATTAATTAAAATAATTATTTATTATAATTGACCAATAATATAAGTTAACATGTGTCCGCGTTACCGGTTTCGCGTGTCACCAACCAAAGAATTGTTGTATGCATGTTTATCTAATTACTTTTGTCTTTTTATTAGCGCCAAACTTAATTTCCATGTTTTTATTAATGGCAATTGTATTAATTTATTGTACTAGTTTAATTAATTGTATGTTAAGTATTAATTTATGGCATCTTTAACATGAAGAATATGCTGAGTTTGGTCTGATATTGATTCTCATGCATTACATATTTTTTTATCGAGTTTGTAGTTTTGAAAACAAAATTATGTAATAATATATCGCTGATAACATATTATTCAACACTGTCTGAAAATAAACAATAATGACATGCAAATGAAATAGAAAGGACGGCCCAAACGATAAAGTAGTCGAAGTAAGAGGAAGTAAAAATAGCGATTTATAATGCAGGAGTTATAAATTGGAAGAGTAGAAGGGGATAAACGACTATTTTCTCGTGAATTAACTAGTAGAATAAATTAAATATAATTGTCGTGCTAAAAACATGAAAAATTGGCATAAATAAAAAGACCAAAGACAAATAAATATTTAATTTAAGTATACGACCGGCCAGAAATTGGAAACCATGTCATGAAAGGAAAAAAACTCGATCTTATACCATGTCATGAACCATTGCATCCCAATAACTCAAGTTGTTGGGAGAAAGTTCAGACTGGGCTAATATTAGTTATTAACAACCTACCTCATATGCCTAATTTTTCGTCACTCTTAATACATCGACAATCCTTGAACTTCTGTTAATACCCCATTCTAACATGACATGTTTCTCCGCTAAAAATTAACGAAAATTGAATTAATGCATTTCTAACCACATGGACAAGTTGATCAAAATTGCAGAAAAGAGAATAAGTATTTCATATACAAGTATAGGGACGGTTTGTTAATTGGTAAAGTTTGTAGATTTACGCGAGCAAGCAGATACGGACTATTGCAACGATGTCAAGAGATTTTTCCTCGCGACAGGTATCACCAGGTCGAGGTTCGAGATCGAGCAGTCTGTGGTCCACCTGCATTGATCCACATCCGCTGCTCTTACAACAACAAGTACCTCCGACCACAGGAAAGTGAGTATAATTTTAACTATATGGAAGCGGCGGCCGACGTGCCGGAGGATGACCAAACCAAGTTTACATCCACTTTGTTCCTACCGGAGTTCATCTCCTCAGCTTCCAATACTGTCTCTTTTCTTCACGTCAATCTCGGCCTCTACTATATGAACGATCACCTTCACATAGCAGCAGCTTCTACAACATCTATAATTCGTGCCTGCCAGTTCCGATTCGTCGACTGGGGAAACGCTGGTCACGCTTGCCTAAACACCTGACGTTTCGGGGGACAGTGGGAATTACCTCGGTCTCCTTATGGAGGAGACTGGTGCTGGTTTACGTTTCGAGATTGGCGATTTCACGACAAAACTATCGTCCATGAGGTTGTTTTATAGGGAATGGAACTGTTCGCATCAAGAATGTCTCCCAGGGAGTTACTGGAAGATAGGTGACTCGGATGGTTACATTTTGGCTGATGAATCCACTGTTGCTCTCACCAGATTCTGCTTTCAACTTAAGGTTAGTATTTAAAGCATACGGCAATATTATATTGGCATACCTGTTTTGTTACAAAATTAGTCACTTGTCATTATTATGAAATATAATGGAATGACCTATTTGTTAGAGGTCTGTAGGTAAAGAAATTTCGTTGATAATGGAAGATGGAAGAATAAATATTTCATAATATAGCGACTGTTTGTTAACTTGGTAAAGTAGAGATGAGAGTATCACTACTACTAATGCAACTTTTTGGCTTATATACCTTTTTTAAGGTGAACGGCGACACTATTGCTCTTCGCAACATGGGGAACAACTTGTACTGCAGGAGATACACGAATAACGCTGTACACAACGGTTTATATGCCAATGAATCTGAAATCCCGAATACCGCTTATTTGATGCTCACAGAGTTAGTCGCATCCAGGAGGATCGAGGACATCAAATTCAACCTCTCCAACGGTAATGATTGGGTTTACGACATAACCAACAATGTCATCTTAAACCCAGGACAAGATGTCAGCAATGACTCTAACACGACTCGTAAATTCGACGTCAAGATATCGTACAAAGACACAAAGACATGCAGTACTTGGACGTCCATCAACTCTTCCCTCAAGACGGGACCTGTAGTTACAATCAAACCAGACCAAATCCCGCACATCACAGATTCCTCGAAAATCGAGTTAACAACCCCCTTTCAAGAGTCGTATGTGTGGGGAGAAACCACCACTAAAAATTCTCACGAGTTTAAAGTGAAACAGGTGACATTGGAGCCCATGACAATGGTGACAATCAAGCTTTTGGCCACGGTAGGGAGATGCCATGTTCCTCTTACTTACACTCGTTACGATGTTCTTGATGAGACTACGGGTCAAGGGGAGACTCATATGATGGATGACGGTGTGTACACCGGCACCAATTACTTCAACTTCACCTTTGAGCAAAGTGACCCTAAGCCAATCACTAAGAAGAACTGATCTCGAGAGCGAAATCCAATGGTCAAGATTCGAGTTTTAAAGTGTCAAGTGTGTTTGTCGTGTGTTGTTTAATTTTGTTATTTGTCATGAATAAGGCGGCTTCTATGATCTATCTATACTAAATAATGTACCGCCAATTGTTGTTGTCTTTGTATAATTTGTTGATTTCCTTTTCATTTCTTTATGGAAAAATGCATTTTGCCCCCTCTACTTTGTCAACTTAACAGATAGCACCCTATACTAGAAATTATTCCGTTTACCTCCTTCTCCAACTTCAACTAATTCGTTCCAACTTTCATCTTCTTAATATTAACTATGAACACATTCACACACCGATAGAGAGATATCAGAAGCAGGAGACGAAGGGTTAGCCAGGAAGGTAAATTGGGGAGATATCACGAAGAGTATGGTGAAATAAGAAGGATTTAAATTAAAACCACACATTTTATTCATTGATTTCATCTTATCTAATTTATATATATATATATAATATATTGATATTCCCAACTAAAAACACGCTTAATAAGCTAATACATGAGTATTGGAGCTAATATTGTGTACTGGATGTGCATCAATTAATGTCATGAAGACGAAATGTGGAACGAAAGGACCCAAACGACAAAGTAGTTGAAATAGAAGGGGTAAAATGAACGATTTATAGTACACGAGGTTATCTGTTAAGTTGTCCAAGTAAAGGGGCCAAAATGCTATTTTCCCTTTCTCGATTGGTCTAGATTATAAATTATTTGGGAAAACAATTATTTTATGCGAAGGAAAAATTATAAATATTGAAAAAAAGTAAAAAACTTTATACTCTCCAAATAAAATCACCAAATGATAGACCAAATACAACCAAACTTAACTTAAAGTTTACTAGAGTTGGGGTACTAAAATCTAATCTTAGTCGTTAAATGTATCTAACGGTGGGTGTTTCTCCTAAGGGCCGAAAGCTAATGTACTTCCCATAAAATGGGATCACTCCTTCCTCTCTCTCGCGCTCTGGAACAATTCCACGCACATATAAGAAGTAGCCTCTGGGCTATTAGCTCTCCCTCAGCTTCTTGCTAGACTGTTGGCTTTCATCCTAGGCTATCAGCTTTTTCTCAGGCGATAAACTTCCTAAACTATCAACTTCAGGCTATGAGTTTCTCCCCAGGCAACTGGCCTTGTAGGTTACTGAAACACTTCTCAAGCTATTAACTATCCGTTGAGTTATTAGGCAACATATAAGTAAGCCTCTTAGCAGACACCGCTGGGATCAATCAGTCATACTCTTTATTTTAGTATGACTAAGCTATAGTGACTCATACGTACAAGGTTTACCCGATCTTGCAAGTCTTATCTCATTGCTTGGAATTCTCGTAATAGTTGGTATACAAATTAAACAAGTACAATAATTTAATTAATACAATACAATTCTCATAATAAAACACATGGAAAGATGTGACAAAACGTTTTTCTTTTGCTAGAGAAGAAGACATTGTATATATATATAAGTACGGCCGGCCACAAATTGGATAAGCACAAATTTCGACAAAGTTAAGAGAAGTTGAATGGTAATCCATTATAAGGTCTAGTCAGCGAGGCGTCATCCAGCCAGCTTCTCGTCGGTTAGGTCACGGAAATTCTAAGTAGGGATACTCTTTTGTTAGGCCAGTTTCTAATAACAGATACACAGTCGGTGTTATGTTGGTTGTGTGTCATCATTATCTGAATCTCAGACATATATTGATCAATGTGTCACTGACAGTTACGTAATCGTGTTTCCAAAACTACAAAGTCCCATGAGTCTCTTCCGAGCCAGTACCAATTCATTTTTGAATGTAGAAGGGAAAATAACATTTTGTCAACTTAAAAGATAGCCCCTTAGACTATAAATTATTCTTTTTAGCCCTCGTACTTCAGCCACTTTGTATCTTCGATTATTCTATCCCAATTTTTTTTCATCTTCACGTTAAAGATGGACATATCCAGACGCCACATCCACAACTGCTTCCACAGTTTAATGAGTAAGCATTGAGGGAGGTAAATCGGTGAGGAATTGCAAAGAGTACATATGAAATACGAAGGGTTATAAAATGACCCATTTTATTCGTTAGTTTTATTCTATACAATTATGGGTCAAAGACTTAAAACGTCCCGAAACTATTGGGTGTGTTACAAATTCGTCCTATAACTTTAATTCGTTACAAAGTGGTCCTATTACTATGAAATGAGTTACAGAGTAGTCCTAATGACGTCATCAATGTACTTTTTCAGCCATTTCACCACATCACCGTTGACATGTCATCAAAAACATAATTTAAAATTCAACAATTTAATTCAAATCTAAATTTAAACTCATCTAACTTATAAATTCTAATTCAAAACTAAATCTAGCGAGTTAGATTGATTTAATTTTAAATTTTAATCAATTTAAGATAAATTTTAAATTATATTTTGATGACGTGTCAATGTTGACGTGGCAAAATGGCTGGAAAAGTACAATGGTGACGTCATTAGGACTACTCTGTAACCCATTTCAAAGTAATAGGACCACTCTGTAACGGATTAAAGTTTTAGGACAAGTTTGTAACACGCCCCATAGTTTCGGGACGTTTTAAGTATTTGACCCATACAATTATATATATTTATATACCCAAATTCAAAAACTCTTAGTCACTCAAAATATGGCCACCGGAGCTGACATGAAGTGTTAAATGCGCATCAATTAACGTCAAGAAAATAAGAGTGGATAAAGAAAGCTATTTATAATACATGAGCCAGTTGGCAAATTACGAAATGATTCTTAATTATTCTCTAAATGGCCACTTGCACCATCAAGCACGTGAATTAAATTGCATAATTAGTCAGCTTGTCCTATTTTAATGACATATATATCCTCTCATTAGTGAAAGGACAAAAGAATGGTCCTCTATAATTTGGAAAATAGCACTTTGCCCCTTCTACTTTGTCAACTTAATATATAACCTCCTATACTATAAATCACTCTTTTTATGCCCTTTTACTTCGACCACTCTGTCTTTTACATCATTCCGTTCCAACTACCATCTTCTTAACGTTAGATTTGGACGCATCCGCACACCGACATAGAGAAATATCAGAGGTAGGAGACGAAGAGTTGGTCAGGGAGGTCATTTGAGGAGGTATCTTCGAAGGATTTTAAAACCACATGTTTTATTCGTCAACTTCATCATATCTAATTATATATATAGCTATTACACGGCTATTGAAGTTAACGTGGTGCATTGATTGCACATTAATTTACGTAATAAAGACGAAAGTTGAAACTAAAGGACCCAAACAACAAAGTAGTCAAAGTGGGATGGGTTGTAAAAAGAGTAATTTATAGTGTAGTGAGCTATATGTTAAGTTAGCAAAGTAAAAGAGGCTAAAATGCTATTTTCCTAATAATAAATTAATCATGAATGTAATTTGTAAGGCACACGTTTACAATGAATGTAATTTGTATTATCTATAAATAGGAAGAGTGTCCAAGGAGTATAATCACCACAATTGATCAAGCAATCATAGCTAATTAATCACTATTACTGTTGATAATTAAGCCGATGGCCGGAACGACGACGTTGCCGAAGTTCGTGGTGTTCTACTCCGAGACCGTGGGGAAATACGCCAACTTCATCGCAACAAACGATGCAATTCAAGTTATGGGGAAGCAAGTGTGGAGCCCACATTCAAAGTTCGAGGTCGAGCAGTCCATGGTCCACCCTACAATGGTCCACATCCGCTGCTCTTACAACAACAAGTACCTGCAACGTCGTGATAGTGACGACCCCAATGACAATTTCATATTTCCTCTGGCGAACGAGCCAGAGGACGACCAGACCAAGTTGACCTCCACCTTGTTCGTGCCGGAGTTCTCATCTGGCGGCGACACTGTCTCGTTGCTTCATGTTCAACAGGGTCTCTACGTGCAATGCATCAACTGGAGTGGGACTTACTCTTTGATGCCCAGTTCCCCAACCCCTATGGACCCGTATTGTATGTTCCGGTTCACGAACTGGGAGTCACTGGTCACGCTGCCTAGGCACGTGAATTTTACAGGCAACAATGGGTCTTATCTTGGTCTTTTTGTGGAAGAGAGTGGAGCCAAACTGCGATTCATGACTGATTTTGATCAGACAAATGAAACCATAGTGAACGAGGTTGTTGCTCTTCCGGATGGGACTTCGAGAATCAAGAACGCATCTCAGGGTGCTTTCTGGAGGCTCAATTATACCCAAGATACTCACATAATGGCTGATGACTTCACCACTGCACCCACCTCTGGTTCTGTATTCCAACCAGTTCAGGTTAGTTCTCTTTCGAGTCATTTGGATGAGTGCATTGAGGTGAAACTGAATTAAATTAGACAACTAGTAGGTGCATTTGATGTGTAATTAATATAAATTAAAAAATTATTTATCATATCAAGTTCAATTCACCTATCGTCACCACAAATCTCTCTCCTCTATATTTGCACTTAGGCCTACCAAATTGAATTTAAATTCACCCGGATACACTCATCCCGTTTTTCATTCCCAGTACTAGTGAAAATGACCCCAGTTCTCCCTGTGAACGTACCCATCCAAACGACCAATAAATTAATTCTATATATGTATGTGTGATAATTGTAATAGTGATTTGATTTTTATTTGAATTTAAGGTGGATGACAAAATCATTGCTCTCCGTAACATGAGGAACAAAAATTATTGCAAGAGATACACCGGCGGACCAGCCAACAGTCTCTGTGCCATAACATCCGAGATCGATAGCTGGTCCCACCTAACACTCACTGAGTTGGTCACTTCGAGGATGATTCGAGACATGAATTTCGACCTTACCAATGGTTGGATTTACGACAAAACCGAGAATGTAGTCCTAAACGGTCAAGGACAAGATGTGACCAATGAGACTGACCAGACTCGTACTATCGAAGCTATGGTATATTACAAAGACACAATGACATCAAGTACTTGGATGTCGGCCAACTCTTCCCTCAAGTTGGGACCTGTGGTCACCATCAAACCCGACCAAATCCCCGCGATCACAGATTCATCCTCGATTGCGATGAATGATCCGTTCCAGACATCCTATATATGGGGAGAAACCACGAGAAAGGATACTGAAGAGTACAAAGTTCATTCTGTCACGTTGCAACCATGGACTAAGGTGACGGTCCAGATGAAGGCTACCTTAGCTACTTGTCACGTTCCGTTTGCTTATACTCGCAATGATGTTCTCGATGAGACTACTGGACAGTCACCGGAGACTCATATAATGGACGATGGTGTCTACACCGGCACGAACTACTTCAACTTCACCTTTCATGATTCTGAACCTAAGCCGATCGCTAAGAAGAACTGATGACAACCCATATCGAATTTCGAGCTGCCATCGTTCTCTCCGTTAATAAGGCTAGCTGGTTTTCCTTCTAAGCACGAACAGGTCTTCAATGTTGTTTCCTTCATGTTTAGTAACTACTTGATGTTTGGTGTTTGATGTCTGGTTTGAGAAAGATATGTTATTTGTGTTTTCCTTTCTCGTGGCTGGCTCGTTAACTACACTTAACGAGCAAAATTCAAGTTCAAGTTCAATTTTCGGTTATTAAAAATCATATGATGAGTCCAATTTAAGCCTAGTTCGAAGTTTGTACGATAAAGAAAACATCAACCAGTCACCCTAAAAAAATAAATTATCCTAAATTTTACCAATTTTTTACTTTCTCAAATTTAAAATGATTAAACGTAAACAATATTTCATTTGTATTTTCAATAATAAAAATCAAAAATAGCATATGATTTGTTGTACATGACAAATCACATGTTTTATTATTGAGTCTATAATGAGTCATATAGTGGAGCTAGTGTTCGAGTTGGCTCTTGAGCTCGAGCTCGAGCCTATCAAATCAAACATACCCTAACTCAAACTTAGATCGTTTAAAATTGAGCCAAGTCACGAGCGAGCTTTTTTCGAGCCGATCCCATGGAACGCGAGTTTATTGACTACTTTACGAAATATTTCGTCGGGTTGAAGAAACTAGTGTTTGATTTAGGGTGTACAACTCCATGTCCTTCTTACAATTTTATCTATAGACCTAGGTGTCCTTCTTCCAATTTTTTTTTTATTCACCCCTACTCACTAAAATATCCTAACGATATTCGAGGATACGAGGCTGCATTGGAGTTCAAATCAAAGGCACCCAAAACTCTCCAAGTCACTGTAATACGATAAAAGATTTTTTATAATTGGCTCTGGGTTGATTACCTAAACCATCACTGAACTATGGCCAAATAACCCGCCAGTCACCGATGTTAGAAAAATTACCTAGTCATTACCTAACTTTGGAAGATTAACTCATCAGTCATTGCCGTCAACGGACATCCAAAAGTCCGTTAGTTGGCTGACGTGGACATGCCACATGGTTTGCCATGTCACTCACTTTGCTGAAGTGGCAGATTTTCGCCCTATCATCATTACCCTATATAACCAATTTGGTTACCCAATCGATTCTGAAACTCAACCCAATCCTCCTCTTTCTTCTCCCTCCTCCCTCCACCCTCCACCTCCTCCACTCAAACCCATCACCACCACACCCAAACCGCCACTCAAACCCATCACCACCACACCCAAACGCCGCCGCCCACCTATTTTGGATGTCCGTTGACGGCAGTGACTGATGGGATAAACGTCCAAAGTTAGGTAATGACTGGGTAATTTTTCAAACATCGGTCACTGGCGGGTTATTCGGCCATAGTTCGGTGATGATTTGGGTAATCAACCCAATTGGCTCTTTATTTCCGATATATGTAACTTGTTGTAAGATACTTTTTCTTCTTTGTGGATGAATAATACGAGTCCAGCTTACTGTCAAGGAAAACTCCCTTCCTTGACACTATCAAGGAAGGATCTCAGCCATTGATTTATTTTTTTCAGATCTAATGGTTTAAATTAAAAGGGTAAAAAGGTCATTTCACCATTTAATTTAATTTAATTTCTTTTTTAGTTTTTTTAATTAAGTTCAAACAGCCAATTACCGAAATTCCGGCGACCGGAGCTCCGGCAACCAGAACTCCGGCGACCGGAGCTCCGACGACCGGAGCTCCGACGACTTCTCCGATGAATTTTCCAGACGATCGGAGCTTCGATTTCGAAAATTTTTTCGGCCACCGGACCACTGTCGTCGGGCCTATTTTTCTGGAAATTTTTTTCTGGTGACGCTTCGTACTCGCTTTTAATATGTGTACACATTTTTGTACATGTGTACGTGCACATTTTTGTACATAAACTGTGTACTCATTTGCAAAGATTTTTCGTACACGTGTTATACATGTGTACATGTTTCTATACATGTGTACATGTTTTGTACACATTTTATACACGCACACGTTTATGTACTTACATTTTTGCACACGTACACACACTCTTTGTACACGTGCACACACTCTTTGTACACATGCACATACTCTTTGTACACGTGTACACAATATCTTACATTTTGTTTATGTACGTGTGTACACACATTTTATACACGTGTACACCTATTCGTACACATGCACACTTATTTTTTACACTAGTGTGCACATATTTTATATGAATCATGTGTACACGTTTTATACACGTACACATTTATGTACTTACATTTTTTTATACACGTGCACTTATCTTGTACACATGTACATGTGTACACCTATTCGTACACGTGCACACTTATTTTTTACACTAGTGTACACATACTTCATACTCGTGTGTACAAATTTTGTATAAATCATGTGCACACTACTTAACAATCTAATGTGTGTACATGTGAACGCCTATTCGTACACGTGCACACCTATTTTTATATACTAGTGTAGTGTACACATATTTCGTCCTTGTGTACACATTGTTTTATAAACCATGTGCATCTATTTAATAAGATAATTTTATTATTATACAATATCAACAAGTGCTTGGTAGCATAGTGGTAGGAGTTTAGTATTTAGCAAAAGAGGTTATCATTTCGAATCACATCAACAACATTTTTTTTAAAATATATATATATAATTTTATTGAGGACGGCGGCTGACCGGCGACGACGGACGGCGGCTGACTGGCGACAATAGTGGAGAGCTGAATAGCTTTTTTGAAAATCCCCAAAATGTCCTTCCTTGATGGATCAAGGAAAATCATTTCCTTGATCCCAAGCCGGTCTCGAATAATACTACCGATAATTCTACTAAAAGAGAAGAGAATGATATTGTAAATTGTACAAGGATGGATAAGATAAGGATCGCTGAATTAATCGTACTAATTAGTATATTCTTAAAAAGCTAAACACATGTTATTAGTCACTAATATTATGTACTACTACTTAAATAACATGACGTGGATGGCAATTGACAATAATACCATTTTTTAATAATGAATCTCAACTTAACTATTGAAACTATTGAATTACTTCACCGGTCGGTCACTAAAACCAATAATTAGTCGATGTTGATGTGGCAAGTAAATGTGTTAAAATTTAACACAAGGAAAAAAAAAATTACTAACGAAAAGACCCAAAATGCAAGTTGGTTTGGACAGGAGAATGTAGAATGATCAATATTTTTTTTTAGAGAGACTTGTTTGTTAAGTTGACAAAGTATAGGCTTGGCAATGGGTATCCAGAAATCGGGTACCCACTCGAAATCCGGTTAAATTGGGTGGGGATTACCCGTTGACTGGGTAAAGTTGACGTGTATGGGCAAACCCGGTACCCAGTTAGAGCGGGTAGCGGGTGGGGACGGGTTTCAAGGTATCCGCCCCATACCCAACCCGATGGGTACCCATATGAAACAATGTAGTATTAGTCATAATATATCATCTATGTTTAATGGACCAGACCCAATTTCTCAATCAATCGTTCAGTTTTTCACTTTAATTCATCGATCGAGCAGTTTGTCGGTCCCTCTCGAAACGATAATACTCTAAAAATCGTAGCTCCTTCTCGAAAATCTCTTTGTAATCCAGATGCAAAGAGATTTTGGGTTCACCCAATGGGTAGCGGGTTTACCCGATACCCATGCCGGGGCGGGGATGGTTTGGATTTTGTACCCATTTAGTCTTGGCGGGCGGGTATGGGTAATACCCATTTAATAAACGGGTGGGTAGTATCCGGACCCATGGGTACCCATTGCCGACCCTAACAAAGTATAAGGTGTAAAGTGCTATTTTCACATTCATAAAAAATATCAAGTTGGCTTCCTTTTATTAAAAAAAACCATGGGGTGTTTTGTCATATTGTGCATTTGATTAATCTGTCTTTTTTCCTTGAAGGAATATTACACGAGATGGACGGCGGGGATTGATTTGGTACGTAGCTAACTCGTTTTAATTTAGGAGCTAATGCACACATGAAGACAGAGGAAATATGGTAAACATGGTTTAGTAATATTAGCATATTAGATTTATTAAAAAAAAAAAAAGCCTATTAGGTGATGTTTTTTTTTTCTGCTCAAGTTGCTATTATCCACTTTGTCCCTTTTTAAACTTCTTTATTACAACAATTTTGTAGTCAAAATTATGTAATATCGCGGCAAGATAGCACCTCACCAACCACCTTCACTAATCAAAACAACATTATTATAATTATGGCCACCAATTTGGCGTTAAAAGTGAATATTATATTGACGATGCGAGCATCATAAATAACATCCGATAAATGCCAGTTGAATATGTTGGGTGTTATTTGGTCTTCTCACCCCAAAAGCTAGCTCACATGGGTGAGATTATCCCTCACACATATACCGTGCATCCTGCCCCTTCCACTTTTCGATGTGGGATAACTCAACAATCTCCCCTTCACACGTCGGTTTCTCAGTAGGCATTACTCATCTGCTGGCTATGACTGAAACTCCCTTGGTCTCTTGGTAGACATTACCTATCTACCGGCTTTAACTGGATTAATTATTTTAGAGCAAGTTGCTGTCAACCGAGCTCTCATACTACTATTAGGTGTTACTGAGTCTTTTTACTCCAGAAACTAGCTCATAAAGTAAGACTTTTCCTCACATTTATGTAATACACTTTGCTCTTACACTTTCCGACGCGAAATAACCCAACATAATATCATAATTACCGTACATTTCACAATCCACGTGTCATAAAAAAGTTTATATAAATATGATGCACATCATCAATCCTAGAACAACACACCACCAATCAATCATCTCTAAGAACACCAAAAATCAAGCAAGCCAAACAAGCCACTAAAAAATGGCGGCGCCGACATTACCAAGGTTCGCCATGTTCTACTCCGAGAACTGGGGGAGATACATCAGCTACGTCTCCGACGAGTCAGGAGACCTCAACCAGATTCTACAAGTCAATGCTCGAAAGATCTCGAGCCCACGTGCGAGATTCGAGGTCGAGCAATCCAAAGTCCACCCGACAATGGTCCACATCCGTAGCTGCTACGACAACAAGTACCTCCGCCGGCGGTCGGAGGAAGAGTGGTGGATCGTCGCTGCAGCCGACAAGCCGGACGACGACCAATCATTGTGGTCCTCCACTTTGTTCCAACCCGAGTTCGTAACCGGTTTGGTTAGGTTGCTACACGTCCAGCTAGGACAGTACGCAGAGTGGTTTGATAACGTCAGCCACCCGTACAACAGGTGTATATGGGCTGGGTCAACTGACGCCGTTAACGTTGACCCCACGACTCTGTTTCAAGTCGTTGACTGGGAGTCGCTGGTCATACTGCCGAAACACTTGGCTTTCAAGAGCAACAATAACATGTACCTTGGCGCACTTGGTCTTGATCATGACGAGAATGAAGGCCTCCTCCAGTTTCGGGTAGCTGACGTAGGAGACAAATCCGTCGCTAACGAAGTCGAGACTCGAATTGACGGAACTGTTCGAAGTGGCGAGGATTACGTATGGGCCGACGACAAATCCATCCTCGCGCCCGTACCAAAGTCTCTATTCAGGGCGACTAAGGTATGTCTTTTATTTTCTGTTAGTTAACGCCGTCACGATTACTAACCGCTACAACGAAAGTCAACTGACAATCAATAGTTTCAGTTAGTTCACGCCGTTAATCATTGTAACGGTTAAACTGAAGTCAACGGTCAGTCAACAACTTCTAGTAGTTAACGTTGATTGGGTTATAACTACTACAAATGCTGACGACGTTAACATTCCACCGTTATCTATCATCACCTGTTGTATGTGTTATAACCCCTACACCGAAACCACCACAAACATAGCATGTAGTTGTAGCAGTTACTTAACTACTACAACTGGTCGTTTGATGCACACAATTTGCCAGCAGTTACGAATAACCACTACAAAACAATCGTTGTAGCGGTGTTTTCCCACAACCCCTACAACAAACACAGTTTCTTATAACGATAACGACTGCATAGTAGCTCAAATTCTGAACAATTAACTTATAATATCATGTCAACGACGACACTATCGCTCTCCGCAACATGGGAAACAACCTGCTATGCAAGAGATACACAGGCGCCGTCATAAAAGACGGTCTAAACGCCATGGAATCCGAGCTAACAAGCTACACCAACTTAGTGCTTACAGAGCTAGTAAGTTCCCGATCAATCACCAACATCAAGTTCCACCTCAACAATGGCTGGGTCTACAAAACCAAAGATGTAACCCTAAACCCAGGAATAAACGTAAGCAACGAAACAGAAGAAGCTCAAACCTTGGAGGTGAAGATCCCTTACAAGAACATCAAGACTAGCACATGGAGAGCAACCAACTCGACCCTCAAGTTAGGGCCGACCGTGACGATCCAGCCGGAACAGATCCCCAACATCTCCGACTCGTCTGTAATCGAGATGACGGATCCAGATGAGTCGGAGTATGTTTGGGGGGAGACCGTGTTGAAAGAGACAATGGAGGTGAAAGTTTATGAGTTGACATTGCCGCCATTGTCGAAGGTGATTGTTAAGTTGTGGGCGACAGAGGGTACTTGTGATGTTCCTCTCACGTACACTCGTCAGGATGTTCTTGACGAGAGTACGAGAGAGGAGGAGGTTTATGTGATGGAGGATGGTGTGTATACCAGGACCAATTACTTTGATCTCGAGGTTAATGTCACTCCACCGCAGCCCTGGTAGACCAGGTCAGGCGGTATACGACTTTACGTATCAATCGATGATTTCGAATAAAGGGTACAAGCTGTATAAACGTACCTATGATGTGCGTACAGCTTTTGATTACTCTGTCTCTACTGTTGTAATGGTGTTTCATCCCACGTTACTTGACTGCCAAGAAACAAACCTGAGTATTACTTATGGCAGAAGACAAAGGGTAATAAAAAAGACGTTTTTTTTTATATGAACAAGCTGAATGGAGCAAGAGTGTAGCAAGAGCTCCAACTGTGGATTCAAGCGGACATCGGGGTGCTGTTCGCAGATGCGGGCATCTTCAATGCAGGTGACGGTCGTTTAAACGATAGCATCTTGTTCAGTGCACTGACATAGGCCTTTACGCTCGAAACCGTGATGTCCATTCCTGCGCCTAAGCCGCTGTGGTCGAACGAAGAACGAAAGATTACGAGTTCAGTAGTCACATTATTGATGTCGTCGATGAATGTAAGCAAGATGCAATAATGGCCTTTTTACCTGAACGTGGTTTCGAAAGGCTCGTCGGTCATGGCATGGGTAGGAGTGTGCTTCATCTCCCCACGAATGACGACTCTAGTGGTTGCGATTGCATCTATTCCTTCTGTCACGGCATTCATCGAATACTCCAACAACGTCGCACGTTCCTGTATCCGGTAGACACAGCATAGAGTGATTGAACATTTGGTTAAACCAGAATGAACTAATCGATGTCGAGTTGGTAGGCATCTGGTAAAAATTTGAACCATCAAAATTATGACTGATTTCGGACCTTGATTATGAGATCAACGGCCTTGTATGCGGAATCGACTGGACCGGTTCCAACAGAACATGCAACATGCTCTTCACCATTAGCATCAATGAGTTTTACCGTGGCAGTGGAAAGACCAAGTGTTCCACAAGTCACCTGAAATAACGAGATCATTTCGTTTGCGTACTAAAACCAGATACGAATTCGAGAACACATAAAGAGAGGAACATAAATTTTTACCTGAAGGTCGTGAAGCTTCCATATAGTTTCTGGCTGGAAAACTTCATCGGACACAAGCGCTATTATGTCTGCATCAGTGACCCGCTGTGGAAGCATAGAAGTTCATCAAGGATCTATGGAATCCGAATTTAGCATTTAATTATCAGTTTGTCACCTTCTTTTGTTCAGCTACTGCCTTGAACAGCCAAAAGATGTTCCCCAACTGTTGATCGTCCAGCACATATCCAAGCTGGAAAAGGATTGGAGGAAGAAAGCATAAAAACACAGCTATGGAAATTGACATAACCTGACTTAAATTGGGAACTAGGGTTTTACCTCGTTTAATCGATCCTTCAATGCATGGCGCCCACTATTCCGCGAAAGAAAAAGTAACAAACACAGTACAGGACGTTATTGATCCGTGTGATTGATGGTGAAATGTTTCCCAAACTAACACATATTACAATCTAGCCAACTGAATTCAAGTACAAAAGAACTTCAGGAATGGAAATTATCCATCAAGTAAATTCAAAAAGCCATTGTGATGATGAGTGAAATGTATTCAGATACCATTTTGTTCTGCTAAGTGAAATAAGAGTAATTGACTGATACCTAAGTTTCCCCAGGACAATACCAGCATCATTAGCTCTTTCGAGGCCGACGTCTTCAGGAGCTATAATCTCATATGTACCCTTATGTTTTAACATTCCATCCTGAAGCAAATCAAACATATGTAGAATTACTAGCAATGCATACTTTCCACAGCTGCTTAAGATCCTTAAGATCAAACCAAGCTTTAGGGAACAAGTATTAAAAAGTTTGCAAGCTAACCTGATGTATCCCACTTTCATGAGCAAAAGCATTAGCTCCAACAATAGCCTTGTGTGGCTGCAATTCCAATCCACTGTAATCTTCCACCTAACGAACCATCACAAGCAAGAACCATGACCCATGAGTTTGAAAATTGTGAATGAAGATAGCTGTGATGGGCATTACCATCTTGCTTGCCATAGTTATGTGTTTAGTGTTAATCCCAGTGTGCAAACCTCCCAAAATGGGGTCTCCTCGGCACTTTATGGCCATTACAACCTACATAATATGTGTCCCAAACAGAAATTTTAGAATCAATGTGACTATCGAGCAAGAAAATTCAAGTGATGATAACAATCAAACGACACAGGTAACAGTAAATTCATAAGTTGATGTCATGACAACAAAAATGGAACTTTATCACCAGTCGGCAATTTTTGTTCTTGTTTTCACCTTTGACTAAATTTGAAGATTTGTTCCGTGCTAGTGGAGACTACAGCAAGGATGTTGGAACACTACAGCTCTACTGTTAAGCAATTAATACCCAGAACAAAGCAACCTTCAAAGACATTAATAACCATATGGAAGCACCAAAGCCTGATGTCTAAGATCCTTTTTCCAGATGTTTTACTCATGCTTTTTACCAGAACAGAATTATCATTCAGCGGCCTACATCCATGGTTGACTGTGAATAGTCTCACCTTTCAATACACGGCCAGTTTTCTAGGCATCTCTGCGCTAAAAGAAACTATTACCTCTTCCAAAGAAGCATTTCCAGCTCTCTCCCCAATGCCATTTATCGTCACTTCCATTTGTCTTGCTCCCGCATATGCCCCCTGCCATTTAAATATAGTTTGGGTGTACAGGATCTAATATGCTTCAAGAATAAAAAATTAAAAGGTGGTGGCCTACCGCTAACGTGTTGGCTGTAGAAAGACCGAGATCATTTTGGCAGTGTGTTGAAATGACAACATTTTCAATTCCTGGTGTATTTGCTTTGACATCAGCAATTAATTGTCCATACTCAGAAGGCAAGTTGATCCCGACTGTATCAGGAATGTTCAGAGTCGTTGCTCCAGCTTTGATGACTTCGCCCAAAATGTGGTACAGAAATTCCCTGTCAGACCTGAAGAACAACAACAGATAATCAAGCCAAAAGCACCATATCAGCAACCAGAAAGTGTTCATAATCAAAGAATCTTCACTTAGATTAGATAGTCAAGCATTGATGCTGTATACTGGCACACTTCAAACAGTTGGAGCTTAATGAAAACAGCAGAAATTTATCTATATGGTCCCCCATTGCAGAACAGAGGAAGAACAACAGATAATCAAACCAGAAACATCATATTAGCAACCAGAATGTGTCCATAATCAAAGAAGTTATCACTTAGATAAAATAACCAAGCATTGATGCTGGGACATACAATAGCATAGCTTCTTATATACTAGCAATACTTCAAACAGTTGGAGGACGACAATGGAGCTTAATGAAAATAGCAGAAATTTCAAATTTCTCTATATGGTCCGCCATTGCAGAACAGAGGAATCTAACCTGCCAGCATCCTCAGGGCTGAATTCAACATCCTCACATCCCAAACTCCTAGCGAATCTCACCATACTCCGCGCAATCTCCACCACTTCTTCTTTACTCTTCTTCAACTTGTACTCCAAATGAATCGGACTAGTCGCAATGAACGTATGAATCCTCGGCCGCTTCGCGTTCTTCACAGCATCCCAAGCAGTCCGAATATCCTTCTCATTACACCTAGACAATCCACAGATAACCGGAACGTACCCGTCCTGATCCACAACATTTCCTACTTCCTCGGCGATAGCCTTGACGGCCTCGAAATCGTCTCTCGAAGCCGCCGGGAAACCAGCTTCGATTATATCCACCCCTAGCTTGACGAGCTGGCGAGCGATATCGAGCTTCTGTTTGGATGTCATCGTGGCGCCGGGTGACTGCTCGCCGTCGCGAAGCGTAGTGTCGAATACTCGGACATAAGTCGGATCCGAGATTCGGCTCGGGACGTAGTCAGGTCGCCGGGGAGGTACGGCGGAGTATGTAATCGAAGATTTGACGAACGATCTCCTGGAGGAAGCGACGGCGGAGGAGGAGGAGGAGGAGAAATGGCGGGAAGGTGAGAAGCGGAAGCGGAAGCGGACGAGGTCGGGAGGGGAGAATGGTTTCCGTTTGGGACTGGATGGGGCGGCGAGGTGAGAAACGGAGAATTTATGGGACTGAGATACGGCGGCCATGGATGAGGACGGAGAAGCTAACCCTAGACTGGAAGATGGAGAGAAGGCAGAGTTGCAGAAGAGTTGCAGAAGGACAGTTTGGAAGAGAAGGTTTATAAATGGATGGCATTGCTGGAGATGAGAGAAGCATGCCAACTGTAGTCAGAAGAAGATGTGACTCAGCGCTGACGTGGACTTTCACTCGGAATATCTGGATGCTGACGTGGCGGGCCTACCCGGGGGAATCAAGCTGACCGGAATTTTTTTTTTGTACAAAGGGGCTGACCGGTCATTGTGTAGAATTTGTACACTAAAATTCAAGGGGTCGTTTGGTACAGAGAATTGAGAATAAGGGGAAATATGAAAATAGGAGAATGGTGGAAAAGTGTTTATTAAAAGTTGGAGGATGTTACATTACATTGTTTGGTATGTATATTGGGTAAAGAAAATAGTAGGGGAAGACAGTGGGACCCATTATTTTATTTGGGGAAGTCAGAATTTCTGATAAAAGTAGAAATTGTCAGAATACACATTCTGGAGACAATCAAAAGCTCTGGGTATCTGAAATACAAAACCCCAGCTCCATTAGACAGTAAACAAATAATGATATCTCAGAATACAGAGTTTTCAAGAAACACAGCTGGATTTCCCCTATATCAAACGACCCCAAAAGAATAGTGATAAAATCAAGGGAAAATAGCATTTTGCCCCCTCTACTTTTCCAACTTAACAAATAGCCTCCTATACTATGAATCGCTCTTTTTACCCCTCCTACTTCTACCACTTTGCATTTTGGGTCCTTCTATTTTAACTTTCATCTTCAAGACGTCAATTGATGCACATTCAATACATAACATTAGCTCCAATGCACATGAATTAGCTTACTAAGGTGTTTTCTAATTGAAAATATAAGTATATATAATTAGATAGGATCGGCGAATAACACGTGTGATTTTAAACTCTTCGTATTTTACCTTACTCTTCACAATACCTCCCCAATTTAACTCTCTGACAAACTCTTCGTCTTCTACCTCTGATATCTCTCTCCGTCAGTGTGCGGATGTGTCCAGAGTTAATGTTAAGGAGACAAAAGTTGAAACGGAAGGACCCAAAAGGCAAAATGGCCAAAGTAGGAGGGAGGTAAAAAGAGCGATTTATATTATAAGGGGCTATCTGTTAAGTTGGCAAAGTAGAGGGAGCCAAAGTGTTATTTTCTATAAAATCAAATAAAAAGATTAAAGTTAATTAATAATTAATAAATAATTTTTTTATCGAAGATAGCTCCCAGAGAAGAATCAAGGTAGTAAGCTGTAAATTAACTATAATCTACTCAAGGTGTGAGGACTACTGGCAACACCCCTAGGAGATATCTAAGAGTCAGTCGTGCCACAGAATAGGCGGCTCTGTTTGCTGACCGTCGTACTGAGAGTAGCTTGAAGTTTGGACTAGAAGCCAATAAACGGACGACCTCCTAAATGATGACCTCACCCTTTGTTCTTGAGCTTTCATGACTACAAACTGCCTTGGAAACCAGTTCTGCATCTTCTTCGAAATCCACATGAAGAGACACACCAAGCAACTGCATCCCTACATGCCAAGAGTTCAAGGATGAATGGATCCGTAATACCTGGATAAGGTGTCCCTACATCGTGGAGAATGGCGCCCGAGGCAGAGCGAAACACCTAGCCCGTGGATCCCTAGGGGTCTTGAACCGCTCCATCTACATTTATTTTTAGGCGATGGAGCAGAGGGGGTGCCCGGGAAGAACGTGGTGGACAGGGGGGGCAACCGGGGGAGGGAGGAGCACGGGTGGAGGCTAGGTAAAAAATGGGAGTTCGGAGAGGTGTGAGGCAAACTGTCGGAAAAGGGACTCAATTAAAAAATGGGCATGGCTGAAGACCACATGATTCCTAGCCTTCCAAATCCTCCACCAGGCTAGTATCCAAACTAGCGCAAGGTAGGGTTGATGTTACTGGATGGATCTCCAGTAGATTGCTAAATGGATGTTGACGAAAAACGATTGCATTAGTCGAGCCATCCTGTAAAACACAAGAGATATCAAACACTCAAATAGCAGATGCTCTAGTGTTTCTTCTGCCGAGTGACAGACTCAACAGGTTATAATTAAATTACCTTAATACTCATTTAATACTAGTCATTAGCTTTAAATTTCTAGTTCAAATTGGTCTAAAAATAACAAGCTCGGCTCAAAACAACTTTGGAATACTCGCCAAAAAAAGACACGTGGCAACATCGCAGCCCTTCAATCCATCTTTGAATACAGCCAAAGCTAATCCAAAGGCGCTTCCCTCTTTCACAAGCAGCGAATTCTGAACCAGTTTCTTCTTCCCGATCGCTCGCACAGTTCATCTTCCTCAAGCTCCAGTGTTTTCGTCTCGATTCATCGCTCAGGTTTCTTCACTACAGCTACAGTATTTTCGGATTCAGTTTCGTGTAACTATGGCGATGATTATAACCATAACTCTGAATTTCTCTTCGTTTTTTGTTGACAGATGGAGAGTTGCATCTCTGAGCTTTCATACAAAGGCACCATCACTCAAGCAATTCTCGAATCCAAAGCACAGAAGAAGCTTTTTGTTGTCTATATCTCAGGTGAAATAATCTTGCTCAAATTTGAAATTTCTAATGGGTTTGCTTTCAATTTTCATCGCCATTTAGCTCTTGGAATTCTGAATTTCCCGTTATTCAGAAATTGTTGACTGCCTTTAGTTGCATAATTCAGGGATTTAGATAGTTTATATTTCAAAGCTGTAATAGGTTCTGTGATTAATGATTATCATGACTTGCAGAAGCATTGTTACTGATGAATACATATTCTAGTTGGTCATTCGAACAAAGAGCTTGAAAATGGCTCTTATTAGGGTTTTTTTCCTTCAGAATAGTGCAGCCATGTGTATGATCCTCCTCTATTTCGTTACGAATTTACAGTAAATAGATCCGCATTGATAGCTTGTTTTGGAAATATTATGCAGAGTTCTCGTTTAACTGTTCCTCTGCTTGATTGCTAGGCAAGAATTCAGAGTCATTGGAGTTGGAAAAAACAACATGGAGTGATGTAAAGGTAACGTTCTTGTCAACCTGATCTGATTTTCGTTCACAAGTCCCGTGTGTTTCTTCTTTCAATAGTGAAAAATAGTAAAAAGGCTCGTTTGTGGCATGCAGGTTGCAGAGACGCTGTCAAAGTACTGCATTTTGTTGCATGTTCTTGAGGGAACTGATGATGCTGTGAACTTTTCTGCTATTTGTATCCTCTTTATATATTTCATTTTCATAAGCATATTCCTGAAAAGAACTTAGCCGTTACTATACTAGTTATACCTACGCCTGCTACATGTTTCAGTAAGTTATTGTTAATAGAATAAGGCATTGCTTTTGTAGCAAATTAACCGTAGAGAATTCATGAAACATTGTTTCAATAAGTTGCCAATGTCAAATGTTTTATTTTACTTTACAATTGAAGAAATTATCCTTGCATCAATATTATAGATCCACAAAAATCAGTTCCTGCTATAGCAGTTATCGGGTACAATGGCGTTCAACTTTGGCAAAGTGGTATGTATTTGACAGCAAACCTCATTTTGACAAGCGTTTTACAGGTACATGTTCTTATCTATGCTAAGTGACTATACCTTTAATCATTTCAGAAGGATGTGTTAGTGCTGAGGTTCTTGTGTCCAACCTAGAGAAGGCATATTTGAGCCTTCATATTCAGGTTAGTAAACGTAATCCTTGGTTCTCTTTTTCTGTACAGTTTCCTCAGTAATGTACTTTCTAGGACCTTACTGTCTGAAATGGTGTTGTATTAACTATGCTTTGGTGGGATCAGACCTATCACCTCTAGATAAGAAAAGAATTGGAAGAAACTTCTGTTGTTTTGGGATAAGGATAACATAGGCTCTTTAATTTTTTCATCCTATTTTAGAGTTTGCAAGGTCCTGGATCCAGGTTGCTTGAATAGAATGAAGGTTAAATTTAAAAGATCAGTGAAAAGAGGGCGTGAACTGAGGAAAATGGATTGCTCAATTATTGAAGTAGTTAACACTATACACTAAGGCATAAGGACTAAATGCAGAATATGCGTTTTGTTTTTGCTTTTTAGTTGAGGAGAGAGATTCATGATTGGTATAATGTTATATACTGCTGTTGCATCGTGAAGCTGGATTATGTTAATGATTTTTGTTGTTTAAGCATTTTTTTGTAACTACGAACTCTGATTTCTGATAATGATTTGCAGGAAACAACTGCTAACGTCTTTACTGCTGCACTAGCTAATAAGAAATCTGAACCACCTGCTTCTGGGTCTTCCAATGGTGTTTCACTTGGCGATGAAAGTTCTTCAGCTATTGCTTCTTCGTCCCCAGCAGAGAGAGATGTGCGATCCGCGGAGGTTACACAGCATAGTGCTTCTCCGACAATTGAAGACGATAAATTTCACGAACCTAAAGCTAAGGTAAATATGAACGACATCCATTCTTTTTTCCCTGCTCCATTTGGAACTTAGTTTGAAACTGTGCATACATTTAATCATTCTCTGGTGTCGATAGGTTGATGAAAATGCATCTCCAGAGCCTGCAGTATCGAAAAGTCGCCAAGAGTTGAGGATGAACAATCCCAACCATCCACTGAAAGGACTGAGGTGATGTCGAATCCCTCTAAGACGAACTTGGAAACAATTGATCATGCATCTTCTGGTGCAGAAAACACATCATGCTCTCCAAAAGGCTAGAATTGCTAACGATTCAAGCATGCCTCAACGAGCTACACCTTTGGCAACTCCCCTCAAAGACGCCGTACAAGCCCAAAACTCGAATCCCTAAATGGCAGTAAGATCGATGCCATTGATAATGGGTCCAGAGTAACTGCACCATCGAATGACGTTCATTTGAACATCAAGCTGCTTAACGGAACGAGCATAAAGGAGAAGTTTTTGGTGTCAAGTACATTGAGAATGGTCAAAGACTACGTGGATAAAAACCCAGAGAGTGGCAATACTTTGTATGATCTTGCCATTCCTTATCCTCGCAAGGTGTTCAGTGAACAAGGTAACATCGAACTTTGGTAGTAGTTGCACTTCAAATATTTGTCTGTTTAACAAGCCTTCACTTATTAATTCTACCTTATACACTCCTATTGCAGATTTAGATAGATCTTTATCAGACTTAGGTCTTTCTAATAGACAAGCATTGATAGTGGTTCCTCGTCAAGGCGGTGTAAGTTCCTATAAGCAAGATTCTTCATCCTCTGCCACCACTCCAGCTGCAAGCATCGGAGGATATTTCGGATACGTGAGGAGAGCCTTATCTTTGATCAATCCTCTATCCTACGTTGGCGGATCGAGTTCAGAACCAGTTCAAAGTGAACCAGTTCAAAGTAACATGTGGCAGTACAGTGAGTTCCTTCTCTTACACTCTATCCAGTTGTGCCACTAGCCGTTTCGGAACACATACTAGGAAACTTAGTGTTGTCTAAGGACTTGTATCGTCGTCTCTTAACTCGTTATTCATCGCAGATCCGAATCAGACACCGGAAACAGCTGTGAACCAACAAGCTGGTGCAAATGATCTCCGGAGGAGGAGGCAACCGACATCGACATTTGGTTCTGGGAGCAACATTCATACACTCAAACACGACGAGGATGATGACCGTCTCGATGGCAGAAACGCCTTCTGGAATGGCAACTCGACACAATATGGTGGCGGTAGTGGTGATAATAACGACGCGAAGCCGTAGATAGAAAGGGAAAGAACAAAGAAGTGTGTGCCTTGAGTTTTAGAGAGCCTTTTGAGTTTATTTATGATGTAAATACTTTGGTTGTCTACCTTACTTGAGATGCAAGTCATATTCAACCTTAGTTGAAATTAAATCTACTAATACATTAAAGCAGATACCATTTTTTTCAGTTGACATGTCAGCTTTTTGAGGATTTTAGAGCTCCTCCTTCATTTTAGGAATGAGGGTATTTTGGATAAAAATCGGTTCTGACAAACAAAATTTATTTATTCTTTTCTCACGAACAAGAATCGAACTCTTAACTTCATGGTTAAGAGACAAAGTGAACAACCAACAATGCCACACCTAATGATTGGAGTAGTTTACTATTTAATCAAAGAAAAGTTGCAGTGTTTTCAACGTAACAACAAGAAAGCATAACTATAATGTTTTTTTTTATTATATCCCAACAATTGATAACAAATTTATAATTTTTTACCAACATATGAATTAAATGATTATATATTAAAAAGTAGAAAAAAGTATATATTAAAAATAGAAATAAAAAGTAAAAAAATTCAACCACATTTCTAAGTAATCTAAATAAAAATTATTTTCCGGTAAACTACTAACACAAAAAGCAATCTCTGATAATCTAGTCATTCAATAAAGATTTTATAAAGAAACAAGAACCTGCTTGAGCTAAATCCTATTAGCTTCACGATTTAATTTACTTTTTAGGGTAACCATTAATCGACCAAAGCCGGTCAGTTAATTAGTTTTAACCTTTAACCGTAATCGTATTGCCAACCCTAAGTGCTTGTTCACATGGTGTATAACTTATGATATTATTCAATTGACATGAAATTTTAAGTCGTTGTTACATTAGTAATACTAATTTGGTCAGAAATAGTTAAGGCTAAAAGTAGCAATTTTCTTTCTATTATTGCATTTTGATTCAACTGCAGAACAATAACTACAATAAAGTTCTGATCTTTTTTACAAGAAGGATTCAGATTGTGAGATTCTCTTCTCCATCCTCTTCAGGATGAACAGCCCAGAACAATGTATTGTAATCATTAGCAGATAGTCCTGCAAGCAACTCAATGGTGTCTTCTAAGCTCCCCTTGCAAGCTTGAAACTGATGCCTTGTGAGTCTACTATCCATCGTCTTTTCAGTGTTGGGGTAGGGAGTTTCTGGATCGCTGCGTGAAGCTCAAAGAGAGGAGAATCGTCGCCTGGAATTGGATTTGTGCCTACGATCATGGCTTAAAGCACCATCACCAAAGAGTGCAATTACTTGGTGGTTTGAAGCCATTAATGGTAGTTTCAGAAGAACCCTACTCCCTGGACTGTTTTCTCTGCAATATAGCCTCTGCAACTCTTAGACCAGCTACACCTCCAGAACAGCAACCCGTAAAACAAATCATAACTCGACGTGTTTGCGGGCTTATAGCTTCGCTTGAAGAACGTAGACCAAATGAGTTGTATCTAAGACGGCGCTTTCCCCGGTTCTTGATGCAAGCTTCTGAAGTTTCAGTGACGATTCACATCACAGCATAATCACATATGTCTAACCTCTGCTTGACTTTGCTTGCGCCTTCAACTGCAAGTTCTGGGTATTGCTTGCGTGTTTCGACCGACGGTTGTCACAGTTGTCTTGCCTGTAAAATGGCATGCCATGGAAGGAAAAACTATTAATCACCTTTTGAGTCACGAGAACGATTTAACATATGCATCATTAAATATGGTAACGAGGAAGGCTTTTTACATCGTCGAGTTAGTTTCTCCTCGAGTTCTTGATCATCACAGTTGGTATTCTTGAAGTAGCCATCAAGCAAATGCATTACAAGCTGATGCAGGAACGCATTTCCAAGAGCCAAGATCGTAGCTTTGCCGGGCATCAATTATGATGCCTAGCATTCTGCACCTCTTCTGCGGTGTAAGCATTACAACCTAAGACTTTGTTTGTTCTTCAACTGATGGTAAACTTCCAGGAGGAACCAGACCTCCTTCAATGGCAGCAAGTGCACCCTGCATATCAGTTTAAGAAATACGATTTTACATCTCACCAAATGAATTTGCTCCGAAAGCAACACAGGGTTTAAACAGAGCACAATAATGCAAGATAACATGTCATGGAAACATATTTATCAAAAAAAAACATGTCATGGAAACATACCGCCTGACATATGCCATCTGACAGCTGCAGCGCTTGATCCCACCTGTTGAATCTCAGAAGACCCTTGATCAAATGAACAAACGTGCCTACCTCGGGAACGATGCCTTTTGCATTCATATCGACATACAAATCGAAAGCCTTATCAACCTTATTCGCAAGTGCAAGGCCCTCAATCAACGAAATATACATATTCCGGGTAGCTTCCGATGCTGCTAAGATTGACGAGACTTCTTTGTACAGTTCTAGAGCCATCTCCAGTCTTCCGGCCTTGGCAAAATTATCTATCAGAACCCTGTAAATAGAGGAAACCGGTACTGCTTCCTTTTCACTAAACTCATCCAAAAGCTCGAGAGAAGCGATAAATTCACTACTGAATCCTTCAACGACTTTACGATAACCTGCTACATGCTTCGGCCAGTGTGTCGCTTTCATCTCTTCCAAGAGTTTGAGCGCCTCATCCAAAAGTCCAGCTGCACAACAATGGTTTATCAAAACCTTGTACGTGACGAAATTCGGAGCACAACCCTTGGAAGCCATCTTTTGAAACAGCTGAAGGCATTTATCAACTCTTCCAGATTTCCCAAAGCCATCAATCATTGCAGTATAGGTCACGACATTCGGATGACACGACTTTTCTTCCATCATAACCATAAGTTTATATGCTTCATCAGTCTTACCAACTTTGCATAAACCATCAATCATTTCAGTGTAGATAACCACATTAGGAGCACAGGAATTCTCGAGCATTTTGGACAGGACTTTCAACGCAAGATCTAATCGCTTATCTTTGAACAACCTGTCTATCAATGAACTGTATGAATACACATTTGGATTGTAACCATTCTCTATCATCATGGTAAACACCTCTTGTGCCTCATCTAGTTTACCGACTTTACAACATCCATCTACAAGGGCATCATATATGATATGATTCGGCTGACAACCACTTGCTAACATTGCTTCTAATAACTCACGAGCGTCTTTGACCCTATGAGCTTTGCATAAACCGTCAACTAAAGCTCCATATGTGAAAAGATTTGGTTCCTCAGACTCTGTATCAACAACCCCAAAATACCTATCTACTTCTGAATTTTCAGCATTGTCCTGCTTCATTCTTGAATATATTTTGCAAGCCTTCTCAATTTCTCCAGCTTTACAATGTCCATCAATCAGAGCTGTATACGTAACGACATTGGGAACTGAGCCCTTGGACAACATTAGCTCAAACACTTCATTTGCATTCGACACTTTCCTTGCTTTAAGGTAAGCATGTATAAGAGCTGTGTAAGTCACTACATTAGGGTTACAACCATTGCTCTCCATTTCATCAAACCACCTGCGAGCCTGTTCTATCAGACCTACCTTACAGAAACTGTCAATCAATTGCGTATACGTGTACACATCCGGCGGAATTCCATTTTTCCTCATTTCTTGAAATAAGAGAAACGCCTCTTCTACATTGGTCGAATTACAAAGATGCGTTATGACTTTGGAATATGTACTGGTATCTGGTATAAACCCCTTGCTCATCATTTCACTAATGATACTATATGCCTCCTCAAATTTCCCTGCACTGCAAAGACACCACGCAAGACTGCTAACGTTAACCTTATTCAACGTGATCCCGATAGCAAGCATTTCCCGATACGCTTTTTCAGCCAACTCAAGAGCACTCACCTCAGGCAACTCCTGATTTCCACAAACACTACCGATAAATATGTTGTAGACTACGTAACCCGGTTGGAACCCACATTCTGTCATTTTCTTAATAACCTTATAGGCATAAGCATATTCCCCTGATTTGCAGTAAGCATCAACTAACGAGTTAAAAATGGCTGGACTCGGATAGCAACCTTCTGTAATCATCATATTCAAAATTCTCTTACACCTACCAAGCTGTTTCTTTCTCAGACACCCACAAAGCAAAGTCCTGTAAGTCAGAACATTCGGAATACAAGAATGCACTCGCATTCTTGTTAAGAAATCCATAGCTACTTCAAAGAGCGACGCTTTACATAAACCGGATATCATATTGGTGAAAAGCACAGTATCGGGTTTGAATTCCTCATCCTCAGTTAACTTCAATGCTTCTCTCCATTTTCCAGCTTTACAAAGAGAATGAGCAAAACATCCTAAAGTAAAACCATCCATTGAATAACCTAAATCCGACATTTCCTTATGAACCAAAGAAGCAGTGTCTAACCTTTCAGCTCTAAGGAACACTTGAACCAAAGCATTGTAAGTTGATCTCGGCGGCTTGTACCCATAATCCTTGAGTCTACCAAGCTCCTCCAAAGCCACATTCCATAATCCATTTCGACAACACCTGCGAATCAACACGTTAAGCAACTTCCCCAGCACTTCCTTGTCATCACTTTCAATTTGCTGCAGGAACTGCTCCGGTATTCTACCATCATCACCGTTATTTCTCTGCAACAGCTCTAGTAGCGCATCATACGCAGGTAAAGTGTGGGAATATCCGATTTGCTGACCAGCCCATATGAAGAACCTAAGACCTAGTTCAGGGCTATTGAGCAAATTCAGAACTTCAATCACTAAAGACTCACTTAATTTCTCTCTATGCCGTTTGAGCAACTTCAAGGTTTCTTTACCAAACTGATCATTCACATTGGAAATTACATCAGCAACCATAAAAGCTTCATCTTTCAACTTACCATCAGCAGCAGCAGAAGAAGAAGAAGATGATGAATTAGGCTTCAACAAAGAATCACGGAAAAAACCAAGCTCTTCACTTGAAATCGACTCTGTTCGTGATACAGAAGGATCCTCCGGGTCAACCAAACCTTCTAGATTGTCGTCGGACGAAGAAAAATTGGTGAGCAGCCTGGTGACTAGAGTAAAATTCAGAGTATTGCGGATTCGAGGAGGATCGGAACGCGATAGAAGAAGGGTCTTAGCGACCCTTCTCATTTCTCGACAGCAGCAGCCGCCGGCGATGACGAATTTGCTCCGGTGATGGTCGGAGCTTTCTCCGGTTCTCGCTTTCACTACCATTGGAGGAGTATTGGTTTTGTGTAGGGTTTTAGGGAAAAGCTTCTACCTTTTCTCTAACCGGTTCAACCAGTATAATCAAACCGAAAACCGGTTAAAACCCAAACCACCCAATCTTCAACAACATACAAGGATACAACAGTCAGCTGAGAAACCTCGAATCCTTGTGAATGGCGACTGTTCTCCGATTCAGCTGCATCAGCTGCTACCAGCTTCAGTTCGAAGATCACCATTGCAATCCGATCGAGTTTCATCGTGCTATCCGGTAGTTCACTGATTCGCCGCCGTCCTCTGATTCGCCGCGCTGTCGACTATCGCCGTCGTTAGGTATTTCCAGTTTTAGATGATTCAATTCCTGTGATCTTCTGCAGTTCTCATTCACGATTGATCAGACGTGAATTGAATACAGGTGTTTGATTTGAATTCAAACAGGACGTGATCAGCTACATCAGCTCTGCCAAATGAGACCTAATTTAGCTCCACTGTCAAAACCCAACGACGTCGACGGAGACCCGCTGACCCGACCCGCGACTACCCTCATCTCCGCCCGGAAGAAAGGCACCGGAGTTCGGGCATGGCTCCTGCTGGATTCAACAGGTCAGAAACAGGTGGTGGAGGCTGGGAAGCATGCTATCATGCGCCGTACTGGTTTACCTGCTCGTGATCTTCGAATCCTCGACCCGCTTCTGTCGTATCCTTCCACTGTATTGGGTCGTGAGAGGGCGATTGTGATCAATCTGGAGCATATCAAGGCGATCATAACTGCTCAAGAGGTTCTGTTGCTGAATTCCAAGGATCCTTCTGTTACTCCCTTTGTTGAAGAGTTGCAGAAGAGGATTTCTTTCCATTACCAAGCTACCAAAGCACAGGTAGTACTTGATGTTTCAGCTTTGTTGCTTGCTTTGATGTTACCAAGTCTTGAACTTGTCATGGATATATGACTTGACTGAGTGTGATCTTGTACAATTCGTTCTTATATGAGATCTCTTAATCCAGTTAATTTCATAATTTGAACAAGAATCAGTGTTGATTAACATGTGTAGAGTGGAATTGGGTAATGGAGAGCAGTCTTTTGACCTGTGATAATCTGTTAGGTGATACACAAAGATTTCCCCTTTCATCTGTGATTCTTCTGTTTATGGTGATGATATCAGTACTCCTGGAACTTGTTTTTCCTTGTTACAAGGATGGCAATGGTGAAGATGCGAATTCGAAGACTATGCATGATTCACAAGGGCTGAAATCAAGTACTGAGAATCCTGGACCCGAGCATTCGTTACTTGCTCAAGATCAAGAAGAAGGAAGGTCGGGAGATGGGAGGCAGAGCATGGAGAATCGCGATGGATCGAAGGTTCTTCCGTTTGAATTTGTAGCTTTGGAAGCCTGCTTGGAAGCTGCATGTGGCTGCTTAGAAATTGAAGTGAGATTTTGTTTGGTTTAGGTTCATTGCTACTATTCTTAAGGAATGATATGTTTCAATGTTGTTATCGTCTATTGCTGGTTTTCATCTCCTACACAGGCAAAAACATTGGAGCTCGAAGCGCATCCGGCACTGGATAAGCTGACTTCGAAGATCAGTACGCTTAATTTAGAACGTGTCCGGCAGATTAAGAGTCGGTTAGTGGCAATAACTGGTCGAGTTCAGAAGGTTAGTTGGTTCAGAGTTTTGGTATTGCTATGACTCCTGTTAGTAAACAACATAGGACGCATCAGAACTCTCTCCCAATCACTCGTTATTGGGATGTAACAGTTTCTGATATGGTAACAACATTAGATTCATTCAGAAGTATTCTCTCCCAACAACTCGAGTTATTGGGATGTAACGGTTTCTGACTTGCAGAGATGTTTCAGTGCTTGCTATGAAGTTTGGACTTCATTTTCTTGTTCATTCTTTTTTATGCAGAGTGACTAATCTCAATCTGCATTTACAATTGTTTACAGGTTAGGGATGAACTGGAGCACTTGCTTGATGACGACGAGGACATGGCTGAGATGTACCTGACAGAAAAGTTAGCCAGCATGGAAAACTCGACAGCTTCCTCTTTCAGCAATGGAGATGAAATGGAAGATGATCTTCCTCCGGATGACAAGTAATTCCGATGATTTCGTTTCCACTCTTCCCTATTATCGATTTCGCTGTTTACTCAAAACGATTGTCTGTCCTCATCTTGCACCAGCCTACATGATGCTGAAGCCGCTAGAGAAGGTCACGGTGCTTCAACCAGCTACGATCCAGATATTCAAGCAGCGAGTGATCATCCTTACAGTGTACACGGTGCACTTAGCCGCACACTCACCAGCACCACTCGGAGTGCCATGAGCAAGCACCTCGATGTCGAGGAGCTAGAGATGCTCCTGGAAGCATACTTCGTGCAGATTGACGGAACACTTAACAAACTGTCTACGGTAATAGGATCTCCACTTGTGATCCACAGATGCATCTCTAACTTCAACCAATACGTTTCTCAATCTTCCGTCGTTTGTTTCAAAACTTGATGCAGCTGAGGGAGTACGTGGATGACACCGAGGACTACATCAACATCATGCTCGACGACAAGCAGAACCACCTCCTGCAAATGGGCGTCATGCTGACAACAGCCACGCTAGTGATCAGCTTCTTCATCGTCGTAGCCGGTATCTTTGGCATGAACATCAACATCAGTTTGTTCAACGAGGAAGTGGAAACGGGGATGCCTAAGTTTATGTGGACAGTCGGTGGCAGCACGATCGGGACCATCGTCCTCTACGTGATTGCAATCGCCTGGTGTAAGCACAAGAGGCTGCTCGAATGAACACAGCATCATGATGTTCATCTCTGTCTCTAACTTCAACCAATACGTTTCTCTAATTACTTTGGTTATCCTTCCATGTATTATTATTATTATTTTTTTTCTTGTTCTTCAATATTAATTAAATGATGGGGAAATAGCACTTTGCCTCCCTTTACTTTTCCAACTTAACAAATTGCTCTGTATACTATGAATCGATCTTTTTATCTTCTCCTACTTCAACCAGTTTATCATTTTGGTCCTTCCGTCACAACTTTCATCTTTGTGACGTCAATTGATGCGCATTCAGTACACCTGCGTTAGCTCTATTAGCTAGGAAGGTATTAGCTAGGAAGGTATTAGCTATATCATTCCTATGTACGTATTAGCTTACTAAATATATATAATTAGATATGATGAAATTGACGAATAAGATGGTTTTGTTTTAAAACCCTTCGTATTTCACCGTACTCTTCATGATACCTCCCTAATTTACCTCATTGGTCAACTCTTCGTCTCCTACCTCCGATATTTCTCTCTGTTGGTGTGCGGATGTGCCTAAATTTAATGTTAAAGAAGGCGAAAGTTGCAAACTGAATGACCCAAACGAAAAAGTAGTCGAAGTATGAGGAGTAAAAATGGCACTTTATAGTGTAAGGGAGCTATCTGTTGAGTTGGAAAAGTATAGGGATCAAAGTGCTATTTTCCCTTAATTAAATGATAAATTAATTTTAAATTTAATTTAGCAGGTCTCTGGCATTCAGGCGAAGCGGCGGTGACTCTTCAGTACCACCGCTGTAAAGACAGCACTCTCGGGAACCGGAATTTGCGACGGCCGGCGAGTAGCTCAGCTGCCATCCGCCGGAATAGTAGTACGACGGCGGCGTCCGACTGTCACTCTTCCAACACCGATAAGTGCCGCAGCAGATACAACCCTCGAATGTGCGAGATAGGATGCGACTCGGAATCGTGTTTTGATTGCAGTCTGGTTTACGACTGTGTCTCTAATTGCTGCGGCTGTAGCTGTGATGGAATTCCATGAACTCCGACGAAGAAGATGAAGAAAGAAATTTAGGAAATTAATATTAGCTAATAGATAAATGGGTTAAAATAATGAATACATCCTGAAATTGTAGGCGGGTTACATACTCATCCTAGAATTTTAGTTTGTTACAAAGTGGTCTTACTGACGTTGGCGGTGTGTACTTTTTTTCGATTATTTTGCCATGTCATTGTTGACACGTCATCAATTGAACGCATTGCTGGTAGTCCGATCTCATTAACCTACTAATCGGATAGGATTGTATGATATTTCTCACCTTTTGGAACATATTTTACGCCGTTTAGTTACACGGTATTATTATAGTGTCGAGTTGAAGCTCTCTTGGCCCATATGGCTTCTTCGTCGGATCCTGTTTTGTGGCGTTCGATCTGGGTGGTAGATATACAACCCAAACCATGTTTCTTCTTATGACGGTTGTGTCATTGTTTTCTTCAAATAATTGAAGATTTGAGGTCTCGCGACGTATACAATTTATCCTTTGTGTAAGTTTGTCTTTGAGTTCGAGAGACTATTGAGCATATAATTTTCTTCTGTAAATGGCTCGTATGCTTTATCCCTACCTTGATCTTGCCCCGACTTCCACCCCCCTTTCTTGATACGGGTACCCATTGTGTACTCGCTCAGTGACATCACTGGAAATCTCGTAACTGGATCGTCTTCAAAAAATTTAAATTTCCAATGCCTACCCTTTACCAACACTTCCAACACAACTTCGAAGAACTTTCCCCTGCATGACTCTCATACCCCCTCCACCCCCTCATCTTCGCCTGTCTTTAACCGACTTAAGATCAACGTCGATGAAGCTACTGCCTCTTCTTGCAAAAGTGCAATAAGTTTGGCCGTCTATGATCTATCTAACCAATGCTTTTTTTATTGACAACAAGAAGGTTAAACAGTCATGGATATCCAAGAAAACTCAACAATGCTCATCTCAAAAGGTTTCTAGACGAGATCTCCAGACTCTAGATGGAGGTAGGTAGTCGTCGACATCTACAACTTCATAGATACGATCCCCTCTAAAACCTTACGTATTGTATCCCATATTTGACTAATAAAGCTGTTCATTATGCAACGAGTCAAATTTTTCGATGTCTCCCAAGTCAAAAAGTGATCCGTCCTGTGAGTCGTAATTGAAAACACGATCACTCTCATATAAAACACATAATCACTCTGTATTTGACCCGTATATCCCATGTTTGTCGTAGCATTTTGAGCTCTACTAAATCAGTTAAATCCTATTTATTTCACAGAAAAAGTCCAGTTATATTACCTGAATTTGCTGTAATTCTGTTCCGTATCGTGCGTGGAATCAAAATTTCTCATACGGGAAAGCACACTCCTAATCGTAGCTGCCATCTGTTCAATCAAAAAGCCCCATCATTGCTTTCTCCGGCTTTTCCACTATCTCGCCGAAGTTCAACGGCTGCCGTGAAAGCTGGGTTCTTTGGACTTGATTGCCGCTTTTTCTCTACTGGGTTCTTCTCAGTTGTAAGATTGTTCTTCTGGGTAGAAGAGAAGCAGAAGAAATGGTCAACTTGAAGGATTTCTGCACAACGAAAACGTTTGGTGGGTCTTGGGTTAGGGCAATTCCTTTCTCTGCTGATAACTTCTACTGGTTTCTTGTCATCGGAGCTCGCCAGAAAAGGTTTTGATTTTACTATTTTAGTACCCTTCCTTGTTATTTGAGTTTGGATTGGATTGTGAAGGTTGATGTTGATGTTGGTTTATTTTGCAGGGATCAATGCTCCAACTTCTCAGTCGTTTTTGAATTATGTGTTGTTAGCTGTTGTTTATGGGGGCGTTTTGCTCTACAGGAGGCAGAAGCTTAAGGTGATTTGATTGCTTATCTGTTTTCTTCTTGAGCTTGAGTAGAAGGAAGGAAAGTTTATCAGTGAATTGAAGTTAATGGGTGTTCATAGTCAAACTGCTGGTTATTAGGAAATTGTTTGAGGAAAACCAGCAATTTTAGATGAGTATGATCTTTATGCGGATTGCGGAAGATAGGATGAATCGAAAGTTTCGGTTTCATTGCCTATGATCATCATATGTGGGAGCTAATGTACCTTCTTTGTGTGCAGGCTAAATGGTACTACTATCTAATTCTTGGATTGATAGACGTCGAGGCCAATTTTCTTGGTAAGTGTCTCGTGATTCACGAGCGAAAAGATGTTTACATTTATCTGACAGGTTCAATGGCCAATGTCGTCGAACCTACGAATCTGAAATTTTGTTGGTCTTTAGTGATGGCAAAGATTGTTCCTTTTTATCACAAACTGAACTACTGTTCTAAATTTGTGCAGTGGTGAAGGCGTATCAGTACACCTCTCTTACGAGTGTCATGTTGCTGGATTGTTGGGCGATTCCGTGTGTTATGCTTCTTACCTGGTTTTTCCTGAAGACAAAGTATAGATTCAAGAAGATAACTGGAGTGATAGTATGTGTTGCCGGTCTGATTCTGATTGTTTTCTCAGATGTTCATGCTACTGATAGATCAGGTAGGTTCAGCTGTTCTCAGAGTGGTATTGGCTTCTCTTTTTAAGTGCATTCGGTTATATTTTCGTTCGGCTTAACTAAGTTAGCGATGTGTTCTTCATGAGGAAGCTTTGGAGGAATATCCATCTCGAACTTTCATTAGGATTGATTGCAATACCTGTCGTTGTTTCTTTGAATACCAAAATTTTTCTTCGAAATTATGACCAAAATATCTAACTTGTGTTGGTTCATTCCTTTGGATATCTTCAGCACCTCGTTTCACAACTTCTAACAGACGGCTATTGCCATCAATTCCTACACGAATATCCAATTATGTGCATCATATTGCTTTGTCGAAGCTAATATAACGTACCTTTCTGTTGCAGGAGGAAGCAAGCCTTGGTTAGGAGATGTTCTGGTCATTGCTGGGGCAACTCTCTACTCAGTTAGTAACGTCAGTGAGGTAAAGCTCATCTGCTTTCTCGGGTTTTTTATGGATCAATAAAATACTATGTTTTTTATGGCCGTCGGCTATTCATCTGAATCGATGTTCTAATATGTTAAACAGGAGTTTCTTGTGAAGAGTGCTGACAGAGTTGAACTCATGGCACTCCTGGGTTTCTTTGGTGCAATTATCAGTGCTATCCAAATGTATCCTTAACTAAGATTAGAACTTGACGAAATTTCTCGTATGTGGAATAATCTTGTGTTGATGCTGTTGTGTAAAGGTTTGTTTTTTGATTCCTTAATCATATCTACAGAGCTATTTTGGAACGTAGCGAGCTGAGATCGATTCACTGGTCAGCTGGAGCAGTAAGTATCATCAGTTCTTTTAGCTGTCTAACTCTTTCATGCTTAGTGGCTTCGTAGAACTGAAAAAAGGCTGTCGAATGAAGCTGAGATACATTCGATATGAATGTGACTATTTAGAGTTATTCCGAAACCTCTACTATTGACGAGTTGTGTAATTCTGTATCTGATTCTGCAAAACTAAGCCCATGAAGTTGCATATTATCTGCATACCGTTGTGCGAACCGACTACTGATATTGAAATTGAATTTGATCTAATGTGCTACTCTGAACTTCGGTTTTCAGGCGCTTCCATTTGTTGGCTTCTCTTTGGCGATGTTTCTGTTCTACTCTTTTGTCCCTGTTTTGCTAAAGGTACAGTTCAGTGAAAGTACGATTCTTTAATGGTGATAAAGTACTAGTTATGTCGATACCGGTTTATTATGGACTGTCATCAAACTGAGAATGTTTTATTTGGATTATGACCTTCGATTTCGCTTTCCAATCTCGTACTACGCTCCTCAAACTACAATCTCCATTTCCCTACGGTTATAGAACTTCGAAAAGAGCCATTTCGTTTTCATATGGTACATCTGGGCAAACGCTTGGTGCAAGCTCCTATCTTTACATATATGCTACTGTCTGCAGATTAACGGGTCCACGATGCTCAACTTGTCTCTACTCTCGTCGGACATGTGGGCTGTCTTGATTCGCATCTTTGCGTACCATCAGAAGGTTCAATACCTAATCTTCTCTCCCGAAGTTCGAATCAAAGAGCTGAAATTCCTGAAGCCTAACTCTTTTCATCATTTCTTACCAGGTTGATTGGATGTACTTCCTGGCATTTGGTGCCGTGGCTGTTGGTTTGGTCATTTACTCGATGTACGTAAATTTACAGGATGTGTTCACTTATGTTCCGAAATCGACAGTTTTCTCGGAGAACAGCCTGCGCTTTGGCATGTAACCGAATTTGCTCGTTGAACTTGCTCATGTGGTTGATCTTTTTTGCAGAGGCGAGAAAGACGAAGACGAATCTGCAGACGAGGAAGACGAAAACGGCGAAAGAAGCAAACCAGATGAGGAAGCAGGGAGCAGCTCAAAGCAATGAACAGAGATGAATGGAGTTAGAACCATAGCAAATAAGATCATTTGTGGATTAAGATTAGAAACATACACGTTATTAATTAGTCTTTTTGATAAGAGGATTATTAGCATTAACTGTATAGTTTGAACCTTTGATGAACTGGTGATTCAGTAATGGCAAATGGTGGAAGCTTGAAACATCAATGGTGTATGACGTAATAAATCATAATTTTTAAGTATTTAAATGGGAAAATATATATGAACAATACAGTATCTGAAAGACTGGAACTTTCTGATAGCGACCCAGATAATCAGTCTCCAGCAATCAACCCACAAAAATGGCGGCAATAACCCAAATTCCTGTTGCTAATCCTTCGTTCTCTCAATCCTTTCTACCATCGTCTTCATCACAGCCGATCTTCTCCTTATCATTCCCTTCTTCTTCTTCTTCAGACTTCAAGCTCCGCAGCTCCCTGTTGCTCGTCAATAACAATGTCTTCACCGCCGCGAAACGACGGAAACCACGAGCCACCGGAGCAATTTGCTCTGCTTCTTCCGACTCGTCGGCGAGGACTCTCCGATCGATCCTCGACTCCCCTGGTGTTCACCAAGGTCCTGCTTGTTTCGACGCTCTCAGCGCTAAGCTTGTAGAGAAAGCCGGATTTCCCTTCTGCTTTACCAGCGGTAGGGTCTTAAATTAGGGTTTATCAAATTCCAGATTGTTGATTAGGGTTAAGATCGACTCTAATTAACAATCTCCATGGCTTCTTCCTTGATTAGGGATTCATTCTTCAGTATGTGGTTTCTTTGGCAGGGTTTTCGATATCTGCTGCTAGATTAGGGCTGCCAGATACTGGGTTCATATCCTATGGTGAAATGGTGGATCAAGGTCTGCAAATCACTCAAGCTGTGTCAATCCCTGTTATTGGAGATGGCGATAACGGCTATGGGAACGCCATGAATGTTAAAAGGACTGTGAAGGGATACGTTCAAGCTGGTTTTGCTGGCATCATTCTTGAAGACCAGGTTTGTCTTCTTACTTCTGCAAGAAATCTGAATCTGTTATAAACCATGAATATCAAGATCAGTGCTTTGAGGCTCTTGAATATGTTTCTGAAGGTGTCACCGAAAGCTTGTGGTCATACACGCGGTAGGAAAGTGGTGTCGCGAGAAGAGGCGGTGATGAGGATCAAAGCAGCTGTCGATGCACGAGAAGAGTCTGGCTCGGACATTGTGATTGTTGCAAGAACTGATTCTCGTCAAGCAGTTTCGTTGGACGAAGCGCTATGGAGGTCCAGAGCTTTTGCTGAAGCTGGAGCTGATGTTCTGTTCATTGATGCATTAGCTTCAAGAGATGAAATGAGAGCTTTTTGTGACATATCTCCTCTGGTTCCTAAAATGGTATAGTTCCTTTTATCTGAATTTGTCAATTCCTTGCCATTCGTGCTGGAATTTGGTCATAAATGGATTTGAATTCCAGAAGAATTTCATCTCATGGAATCAGTGATTACACCGGATTTTACCAGTTCTTCCTACCAAATCATGCGCGAAAAACGACCTCTTGGTCTTCTAGTTAAACCTTGTGTGATTGATATCTTACCATGCTTCTTTCATTGAAGGCCAATATGCTCGAAGGAGGTGGTAAAACCCCATACTCAACCCGTTGGAGCTCGAGGAAATCGGCTACAAGCTTGTGGCGTATCCTCTTTCATTGATTGGAGTCTCTATTCAAGCAATGCAGGTCAACCAGATTCAGTGGAATCATCTCTTTATGCATTGCCATTGATAACAATTCAATCTGCCATGTCTGCAATACAGTGAGCCCGGGGCTTAATTGAAGTCGTTTCTGTAAATGTTTCTGCAGGATGCACTTACAGCCATTAAAGGAGGCCGGATTCCTCCTCCAGGAAGTATGCCATCATTTGAAGAAATAAAGGAAACCTTAGGTTTCAATGCTTACTACGAAGAAGAGAAGCGGTACGCTACAACCAGCAGCTCGATTTCCAGGCAGCCAGGTGGGTGAGGGTTGAAATCGTCCTCGAACCTTGTAATCGAAATCTGTCATTTCCTCACTCTTATAAACTGTATGTTATTCATCAGCGAGCAGTAATGTTTATTCTGTACAAAGGAAGGATGAAGATGATAAAGAACAAAGAAGTGAGAGTCCAGAAGAGCCTGTTGTGGAAGTGATTACTCCTGATGTATACACTCCCTATGGTGCAGATGGTTCCAGAGGTCCTTTTTCTGGAATCTGGTCGAGGACATTACGAGTTAAAATCACTGGCAAAGATGGGTTCGAGAGACTTGACGTCAGAATTCCCGTGAGTCTCTTCTATCCTCTCTTCTAGTGAAGTTAATTCATAGCTAGCATTTATCTTGGATTCCTCTACGTATTGCCTGAACGTTATCGAGTCATCAAACTCGAAGAATTACATGTGCCTAAATAGCGATATCTTTTTACGCTTTGTGCTGTTGTTCAGGCTGGTTTCTTGGACGGAATAACCAACATCGTACCGGGTATAAATCCTCACAGTTCCATTTTAAGCTAACATCATTAGTATGTCTCTGTCGAAAGCTTGTGTAAAAGAGTAATCTTGGTTGTTTCACAGCATTGGGAGGTGTCAACATCAAAGAACTGTTGAACGAGGCGTCCGGTGAAGCAGGAGGCAAGCTGCTGCTAGATTTCAACGACACGGTGGGCGACAGAATCCAAGTGTTCCTCGAGTGATCTGTTGAAGACATCTCCTCCTTGAATGCCAGGTACTGATATGAAACAAACTCATTCTAGAAGCTCTACCTCTGCAACTTAATGTGAATCACCGTTCGTAAACAATATAAGATTCATTCAGAACCTTCTCCCAACAACGGTTCATGACAGCCTTGATATAATCGGTTTACTTGGTTTTGTGTTTGGCTCAGAAAGATCGATCCAGGAGCTGAATACTAGCATAGAAGAAGAAGGTGGAAACCCAGAAAGCGGTTCAAAAGCCATCCGAAAGAGAAGAACACAAGAATTGTTATACTGCAGATTTCTGCATCTTTCTTTATGAATGATATAGTTCAATTGCTGTTCTCAAAACAATAAACAAGCTTTAGAAAATGCTCAAGACTGTTCAATTCTCAGACTATACTATGTACAACAACTCCTTACTTGCCTTGCACGCCAAGAAATTACAAAGAAAAGAAACTCATAACAGTCTCTGTACTAAAGATATCTTACCCAGAAACAACTTCTGTCAAAGAATGCAGCATTGGTTCCTTTATATCATCATTACACTAATCCTCGCTACCTCGTAACCCCTCCTTCATTAGTTCCATACTCAGGTCGTTGAACCGTTCCCTCGAATACTGCCTCGACGCTTTCCTCCAATCTGTACCGGCCTTCATCATCGCTGCAAACTCGTCGTAGCTTATTTTACCATCCTTGTCTGTGTCAACATCTTGTATGATGGCGCTGATGATTTCTTCGCTCTGCGCATCGACTTCGCCTCCCAAAGCTTCACGTAGCTCTTCGATTTCAATGTGCCCCGTTTTGTTTTGATCAAAGAACTCAAAAGCTTTCCGGATGTGGTCATCGCTCCCGATCTTTCTTAGGTGGACGGATATTGTGACGAACTCTCCGTAGTCCAGATATCCATCCCCATCAACATCACCCTGTGACATGAAAACGGTTTCAATATGGCACGAAAATAGCGTGCAGCAGATCTATGTTTAGTAAACAATATAAGATCCATTCAGAACCCAAACAACGTCACTTACAGCTTCCATTAGATTATGAATATCAGCCTCAGTGACCTGATGGCCTAACTTCTGCAGGCCAATTCGCAGATCGTCGATGTTGACCTTCCCTCTGTTGCTAGCATCAATCAGATGGAAACCCTCCTTGATGCTAGCTGCTTCCTCTACCGACAACTGCTCAGCGATCACCTATTGACATTTACGAAACACGACAGTACATAACGTTTTAAGAATCCCGACAGTTGATTCTAACATATCAACGAAAACTACAGGAAGTTGTTTGAAACAGTACCCTCAAAGCTCGTTTCTTGAGCTTGTTCATTGCAGAGAATTGCTTGAGCCTTGCTTTCACTGCATCTCCCAACGACACATTGGGAGCAGTGCTCGAATTCTGCAGCCATGGATGATCTGCATCATAAGAAACATGTTCATACTTAGAACGAAGAATTTAGCGATTCTGCAACTCACACTAGACGAGGATGGATAACCTACCTAGCACTTCCTGGGCTGTGAGGCGGCGTTTGGGATCAGGGTTGAGCATCTTCTTCACAAGGTCTTTGGCATTGTCAGAAACTTTAGGCCATGGATCTCTCTTGAAATCTAAGACGGATCGAATGATTGCTCGTGCTACTCCTTGCTCAGTTTCTGCACAAGATGCAATAGAGATCATATAACTTGGCATCCAAGTTTCAATACCCTAGTTCAGAAGAAACTTGAAGCATCCAAATGCTGAAGCTTACTAACCTGCCCAGAATGGTGGAACTCCACAAAGTAAAATATACAGTATCACACCAGCACTCCAAACGTCGATTTCAGGACCGTAGTTCCGCTTCAGTACTTCAGGAGCCATGTAGTATGGACTTCCCACGATCTCGGTGTACGTCTCACCTGGAATATTAATGAAATCAGTTGCAAGGAACCACTGATAAAAAAACAGCTGAAACTGCAGAACAAAGAAGCATCATTTTACCAGGCTTGAAGAACACTGACAGGCCAAAGTCTATGGCTTTGAGAGGTGCAGTCTCCTTCTTGTTTGCAAACAGAAAGTTCTCAGGCTTTAGATCTCTGTGCATTACTCCATGTGTATGACACATCTGTAGTTCAAAAGAGGAAGACTTGTAATAGGAAGATAGATTAAACTAATACGGTTTAAGTGTCAAGAACGAATGGCTCGTAAAAGAGCCTGAAGTTAGCACAATAGCTCCGGTTAAGACTTGTGCAACGAATTAGGGGTCATAGTGGCTTCAGTAAAGTTTTATACACGAATTGGTGATTACCGAGATTCGAAATCTTTGACCTTTTGTTGGTCAAAGTCTCTGATACCATGTCAAGAACCGTTACATCCCAATAACTCGAGTCGTTGGGAGAGAGTTCTGAATTGATCTTATATTGTTTACTAGACGACTTAAACCAATGGCTATTAAAAGAGCATGAAGCTCGCAAAATAGCCTCGATAAGACTTATGGAACGGATTGGGGGGCCACGGATGCTTCAATAAGCCCTATATACACGAATTAGTGGCTACCGGAATTCGAAAACTTTGACTTCTTATTGGTCAAACGCTCTTATACCATGTCAAGAACCGTTGCATCCCAATAACTCGAGTAATCAGGATGCAACGTTCCTTGATTGGAATGCAACAGTTCTCGACATTAACTTGCATATGATCCATCAAGTTATCGAGATAAAACAGTTCTTCGTTAATCAACTAACCTGAACAACCTCCACAATCGTCTTCAACACAGAAGCAGCAGCTCTCTCAGTGTAATGCCCTCTAGCAATGATCCGATCAAACAACTCTCCACCTTGACACAGCTCCATCACCAAATGCACAGCAGCAGCATCCTCATAAGTATCTTTCAAAGTAACCAAGTTATTATGCAGAGGCAAATGTCTCATGATCGCCACTTCCCTCCTCACATCCTCTATATCCACAGCTGTCAAAAGCTTCTTCTTCGAGATCGATTTGCAGGCGAAAGTTGCTCCACTCTCCTTATCTGTACACAGGTACGTGATCCCAAATTCCCCTCTTCCCAGCTCCCCGCCGAGCTCGTAGCTCTTGTGTATGTCCCCTCCTGTCGCTTCTTTCAACACAGTCAGCTGATGCTGATGTTTGCGGCGGCCGTTTCCATCGCCTCCGCCGGTGAAGAGGGTTTGCTTCTTCTTCTTGTTTGAAAATGGGGTTACGCAGCAATTCCCCATCTAACAAGAGAAACGAGAATCTGGGTTTGAATTGAATTGGAAAAGGGTATCTGTAGATTGAATTAGGAGGCAGAATGGAGAAGAAGGAAGAACAGAGGGTGATGATCAAGGTTTGATCTTTGAAACCAGAAGATCCAAGATCCAGGTCTAATGGGAGAAAGGGGAAAAGTAAAGGGGATGAGAAGTTTGACTTCGCCAACAGATAGGAGAAAAGAAAATAAACAATCTAGAAACAGATTCCAGAAAGGGGGGAAAATTCAATTCTTGCTCAAAACTAATTCAACGCAGAATCAGCAGGTCAAAGTTCACAGCCTCTTCTTCTTCTTCTTCCTCCTTGTTTCCTTGAGAAATCAACTGGTTTTTTCCCCACTTCTGGCTTGTGAACTTATCAGACTTGCAGGTGAAAATGGTGATCATCATCACTCTGACGACCTGATGCAGACCAACTTGCATCATCTGTCTTGCAAGTTATATCAGTTCTTTAATTAGCTGCAATGTGGATATAAACCATAAACAAATAGAAAGACAGAAGATAGGTTGAATGAACGGGAATCTGACGAACTGCAGTCAAATCGATTAAGAGTACGCAAGCTGTCAGACTGTATAATCCAAGTTTGTTTATTGGAATTGCAGTCGCTCTGCAGCTATATTTTGTACACGAAGGAAGCTTCCAATAAGCAAAATAATCCATTTCAAAATATGAATTTGATAGCATTTTGCCCCCTATACTTTTCCAACTTAACAAGAAGCTCCCTACACTCCTACTTTGTCGTTTGGGTCCTTCCGTTACAACTTTCATCTTCGTGATGTTAATTTATGCGCATTCAGCACACCACGTTAGCTCCAATAGTCATGTATTAGCTTACTAAGCGTATTATAATAGGGAATATAAATATGTAACAATTAGATAGGATGGAATCAACGAATAATTAAAACCATTCGTATTTTCATCATACCTCCTTGACCACTCTTCGTCTCCAACCTCCGATATCTATCTCCGTCGGTATGCGGATGTCTCCAAATTTAATGTTAAGACGAAATTTGAAACAGAATAACCCAAACGGTAAAGTAGTCGAAGGGGTAAGAAGAGCGATTTATAGCGTAGAAGCAATCCAGCAAAAGGGAATAAAAAAAATACAAATTCCAGAAAGGGCTCTATAGTTTTACAAATTTTGACAGAAACCAAACAATTTTAGCTTCTTCTACTGATCTTACCTGGCCAGAGTTTTCTTCCCACCCAAAACCATATGAATCACAAAAGGGTAAAAATATTAATCAATCAAATACAAGGGTGGTTGGTAGCTTGATAGAATACACAGAAACTGTATATAAGAAACACATCACAACACACGTCGTCGTCGTTCCCGTGAATCTGTCTTCCGACGAATATCTGTCAAAAACACTGCAGATGAATGTCGGGAGGAAGCATACACTTCCAAACTCTTGTCTATCGTATAATGCGGGGAGCTGATTTGAATCGGGTCACTGGTAGCCTCTACCGTATGGTTGTTGAGGATATTGTTGAGGGTATCCACCTCCGCCCATCATCATGTTGTTGTTATATCCACCGGGCATCGACATCATCGGTGGTCCTTGTTGGGGTGGTTGTCCGCGTGGGGGCATATTCCCCATTCCCATCCCATTCATCCCCATTCCCATTCCGTTCATTCCCATCCCGTTCATTCCCATCGGTTGAGGCCCCATCCTTCCGTAGCCTCCCATACCCATGCCGGGAGCAGAGCCGCCACCCATACCCATACCAGGAGCAGGGCTGCCGCCCATACCCATATTTGAACCGGGAACCCCGCCCATGCCCATGCCACCACCAGGGTTCATCATCATGTTCGAGGGTTGTTGAGGCCTTATACTAGTTGCACCTGCTCGGCCAACTCCAGAACCAGATCCCATGGCTTTCCCCATGGTGATGGTAGACGTTACATTCGTAGTGGTTGGCTTTGACATTCTCTTTTCCTTGCGGTTGATTGCATCAAAATCGACTCCGATGTCTGCCAACGGGTTGGTCTTGGCTGCACAAGCAATGAATCAGACAAACGACACGGTCCAACATATGTTGTTACAAACGAAAAGACAAAAGTACTTACATCCTGATATGTTCAAATTGACCAGCCCTCTGCTAAGTGTATCTGCCCAGACTGTTGACTTGGTTTCGAATTTGTCATTCGATGGCTGAGAAACGGGAACAAGTGCACCGGTTGAAGAAGAGAGACTTGGCTGAGAAGCCAAAGACTGAGCGCCGGGCTGGGAAGTCAATGGGGTGTTTGCTCCACCTTGTCCATATAAACCACCTAGGGCACCAGTGTTCTGCTGAGGGCTATAATAAGCAGCTTGTGAAGACATTGAGCTGGCAGCGTTCGGGTACGGGGTCATGTTTCCATTGTTTAGCTGTCCCGATGGTCCGGCTGTCATTTGATGAGGGATTTGATGTGCAACAGGGGCTCCATACCCGGACTGTGTAGCGAATCCAGAGGTTGGACCCATAGGAACTCCCTGCGGCAGAAAACTTCCATTTCCGCCACTGAACTGTGAAGTTGGAGGAGCCATGTTTGGGGCTGCAGTGACTGGGGATCCAGTTTGTGAATTGAAGTTTCCGTATACATTGCCAACCGGGAACTGGGATTGATCAGTTTGAGCTGGAAACCCTGCCTGTGGTGCAGGGCCGGAAGGACCAGAAGGCGGGAGGATATCTGCTAGTATGTCAGTTTCTTGATGCGAAGAGGTCAATTCTTGAGGTGAAAACTGAGAGTTGGCTGAGGTGGAGTGAAAATTGGGGGCAGAATAACCCGAGCTAGAGGCTGGGTCGCCGAAGGGTGAGTTATTCTCCATTCCTGTATTCGGATGTACAGAATTCTGGAATGAAGCAGAAGAGACTGAAGGCTGCTGCTGTTCTGGGAGAACACCGGCTGTAGGAACAGCCTTGAAGGGAGTCTCCCCAAACGGATCTTCAAATCCCTACAAGAGAGCAAGAGAGGATTGTGTTCCCATTCCAAACGAGTTAGTGAGAGTTTTTCTACCAGGGCTGATCAAACTAAATAGACAAGTTATAACATATGTATGTAATCTAGGCATCAAGAATCATATGATGTTGTGAAAAAATGCTTAAAGATGAGCTTACTTGATTGGCAAAAGTAGGTGGTGGTTGCGTTGAAGCAAATGAGGGTGCGGCGTAGCTCGGTTGGGAATCAGGTTCAGAGGTAATAGTTGGAGAAGAAGCTGGCACAATTGCCATTGGACCAAATGAGTCTGAGAGAGAACCAAGCAAATCCATTTCAGCATTGTTAGCAGGTGTAGGAGCAGCAGAGGTAGTAGCTGGAGCTGCTGAGGAAGCTGGAAAAGCTGGACAAAGAGAACATAGAAACATAAGCTTTCAACAAAAATGGATGATTCAGCATATCAGTGATAAGCTAAACTATCAGCACTACAATCAGCCAACATTATGAACAAGCACATTGGCATGTTCCTTGTTCATTCAAAAGGTCATTTACATTGGCATGTTCCTTGTTCATTCATCGACAAAGAAGTCACAAGGAAATGACCAGTTAGATGCTTATGGTCAAATCTATAATGAATATAAACAAACAAGAATGGTTGCATATAAGAGGACATGCAATTGACGTGTTCGTAAGTGCATTAAAAACTTCATGTACCTGCAAAAGCATTACGTGGATCAAATTCATCTACCAGCACTTCTTGGTTGGCTGGAGATGCAGATGAGCTGAAACCAGAGGGTTCTTCGAAGGCTTTACTATTTGCATATTGAGGAGCAGGTGAGGAGGAAGATTGAGGAGCTGGTGGAGAGGAATCTACTGGGCCAGATGGTGCAGAAGTTTCTCCATTCCTTAAAAATCAAATCAAAATTAAACAAGCCAGATTGATATAACTTAGAAGCTTCAAGGGTAGCACAGAAAATTTACTTTTCAATGTGTGCAGGGCTATGGGGATCATTGACAGCTTCTTCGTAACTAGGAGGTGCACCAATATTCTGCTCAGAATACTTTCTCTCGAGGGGCCTGCAAAAGCAAGAAAATAAAATTGAAATCCAAATAACGCTCACCTATTGGAAAAAGCAAATAACATATATGATCCCAATTATTCAATTACCTCCCATCATTAGCGAGAGCACCAATATTTTGCTCAGAATACTTTCTCTCAAGGGGCCTGCAAAAGCCAGAAACAAAAAATGAAATCCGGAGTCTTCACAAATCAGGAGTCCAAAATATCTCTATTTTTTTCTTTCAAAAAGATTCCAGCAAACCACTTCAACAAGACTCGAGAGAACGAAGTCTGGACAAGAGTGAAATCTTGGAATATTTATTGTATTTGCTAACTAGGAAATTGAAAAATATATTGATGCAATTCAATAACAGAGACATCTATAGTAACAAAGAGCTTCATAAAGGAAGTTGGAATAATACCGAGATGAGTATTGGCCTTCCTCATCATAACCGCGATCTCTATCAGAACTCCTGCCTCTCGCACCATAGCCATCATTGCTATGACTTCTTCCCCTGTAACCATCATCCCTGTATCCATCCCGGCCATATCGTTCTTCATCCCTCATTCCATCTCGATTATATGAATCTCCATATCTACCATCGTCCCTATAATTGTTTTCTCTCTCTCTTCCATATCCGTTACGTTCTTCATCCCTGTTTCCATAGCGACCCTCATAGCGATCGTCGTCATAGCGTTCACCATATCCTCCACTAGGATTAGAACCAGGTCTGTACATTCCACCGGCTGACGGGCTGGAGAACCTATAAAAAAACAGCATACCAGAAAAGTCAAAAGCTGACCGCTATAGCCTATAAACATGACTATAAATATTGTTTAGGTGTATTGTGTCAGAATTAAGATAAAAAAATTCAAGTAATTTCTTGAACTTTGATGTAGAACACTGTCAATGAAATACAAATTTTAGTAATTTAAAACCGCTAGACAAGCTTTGGTTCAAAGATTAATTAACCTTTCCCGGTTAGAAGCTGCTTTCTGTCTAACTTCAATAATCCTTTCTTTATCATTCACCAGGGCCACAAGATTTTGAGATTTTTTCCTGACATTGCTACCCTGGTCCCTTCCACTGGAATCAATGTACTGAAATTCGGACAATGTCTACCATACATAAAAACAGCTGGTTAGGCACCCGTAAAGGTAAGTTGCTGCAAAGTAAGGAGCTGCAACAACATGGAGGAACTACAAGGTTGCAACAAAGAAACTACAAAAATGGAGCCTCACCGATATCTGATAAGCATGTTCTTTTATGTCATCTATGACTCGTTCCGACCCATGAGCCACTAGATATTCCAGAACAGTCAAGCCCTGAACCCACACAGTAGAATTTCAACATTTTTTGTAATGCAGTATAAGAAGCATAAGAGACATGCAGTAAATGGGCATACTAAAAAACACTGTACCATCATACAAACAAAGCAAGCAGCAAAAATCATAATGAAAAAAATCATAATGAAAATCCGTTGGAGTTTAAGACATACCACACCTACTATAATTAACTACTTACGGAGAAATCTTAAAAATGAAATCAAGGCCCAAATGATGAGCAATGACCGTTGGGTGAACCAATGACCATTCAATATCATATTTCATATTTCATAAAGAATAGGTAGCATCACGCATACGTGAACAACCTATCCAACTTTACACTGCACTGTACGAACCTTGTAGACATGTCGCCAGTTCTTGCCGGTGTCATTGATTCGTTTCCAGATAATTGACATAATCATCTGGTACTCATGACTGCACATATAGTTCAAATATAACTTATCCTGATAAAGTATCCAATGTAAAGCACCAGCAGAAAAGAGATTAGAATCATACTAGTTTTTAGTAGCATGTGCAATATCTGCAAGAAGTGATCCATGAGGACCCCAGGGCTCATTGCTTGTAGCATCAAGAACCTAAAATGGAATAATAAACAACTCATTCAGAGGAAACTAGGAAAAGATGAAGCAAGTAATGAGTGTAAAATATCCAATAATCTCTTAAAAAACGAGCAAATAATGACACAAGGTCAACAGGAGATCCGAAACATCAAGCACAATTTTCTATGGTTGTAGTGGACAATCATATTCCAAGCAACACATTGCAGGAAACTTTGAAATATACCTTCTGCTCTATACCCGGAACTTTAAGCACCTTCTTGTTCATCTCTCTCTTTCTACAGGCAGACAAGTAGATTTACAAAAGAAATTGTTAACAACACGTATTAAATAAAGAAATGCAACAAAATCTCTAACTCTCTAAAGAAATAACTATCAAAATTCAAAAGATCTAAACAAGCCTGAAGTAAAACAGCAAGCAGGCCGGTGCAACAAACACAGTCTCCCGCAAGCTTTCACCACATGTCTAATAATAGTTCCATACAAAGAGAAAAAAGCGAAATTCGATGCATGGATACTGGAGACTGAGAATAGAGAAGAAACTTACAAGTCCCTAACAGTCTGATCGAAGACCTTCTTCATCTCTGTACTTCAATCTACACTGAAATACAGACCAGTCCCAATCAGCAATCCAAATGAGAATACTTAGCAACAAAGAGAACAATAACCGATTCCTCAAGAGAAAACAAACACTGTATAAGAGACCATCACACAGAGAAATAAACCATTATACTCGACTCGAAGCAAATTGAACCTCAGAGCAAAATGACTGCAACACCAAAAACTAATATCACAATCGTTTCCGGTAGAACTTCAAAGCATCAGTACAGAATTCAACTACCACAGAACAGAAACAATTCATTTTCCAACAATGTAGAAAACAAACACTGTATAAGAGACCATCACACAGAGAAATAAACCATTATACTTGACCCGAAGCAAAATTGAACCACAGAGCAAAATGACTGCAACACCAAAAACTAATATCACAATCATTTCTAGTAGAACTTCAAAGCATCAGTACAGAATTCAACTACCACAAAACAGAAACAATTCATTTTCTAAGAATGTAGATTACGTAATACCTAAGTCAAATTCAACCGAATTCCATTTAATTCCACAACTACAAAGAAAAGCACCAGAATAAAAGTAGAGTAAGATCACATCCATTGATCCGGACCACAGAAACGCAAAACAATACACAAAAGCATCAGATGAACACAAAATGACACGCGTCCAACAGACGATCCACCTCAACGCATCATACGCCAAAAAAGTGAACAGCACTAAACGAATCCGAATCACAAAAGCACGACAATGTTCGGAAATCGGAAATCGGAAATCGCCGATCAACTGAGCTGAATCAGCAGCAAGAGAACGCGGAGATCAGATCAGGTGGAATTGGACAAATAGAGAACGTACGAAACACCAGATCGGCGGCGAGGAAATGAGAAAAAAGTGAACGAACCTAATCGGCGATGTGACGCTGCGGCTGAGAAAGGAATCTGAATCAGCCGGAGATCTGAGAGGGGGAGAGCAGTCGGCGATGGAATTTGTTCCAGCAAGGCGACCACCAGACCTGCTAGAGAGAGAGGAAAAGGAAAGAGAGCAGCAGCGCGTAAATTGCTCGTGGAAATGGAGAAATTTATTATTTTCCTGTTTTTTATTTATTTTATATAATATTTGAATTTTCCTTTTAAAATTATTTCGGAAGAGGAAAGAGGGGCGTCGGTGTCGTTGGGTATCGTTTGTTTGGGGGGTTGGTGCGCTGTTATTTACAGGTGTTTCGGTGTGAGCTGGACGGACTTGAAACGGTTCGTGGGCCGAGTCGTGGGTCGGGTCGGATGGGTTGTTGAAACGTCAAAACGTGAGGGTTAAATCTGGAAAATCAACTGAATATTTGATTAATGGGCCGAAATTTTATATATTCATTTGTTGAGTTTGGGCCTTTGGGGAAGTGATCGTTTGAGATCCATGAGATAAAAGCTGTTAAATGGGCTAATATAAGGGCCCAAATAAAGGCCCGTGTATTTACTCAAGTGGGCCTAATTTTGTACATAGGTGCAAAGAGATATACACATGTATCACAATGTATATAATCTACAAAAGCCGAGTATAAGAAAAGACAAGTACAGAAGAGATTTTGTCGTTGCAAACTGTCATGTCTTACGTGGTTGGTAGACGGTAGACATTGAGGGCGATGCAAGTGAGGTATTGATGAGGGTCAAACAATAGAGAAATCATGCATCGAGATGGTGACTCGACAATCTCATACATTTGCTGGTTCCTGGACTCCTGCTCTTGCATTTGCCTTGGAACAAGGATGGTCACGTGTTATTTTTTAGACGGATGCAGTGATAGTTGCCAGCTGGTTGAAGATGCGGATGGACGATGGTACTGAGTTTGGAGCATTGATCGAAGAGTGTTAGGTTTTACGTAGTCTCTATCCACATTTTGATGTGAATTTTGTTTGGAAAAACATGAATAAGGCGACCCATGTACTAACTAGACAGTCTTGTTTCTTTACATCACTTACTATAGGAGTTGCGCTCCTTTCCTTTCTCCGATCATCCTCATATCCATTTCATTGTCTTGCCTGGGCCAGCTCCGAGGTTAAAAGCACCTCGCCCGATCCACAATATGTAATTTCTTATCATATTTATTCAGAAGAAGTACCCAGAGTAAGCTCCCGCGATAAAGTCACTTCGTTTAGCGGAAAAGACGTATATTTCTCGCTCATTATCAGACAATCACTTATTCACAAACCGCTTCTTCAATACGATTGATGGAGTTCTCGTCGAAACTTTCTCTGCAACAAAAAGAAAGAAGGATGAAACTCATCAATCGGTGCTTGGTCGAACCGGGGACGGTTCCTTGTGGGCCTTGGAACCCTTTTTCGGGCCAGATTAGCTGGATCTAGGCCCAGTCCCCATCAACTTTAGACGTCAAAAGGTAAGAAAGTAACAAATTATTAGTTTGGTTACTAAAAAAGGCAAAAAAAGAAATTATTAGTATCAAATGGGTAAGCTAATCAAATTCAGGTGAAAACGCATAATTAATTAGCAAGCTGCAAAATTTAAACTATTGACAAAGACGTTCCAACTGTGGATTAATGATTTTACGTCGTCGTTTTCTCTTAATTAAGTAGATGATTAATGACGAGATGATCATGATTTGGATTTCAACTTATCCCCTAATTATAATCATTATGATGAAGAGATTAGATGCATGCAACAAACTAACCTTCAAATCGATGTCAAACGGTTAAACCAGTTGGTCGGTTTGATTCACTTTTCATAATGGTGCATGCAATGCAAAGATTGTCGTAGGGAAGCGATTATTCTAGACTTCTAGTGATCTCAAAATCGTACCTGTTGGAATTGGACAAGAAGTCGGACTATAGTCAGGTTGACCAGTGCTAGTCAACTTGCGCTACTAACCAAATTGCAGTCGGTTCAAACCCCCTCTTGAAACCTTGTCGTTTTTAGGGGGGTATGAACGTGTGAATTGTATTAACATAAACAACTGGAAAACACGCCCTAAAAGAGACAGTTTTTCCAAACAGGATCGAACATCAAAAGAGGCATAAGCGGAAGCTAGAAGAAACCCCAAACCCCACTTACACAGAGGGACCAGCAGGAAACAACTCAGGCACTCAACAAACCGAGCACCCCCGAACAAACAAAAGCCAAAACAACAGAGCCAACAAAACCGAACAACCAAAGGGAACACATATTAATATTAGGGGGTTTCGAATGCTGACATCCTTTGCAGCTTCGCCAATAAAATTTGGCGAATGGCGATCCTTGCCTCATCTGAGCTTTGAGATTCTTTCTATGTCCTCTTCTATATCTCTGTTTTTCTTCCTCGAACTGGCCAGACTCAACTCATGAAATTATGATCGCTCCCTCAAATTTTAAATTATGTACTTATTTTTCACTTTAATATTAAAAAATAATTCAACTATAGACTTCTATATTGGTTGAACCACTATGCTCTTATGTATGATGTCTGACATTTATTTTCAAATTATTGGGCGGTTTAGTTAACAAATATTAAAATATCATAGTAGATATTTTAAATATAATTTGATTTTTTAATTGAGATTAAATTACATAAGTTTTTTTGGGTGCTGCTATATACAGTCCGTATTATACTTCGCACAGTCCGTATTTTTTTAGAAATTGACCATTGTACCCTTATTGTATTTTACTTCGTGCAGTCCAAATTTTACTTTGTGCCGTCCGTTTTTACTTCATACCGTCCATGTTTTACTTCGCGCAGTCCGTTTTTGCTTCGCGCAGTCCAGTAAAACGGACTGCACGAAGTAAAACCTGGACTGTGCGGAGTAAAAACGGACCGCGGGAAGTAAAACCTGGACTGCACAAATTAATAAAGGTATAATGGTCATTTTTAAAAAATATATGAATTGCGCGAAGTAAAACATGAACGGTCTATAGCAAATTATTTTTTTTATAATTATTACATTGCATAAGTTGAATTTTTTTTTGGGAAGCATAAGTTGAATTTGGAAGAAGACAAACTCGAAACAGAGAAATGGGTTTAATTTATTAAATATTACTCACAATCTGCAGGGGACAAATTAACTTTAATTAAGTACAAGAAGCTCCAATTACAAATTACAATTACATCACTCATTTTTGCGTCGCTTCCCAACATAGCACAATAATTTTATATAATATAAGATAGAAGCACGCATTTTTTTAAAAAATCAAATCTCTAATAACAAATTACCATTAAACCCTCCCCACCAAACCAATAATTCCGAAAACCCAACTGATCAAAACCGAATTAGAACTAGTTGCTCTCTTGAACCAAACTCCTCTTGATGATGAACACAACAAGATAGTCAAGTGCATGATAGCAACTCTACGCATTGATGTAGCAGATCGGTTGTTATTATTCGCACTAGTTGATATTGGGTTGACCACCATCGGATCGCCTTCTTTTATTTCATCCTCAAATCTTAAATCTGTGGATAAATAAGATGGTAATTAATATGATGATGATATAAAATTCATTTATAATTTTTTTTACCACTTTGAGTTATCCGTGGATGATAAGATGGTAATTAATATGATGATGTTAGTAAACGAGTTATTGAGATGTAACGATTTTGGACAAATGTTTGGAGACTTACATTGGTGGTGCGTGGCGGAGGCGTTGGAGCCTAGTAATGAGTTGGCGGAGGGGGAGAGGAGTAGATGTATGCTGGAGGAGGAGGTGATTTCACCGGTGGGGGAGGTGAGTGGTAGTAGTATGGAGGAGGAGGTGACGGGGATGGTGGTGGTGGGGACTTGTAGTAGTATGGGGGCGGTGGTGACGGTGAGGGAGGAGGAGGAGATTTGTAGTAGTATGGTGGTGGAGGAGATGGTGATGGTGGTGGGGGAGAGTTGTAGTGGTAAGGAGGAGGCGGTGAAGGGGAGGGTGGTGGTGGGGATTTGTAGTGGTATGGTGGAGGCGGCGAAGGGGAGGGAGGTGGTGGGGACTTGTAATAGTATGGAGGTGGAGGTGAGGGTGAGGGCGGTGGTGGGGACTTGTAGTGGTATGGTGGCGGCGGCGATGGTGAGGGTGGGGGAGGAGATTTGTAGTAGTATGGTGGTGGCGGTGATGGAGAAGGTGGTGGTGGGGACTTGTAGTGGTAAGGAGGTGGCGGAGAAGGTGATGGTGGTGGTGGGGACTTGTAATAGTAAGGAGGTGGTGGTGATGGTGAAGGTGGGGGAGGAGATTTGTAGTAGTATGGTGGTGGAGGTGAGGGGGAGGGAGGTGGTGGTGATTTGTAATGGTATGGTGGTGGCGGCGATGGTGAAGGAGGTGGTGGGGATTTGTAGTAGTAAGGAGGTGGTGGTGATGGCGACGGAGGAGGGGGAGACTTGTAGTAGTATGGTGGTGGTGGCGATGGTGAAGGAGGTGGTGGGGACTTGTAGTAATAAGGAGGAGGTGGTGATGGTGAAGGTGGTGGTGGGGATTTGTAGTAGTAAGGAGGCGGTGGTGATGGCGACGGAGGGGGTGGGGATTTGTAGTAGTATGGTGGTGGTGGTGATGGGGATGGTGGAGGGGGAGACTTGTAGTAGTAAGGAGGAGGTGGTGATGGCGACGGAGGAGGGGGAGACTTGTAGTAGTATGGAGGAGGCGGTGATGGCGACGGAGGAGGGGTGACTGTAGTAGTATGGTGGAGGAGGTGATGGCGACGGAGGGGGAGGAGACTTGTAGTAGTAAGGAGGAGGTGGTGATGGTGACGGAGGAGGGGGAGACTTGTAGTAGTATGGAGGAGGCGGTGATGGCGACGGAGGAGGGGGTGACTTGTAGTAGTATGGTGGAGGAGGTGATGGCGACGGAGGGGGAGGAGACTTGTAGTAGTAAGGAGGAGGTGGTGATGGCGACGGAGGAGGGGGAGACTTGTAGTAGTATGGAGGAGGCGGTGATGGCGATGGAGGAGGGGGTGACTTGTAGTAGTATGGTTAGGTGAAGGAGGAGGGGTGACTTGTACACGTATGGCTTAGTGAAGGAGGGGGCGTGACTTGTAGTAGTCGTGGTGGAGGTGACTTGTACACGTAAGTCGGTGGTGAGGTGACTTGTACACGTAAGCCGGTGGTGGAGGCGACTTGTACACGTACGGCTTAGGCGAAGGAGGTGGCGGCGACTTGTACACATAAGCCGGTGGTGGAGGGCTGAACTCATGTACGTACGTAATGGCTTAGGTGAAGGAGGAGGTGGTGACTTGTACACGTATGGTAAGCGTGAAGGAGGTGGCGGGACTTGTACACGTAAGCGGAGGTGGAGGTGACTTGTACACGTAAGTCGGTGGTGGAGGTGACTTGTACACGTAAGCCGGGGTGGAGGCGACTTGTACACGTACGGCTTAGGCGAAGGAGGTGGCGGCGACTTGTACACATAAGCCGGTGGTGGAGGCGACTTGTACACTAAGCTTAGGCGAAGGAGGTGGTGGTGACTTGTACACGTTAAGCCGTAGGAGGTGGCGACTTGTACACGTAAGCCGGAGGAGGAGGTGACTTGTACACGTAAGCTGGTGGAGGAGGCGACATTGTACAACGTAGGCCGAGGTGCTGGTGACTTGTACACGTACGGCTTAGGCGAAGGAGGTGGGGGTGACTTGTACACGTAAGCCGGTGGTGGAGGTGACTTGTAATAATAAGGCGGCGTGGGCTTCGCTCCGCTTACCTTCTCACAGTCAGCATAAGCATGTTTCGGAGCATAAGCAAACGACTTAGCTGCAACACAATCAACTCATAATCCCTTTGACTTAACCTTGCAGCTTCGCGCCTTTATTCCCCTTGTAGCTTGGTCGCACGCTACACTCGAACCCTTATTCGCGCATGCAGCTTAGCGTACAAGCCTTGGCTCATATTCACGTACTCAACCTTTGACCGTTATGCTATATTTCCCGTTGACTTTCGTCTCCGTAATCCTTTATTCCTTCTCCTGCTTACACGTCACTTCACCACAGCTCCTGAAACAAAAAAGTCAAATAAAAAGTCAACACTGACACGTCAGCGTCGCGTTTTTTTCTACCTACTATAACTAATTAATTGTTTAGTTATATTAATTATTTGACAGTTGTCACGCATTTGACAACGTTAAACTAAATTTAACTTTTATTAAATAATAATTAGATCTAATAATAATTTATTAAATAATAATGTGAAATTAATTGTTACCTTTGAGATGCTTTTTGTCGTGGGAGTTTTTAGGGTAAGTCCAGTCGTAACATCTATAGCAGTAGACTTTTCCGACAACCTTGACGGTCAGCTTGTGGGGGTAGACTGCCGGCGGCGGCGGTGATGTGTAGTGGTAAGGAGGAGGGTAGGCCTTGGGTGGCGGTGGGGATTTGTAGTAGTATGGCGGCGGCGGAGATGGGGAAGGTGGCGGTGGGGATTTGTAGTAGTATGGCGGCGGAGGAGATGGGGACGGTGGCGGTGGGGATTTGTAGTAGTATGGTGGCGGAGGAGAGGGTGATGGCGGCGGTGGTGATTTGTAGTAGTATGGTGGAGGAGGAGATGGCGACGGTGGTGGTGGGGATTTGTAGTAGTACGGTGGTGGAGGAGAGGGGGATGGCGGCGGTGGGATTTGTAGTAGTATGGTGGCGGAGGAGATGGCGACGGTGGTGGTGGGGATTTGTAGTAGTACGGTGGTGGAGGAGAGGGGGATGGCGGCGGTGGGGATTTGTAGTAGTATGGTGGCGGAGGTGATGGGGAAGGTGGCGGCGGTGATTTGTAGTAGTATGGTGGCGGAGGAGAGGGGGATGGCGGCGGTGGGATTTGTAGTAGTAGGTGGGGGTGGGGGAAGGGGCGGGGATTTGTAGTAGTATGGTGGCGGAGGAGAGGGGATGGTGGCGGCGGTGATTTTAGTAGTACGGTGGGGTGGCGACGGTGAAGGAGGAGAGAGACTTGTATACGTAAGGAGGTGGCGGCGATGGGGAAGGAGGAGGAGGAGATTTGTACTCTATGGCGAAGGGTGGCGACGGCGAAGGAGGTGGCGGCGACTTGTACACATAAGGAGGAGGAGGTGAAGGAGACGGCGGTGGCGGCGACTTATACTCATACGTCGGAGGAGGAGGAGAAGAGTAAACATAAGCAGCATCACCGGCCACAGAACCAACATTGGAAGCCAAAATTGCAAACCCTACTAGCAAGGCCAAATGTGGCCATAGCAAGCCCTTTAAGGGGCTGCTCCGGCCACCGGAGGTCGCCATTACTCGCCGGAGAAAAGAGTGGGGGTTAGTTAGAACTGAGAGGAGTGGATGAGTTTTAGTTCTGCATGAAACAAAGAATATATATAGCAAAAAAAAAAAAAGATGACATTTGGTTCGTTGAGAAGCAGCTGTCAAATATGGGGACCAATTATTAATTTTTTAAAAGTTTTGTATTGAATTGTGAAATTTGTCATATTAATTAAATTAATTTGATTCTATTGTTTTGTTGTAGCTGGCCTTTGATGAATTCTGTTTGAATTTGACAAAGCTGGTCCTTAACTAACCAATTTGATTTTGATTTTATTTGTATATAATTAATTAATTATATGGGTATTGCTAATTCATGCCTTTTTTCTCTTCTAATAGTTTTCAAGTCTTTGTTTAATTATTCCGCTCAATATTCTTTCTTATAAACTATTACGTTTATTTCATGTTTGACGATCTCATCTTCCCGTGTTGAAAGTCTTACTAGAAAACATTCAGATATATGAATCCAAGAGTACTTGTGTTCATGGTTTGGTTGGGACGGTTTGGTTGTTTTAATTTATGTGTAGGTTTGGCTGTTCAAAGATTTCGCCTTTTTTACAATTTTAGTCGTGATTGACGATTTGGGAATCAGGGTAGTTCGTAAAGGAAGTTACTGAGATTATGCCTAAAATGAGTTTTTTCCCCGTTGTATTAGTAAGGATGCTTGTGTACTTCTTGTAACTCTCCTCACTGTTATTTATCAAGAAAGGACTTTTGTTCATGAATACAGAAAGATAATATGTAGTTTCATATAAGCGGTTTAATTACATGAGATTGAATTACTGACAAACTATAAAATAAAAATAAGGACAAGTTCCAAAATATGGCCACATATCAATACTAGAAAACTACGTGAGACTGAATTAGCTCGACTGAAGCTAACTGCTACTGACACTAGTTGAAAGACGTTATGTTCATAAAAGTCTAGCATTCCGAAATTGAGATACAATTAACCTACACAAATTACACATAGAATAGAGAATCTATAGAAAACTCAAATTAATTTTGGGTTAATTAATTTAATTAGTAACTCTCCTCACTAAACAATCCTTAAAAGAGCATAATCATAAGTAGTTATGTTTTGCCCTAGTGCTACACACGTTTTTTTATTTTAAAATTAGTGTCTTGTTTAATTTCTCCTCTACCATGTGATTATCACAATTTATGAGATGGCACCATGTGAAATTACCATCAAGTGGCAATTTTGCAGCTTTGTTTTTTTAACAAATGAGGGGGGAAATAGCATTTTGCCTCATCTACTTTACCAACTTAACAGATAGTTCCTACGATTTAAATCACTATTTGTATTTTCTTCTACTTTAGCCACTTTTACATTTTGCGTCATTTCATCTCAGCTTCCGTCTTCTTGACATTAAACATGTGCACATTCGTCTCACGTCGTCGCATCGGCAACTACTTCAGCAGTATAGTGAGTAAGCGCCGAGAGAGGTATCACGAAGAGTACGTAGGAGTGGAAATGTAAAGGGTTACAAAATTATATAATTAATATATTATATATATATATATATATATATATATATATATGTCATTTTATTCTATCCAATTATACATTTATATATTCTTAATGAATAAAACACTTGGTCAGCTAAAATATGTGGCTATTGGAGTTGACGTTGTGTGCTGAATGTAATCGATTAACGTAAGAAGACAGAAGTTGGGAAGAAAGAACGCAAAAGAAAATGTGGTTAAAGTAGGAGGGAGAAAATTAAAGAACATTTCAAGTCGATCTCTGAAATCATATGGTATAAATAATATGGTCACATATAAATAAGGTAAATGGACCACATGTGTCCAAGACAAAGGAGAAATGTTATAAGCTTAGGTTGTAACTTCATGCTCATCATGTTCCTAAGTAACTTGTTTTGTAAGATAAGAGTTATGGGTTGGCTAAGCTTTAATTAATTGGGGGTAATACACATTAACTAGATCACTTGTATAGTTGTCATCGATATTGATTTCGAGTGTCATCGATATCGATATATAGTATTGCGAGAGGAAAGAAAAAAGAGTACATTAGAGATCAGAAACAAGTCGGTGAGAAAATTAACTTACAGATATATGCTGTCAAAGAAAGACGTCAAATGACAAGAAGAAAGAAAAGGTTGTCGCCAAGAACCCAGATTCGGGAGTAACGAATTGGCCAATGGAAATAAGCACGAACACAGTAACCAAACGAAAACCTCCCATCAAAAGACAAAGAACACGACAACAAAGCCGAAAACACATCCCTTTACATAGAGTGTACTCTTTCCTATTAGACTAACTTTTTTTTTTATGAAATTTCGAGTTAGCGAAAAATTAAACAACACTGAATTAAGTTTTCTACGAGTGAGTACTTCTTTCAAGACTCAACAAAATATCCTCTCATTCAATCAAGAAGCAATTTAGACTAATATTGGATAAATTTATAAATTAATGAAATACAATTATTAAAATTAAAAGAGTATCAATTATAAACACATAATAATTTTCTAGAAAGTCAACATGTAGTAAGTAATCATCTATTGAAAGCACCGGACATTCATTTTCAAGATATAATAGTTATGAGTTACCTATAATATATTAAGGGTCGTTCGATTGATGAAACTGGGACCGGGAATTGGGGTCAGGAATTGAGTTTCGATTTCCGGCCTATTGGGAATTGGCGGCCCAAAAAACTGCACTATAATTCTCAGTGGATGGGAATTGAAAATCCAATTCCCAAACCCAATTTCATCAACCAAACCACCCTAAATAATACAGTATTCTAATCATAAATTCGTCATTTGACACTAAAATGATATATCGTTTACATATTTGTATTAACAATATATAAGATCCATTCAGAACCCCCTCTCAACAACTCGAGTTATTATGATGTAACGGTTCATGACATAGTATCAGAGCCTTTGACCAACAAGATATCAAGGTTTTCAAATCCCGATAGTCACCAAATTCGTATATAAATGTTTATTGAAGCCTCTGTGGTCCCCAATCTATTGCGCAAGATGGTCTTACCAAAGTTGTGCAAACCTCAGCTCTTCTGAGAGCTTCCGTTTGAGGGGGGCATGTTAGTAAACAATATAAGATCCATTCAGTCGAGTTATTGGGGGTGTAACGATTTGTATTATTATGGTAAATTACTTGCTCTTGTAATCATTCAACCTCTAAAGCAAAATGTCGCAATCTCAATGAGGAAAAAAGAAGAAGAATTCAACTTTGATTCATGATTGGTTGGTAATATGAACCCTAAAAATCATCCCCAATTACAAACAATGGGCGGCACATGGGATGATTTTGATTGCAAAAAAATTTGGCAAATTTTTCCAAATAAAGCTCAATAATAAACCCCCTCACACCTAAATTATATACACCAATTGGGCAAAATGTTACTAAACTATCTCTTTCAATGGTCACTCAAGTTTGGTTCTTGTTTAATGTGGTCATCTAAGTTTAGTTGTTGTCACAATGTGGTACATTTGGTTATTGTTAGTACCAACATGGTTCTATCGTCCATATTTATACATGAAGAACATTACAGTATCCAGTCACTGAACTAAGAGATCGTCATGGTATGAGGAAAATTCTGCAAAATTTGTTGAAAATTTTGTATTCTACGACATTCGTGTTTGTTTACTGTCTGATAAAGTTGAGTTTTTGTATTTCAGATACACAGAGTTTTTTTTATCGCCTCTAGATTAATGTGTATTCGGAGAATTTCTACTTTTATTAGAAATTCCGAATCCCCCCAAACCGAATTATGGGTCGTCCCACGGTCTTTCTACGTTATTTTCTTTGCCAAATATACCCACCAAACTGACACATTTCCACCATTCTCCTATACCGAACCACCCCTAAATGTACTGCATTATGCATTACGACAACGGTTAAACTCTAGGTGACCGAGTTAACAACTCCATAACTTAAAATGATCAATTAACACAAAATCCAAATTTAAGTGACCATTATTTTAAACCTTGTCGATCAATATTCAAAAGTCATCTACAGAAGAGCAGCCCCCCACTTAATTAAGCCAATTTAATTAGTAATTAGTAATTAATAATTAGCTGTCATTTAAACAAAGACTAGCCTGCTAATCACAAGTCTTGTACTACAATATCTGATCAATTAATTTTTAATTAATTAATTAAGGTGGCCCCTCATTTGAACCAAACCCAACCTTCCATCTGTTCTGTCTTTCAGAATGTTTTATTTTTTGGGAATTTTTATTTAATTTATTTATTAATTGAGAAAATAGCACTTTGCCCCCTCTACTTTGTCAACTTAACAGATAATCTCCTATACTATAGATCGCTCTTTTTACACCTCTTACTTCGACCACTTTGCCTTTTGGGTTCTTCCATTCCAACTGTTATCTTCTTAACAAGTTAACATTATATCTGGGTACACATCGACAGAGAGAGATATCAGACATAGGAGACGAAGAGTTTGTTAGGGAGTAATGAGTGATTACGGACGCGAAGAGTATGGTGATGCACGAACGGTTTTGAAATCACACGTTTTATTCGTTGATTTCATTCTGTCGAATTTTATATATTTATATTTCCAATTCAAAAATGCTTAATAAGCTAATACATGGTTATTGGAGTTAACATGGTGTACAGAATGCGATCGAAGTAGGAGACTGTAAAAAGAGCGATTTGTAGTGTAGGGGGGTTATCTGTTAATTTGTAAAAGTAGAGGGTCCAAAGTGCTATTTTTCCCATGAATTATTATGGGTGCTTTATTTGAAAAGTCCAAATGCCTTATCTTGATGTTAAGAGTCAATGGCGTGTTATAACTAAAATGTCTCTTTAGCATGTGCATTTAGTTGTTAATACCTACTCCAAGATTGCAAATTGACAGCCAAATTTTTGAAGTTCAAAGGAAAATGTTGCATATGGGGATATGTTTAATTAACAAATGATGAATGATGATTAGCTATGTTTGGATTACGGTCGATTCGTATGCTCTGTATCAATCTGTAGAATTTGAAGCGAATATAATTGGTATTCTCTTGTATCTGGAAACAAAGAAAACGTTAATGTTGTATGAATGGGTGGTGGGTCGTGTGAGGTAGAGTGAAACTGAGGCTAGTGTTATAGTACCAACTGCAAAAGCCCACTACAAAAATTTGAAGAGGGTACCGTTGGTATTGCCTTGAATCTTGAAGCAAAGAAAACGTCGGTAGTTGTATTGATAGGTGATTGTTGTGTGAGCTAATCGAGTTAGTGAAAGGTTAGTAGTGTCAGTACCAACTGCTGAAACCCACTACAAAAATTTTGTGACTTTACGTTGATCGACAACCAATGTCAAGTATAACTTGATGTCGTCAAGAAAAACAACACTGTTTTGGACATCATTTTTCATAGCATTGAGTTCTCTTTGTGGACCTCTTCCTTATACTATCGGTTTAGCTGCCTAGCTACTAAGAACTTGGTAAGTCACTCGAATCCTGATCATACCTTGAATAATTTCAACTTTTGTAACAAAAGGATTAAAATGTAAAAAAAATAGTGATTATAGAGGTGAAAAGGGATAGAAACAAAGAAAGAAAGACAGCTGTCCACGTAAAATAATAAATTAATTAGGGAAGATAATGTATGTGCATAGTCAGCCCTAGAGAAAATGAAAGGGGGAAATTAGGTACAAAATATTGGTGAAGTACTTACATCATCCCAAACTAGCAAGCTAGCCCTAATTTGCTTCTCTAATGTGCACACATATTTGTGTGTAGCTTGCTCTTGAGGGAGATTTGTAGTTGTTGGGTTCGATAGATCTCGATCGTAGCGTTTTGAGGGTGTTAATACAGGTTTATGTAACGAGTTTCGCAGATTTCTGAGAGTTGAGTGATTTGAGAGATGTCGTCTCTCCTGTAATTTTGAGACTTGACTGGGAGATTAAGTTGGCATTATGGAGAGATATAAGAGTGTTGATGTCTATGGAATAACTCACAAACCATTAAATTGATCAAATTTTCAACTCAAAATAAAAAATTAAGATTTATCCTTATAACTTTATAGTTCTCGACTAACCCGAATCAATCCAACCAATAATTTAATTTTATAAAAAAAACAACATTTCAAGACTTGCCCAGTCTTAATATCTAAAAAAACTGCAATTTAAGCAAACTGTACTTTAATTAACCAATAATATGATAAATCAGTTACCTAATAAACTTTAAATCGACTCATAACCCTACCTACCTAACCCGCCCGTTTGACAGCTCGGAATTGGAGCCCTATAAGCCATCATCTTACCACTTAGGTCTTGAATAAATATTCATTTGATTTGGTCTTTATACATAGTAGGTTTGGCAATGGTTACCCACGGGTCCGGATACCACATATCCACTACCCACCCGTTTATTAGATGGGTATTACCCGTACTCGCCCGCCGAGACTAAATGGGTAAAAAATTCAAACCATACCCGCCCCGACATGGGTATCGGGTTTACCCGATACCTATTGGGTGAACCCCAAATCTCTTTGCATCTTGATTGCAAAGATATTTTCAAGATGGAACTACGATTTTTAGAGCATTATGGTTTCGAGAGGGAACGAAAAACTGCTCGATCTATGAGTTGAAGCGAAGAACTGAATGACGGAGAAATTGGGTCTGATACGTTAAACATAGATGATATATTATGGCTAATACATCGTTGTTTCATATTGGGTACCCATCGGGTTGGGCATGGGGAGGATACCTTGAAACCCGTCCCCACCTGTTACCCGCTCTAACTGGGTACTGGGTTTGCCCATACCCGTCAACTTTACCAAGTCAAAGGGTAATCCCCATCCAATTTGGCTGGATTTCGGGTGGGTACCCAATTTTCAGATACCCATTGCCAAGCCTAATACATAGCTATCAAAATAGTAAATAAATAAAATATATAATAAATATAAAAATTAAAATAAATAAATATTATTTTCCTCTTGGCCTTTGGTTTAGCCGCCTATAATTCATGCATGTTCTATATGTTTCATTTGAGGTATAAGTTGTAGAAACAAACAAAACAAAATTAGATTCCTTAATTACTTTACTTTATATCTTCTCTTGGCTTTTTCTCTAAAATTTTGTATTAACATGATTTTTATATTATTTTATTATGTATATTTGGAACAAGCTAATTTTGTATCTATGTAACATAATATGTATGACCACTAGATCGGGTGGATAGACGTATTTAGTAAGAGACAGTGACGTATAAAGACATACTTAATGGACGTATACTAGAGTCTGTAAGTAGGTTTTGTTTGAAGACAAAAATACATGGATGGCGCCGAACCGTCTGCGTGGCACCACGCCACCCAACTCCCTTAATTAAGGAATTATTGCATGGGTCGGGCCCCTTGAAGGAGCTGGGTGGTGCGGCGTCACCGAGCCGGTGTGGTGCTACCCAGGTGTCACCATTGTCTATATTTGGACTCTGTAATACAAAGTGTCATCAACAATATATACACTGTTACGTCATTTTGTCCCCCAACAATCAACAATACGCTGTTATGTAATTTTGTCCCCAAAACTACAAACACCATTTTTAACCCCCCACGAGAGAAAGGTTGTATTCAGCTTAAGTAGGCGTGTGTTGTCAAGTATTAGGCCATGTCTCATCACTGTTGGGATCGTGTCCATATTTATAAGTCCTCGAAATTCAAGTCGATCGAGTCGCCATGTATCGTCAGTGGACTGGTGACCCGACTTAAAGGCAATTGTGATCGTCCAACTACAAAAAGGTTAAAATCTCCTTCAACTCTAACCCGAAACATACGACGTATATGAACCGCGACTGAGCCTAACCCGTTTGGTTTGAAGTGCTCAGCTAGACCGAAATGGTTCGACCGACGGCCATCATTTTGTCTATTGAATAATAGGGTAGACAATTTGTCCAAAACTCGATTCTATAATCTTGAACAAAATATAAAAATTAAAATATAAAAAAAATATAAAAATCTCGAATTACACAATAAAAAAATTAAAATATACAAAAATAATTAGATATGATGATCTGTATAATATTACGAGTTAAGTGGCATTATATCACAAATCTCAGTCGTGGAAAATAAAATATTAAAATAATCCAAAAGTACCGTTAAATTGCAGACGTGCTAGTGGGGCCCGCAGGAGCCATGTTGGGAGCAGTAGGTGCATTGTGACACGTGGGCACGTGTCTGCTTCTGTTGAACTTTTATATGGTCGGAGTTTAGTCGCCGGCGGGCCATGGTGATGGAAGAATAAAGGGATTAATACCCATTTTGGTCATCAAACTATTGGGTTTATAACATTGTGATCATCAGCCCTTAAAAAATAAATTATGTATCATTAATCTATTAATCTATTTCAATTGTAACTTGTTGGTTATTCTGTTAACTTTTCATTCAAAAAGTCGGTTTTGTTAATGAATCATCATATATGTCCACACCAGCACTGTCATGTCATGTGTGTTAGTAAAACAATGTAAAATCGAGTCAGATGTCTCTCCCAACAGCTCGAGTTTTTGGGATGCAATATTTCATGACATGGTATCAGACCTTTGGACCAACAAGAGGTCAAAGTTTCGAATCTCGGTAAACGACAATTTGTGTAGAAAAAGGCTTATTAAAGCTTTTGTGGCTCTGGTCTGCTGCACAAAGTCTCATCAAAGTTGTGAAAACTTCAAGTCTTTCATGAGTGTTCATTCGTTTTGGGGGTGTGTTAGTAAACAATATATATAAGATCCATTCAGAACCCTCTCCCAACAACTCAAGTTATTGAGATGCAACATTCATGACAGTTTGTTCCATCTTAAACTCAACCCGTTCCAAGTTATGGTGAGAAGACATACATGACAAGGGTGATGTGGACATATATGGTGATCAGTTGACATGGTGAATCATCAACTTAACATAGTTTTGGATGAAAAGTTAACGAAATGATACAACTGAAACAGACTAGTGATATATGTAGGTTTCTTTTGAAAATTTTGATGACCATGATGTTACAAACTGAATAAGTTAGATGACCAAAATGGATATTAAGCCAAAGAATAAGAGACTTTTCACCTATTAGCCGCCTCCCCAATAATTTTTGTCGTATTTTGTAGCAAATAATGAAGTGATCACTACTAGTCAAAAGAGAGTACTAAACCAACACACAAAACAAAAGCAAAGTAGATAAAAGCTAAGCTAGCAATTCATAGGTATCGAGTTTCTATATTATTCTCTTCTATCTTCTTCCTCGATGTTTGTTTTCGAGTCGATGAAACCAACAATCCAAGGTAGCTAGGCCGGTTGGTTTCGAAATGATCGTGTTTCATCCGGATCCGGATGGTGTGATCAGTTCAATAAAGGGTTCAGTTTGAAGAGTCTTTTGGTTTGGGTGGATGGTTGATGCCTTGTTCGTCTAAAGCGTCTTGAAAGTTGTCGTGATGGTACCTCACAAGGTGTATAAGAGATAATAGTAAGCGTTTGTTTTATATTATATATATATATGTGCATATTTGGTGAGTGTGAGACAGATAAGTATTGGGGTGCATGCACATTATGACGTACTATGGAGCCTTAAGCATGTATGCAATTGGATGTATCGAGCTTAAGGCGTTCAGTGTCCAGTATTATGTCATGTCCCATCAATGTTGGGGACATATATATATCCTCGTGATTCGAGTCGGGTTGTCACATGTCTTTGGTGAACTGGTGATCCTATGTTTACGAAAAGTGAGGACTTTCCTAAAAACAAATTCTTGTTGGCAATACACAACGTGAGTTTGTGTACCCAGATTGGAATGAGGATCATATGATCACTTAACTTCCTTCAACTTTAAATTTACGATCTCTACAACATACTCTAGTCGATAAGTAGAGACTCTAGCCGATTATAATCAACTTTGACTCACTCAAATAATTACCTAATAAATCATAGATGATTACCAACCAATTTTCTACTCAAATAATTCATTAAAAAAATGGATTGGTAAAGAACAAAACATAGGCTCCGCCTTAGCTCATAGAAGCTATACATAAGGTTTTCAAAATTTCATCTTCATTTTAAAGTTTAAACCTATCATTAAATATCTTATTAATTGTTCCCATTAAGCTATGACATCAACAATTAACCTAACCCAATTTGATATTTTGATTCAAATTTTAAAATTTTGAGAAGTGGGTGGGTGTCACTAATGTACTATATTGCTAGTCATCAATCTAGGAGGTCAAGATCATCGACAAATTTCCTGTAAGATACGACAGAGCCAGATTTATCACATGATAGGGATCAGTTACCAGAACGAGCACCATAAACTGAAATGAAGAGGTGCCCCGGGACAAACCACCCTCAAAACCCCAAGAGGTCCCAGGCGGTGGAAACACCCTCGCGTAGGATTTCGCCCTTACCCATGTGCTAGCAGGCCTAACAGACGCATAGGAGGTGACTCCCGTCAAATCCTGTTAACGGCCCCCATGGAATACTCACAGTCATACCCACACAACTCTATAAATACAAGGTCATCCATTCAGAAGAGGACAACACACACATTGGGACCACACGCCTAAGGGTTGTGAGATTCCATCCTTATCATTGGGCTTACCCCGATACTTCTTTGTTACCCACTCTCATATACGCTAATTACATCACCCATATTTACTTCTTTCCCATCTACTAACACCCTTGGTACACACCCTGCAAGGAACCACCCAATGGAATCACAGGGCGCATCAAGAACATCTCTCATTTCAACCTCTAATTAAACTAACTTATTGGTCCACCAATCCAACTAGACGATTCCTATGGTGTTTTTTAAAAGTCAATAATTAAATACACCAAAAATACACACAAATTAGGAATCAAATAAATCTCAAAGATCAACAAAAAAAAAATCCTTCAGAAAATAGCCAGAAATGGAAAAAAATTACTAAATAAGTGAATTAGTGAGACAGAAGAGGAGACAAGCAGGTGAGATCCGAAATCCGAATATGCTCTTGAGTGGACGCTAACATGTGATTAGTCACTACTTAATTACAGGAAAACACTCTTCAATTTTTTATTATTATATTATAATTATATAATTATATAATAATATTTTATAATAATCCAGCATACACGTCAGCTATAATGCGACAAATTAGACATATAATTTGGATCACAAATTAGACATGTGATGTCTTAATTGTTGAATTGGATCTTATATTGTTTACTAACACGGCCTCCTAGATAGAAGTTTTAGGTTTGCACAGTTTCGGTAAGACTTGTGCAACGGATTGGAGACCACGTATAGACTTCAATAAGTCTTTATACACGGATTGGTGGTCACTACAAAAAAAGTTACTTTTACCTACTGCAAAATTATAACGATAAGAAAATGCAGTAGCAAAAAGTTGATATTTTGCTACGACAATCACTATTTCATGTATAATTGCATGAAATAGTGATTGCCGTAGCAAAATATCAACTCTTTGCTACTGCATTTTCTTGTCGTTGTAATTTTGTAGCTAAATGTAACCTTTTTTGTAATGGGTTATAGGATTTGAAACCTTGACCTCATGTTGGTCAAAAACTCGGATACCATGTTATGAACTATTGCATCCCAATAACTCGAGTGATACAAAGAAAATGATTTTCAACTCATTGCCTCATTGCCCACTTTTACTCCATAAGTTGTTTACTTTATAAAGTAGACATATCAACAACTTACTTGAGTTAATATAGCTATGTACCACATCATTATTAATTACTTGCCCACAAATTATTAACTCATTGGGAAAATATCACTTTGGCACTTATACTTTGCCAACTTAACATATAGCCCTTATAAAGTTATAATATAAATCTCTTTTTTAACCCCTTCTTACTCTGACCACTTTGTCTTTTGGGTCCTTTCATTCCAACTAACCTCTTCTTAGCAGGAGAGGGTAAAAAGAACGATTTATAGTATATGGAGACTATCTGTTAAGTTGACAGAGTAGAGGGGGACAAAGTGTTATTTTCCCTTGTTTTTTCTCAAAAGTAATTCATTGTTAATAACTATTTTCGGAGGTAAATAGATAACAAATATACTCGGATATGAGAAACGAGTATCAATCCAAGATGTGAAGTCTATCACTATAATTTTTAGGAGGTTATTTAAGATCACATGTGTCATATAATGGACGATCTTGTTATCTCGAGGCTGCACCATCTACAAAATCCATTGAAAATTGACTATTAATGTTGTGATGATGCATACTACATTATATATATTTTTTTGTAGGCAAATTAATTTATTATTTATACTCTTTGCTTTCCTTTTCTAAAGAGGATAGAAAAGCATAGAACGGAATGATGGGCTTTCGGCCCAATACTTGTATCGCGAAATTAATGGGCCTTCTTTGGCAGGCTTTACAACGAGCCCGAAGATCAATGTTTCGGCCCATTCAAATTTCCTTTGAGAAACGGGCCTTGTTCTAAATAGGCCCAAATAAAGCCTTTGAGATACGTGAAATCTACATGATATAATCTCCATCATTCTTTTAGACAACATCGGAGATCTCTTTCGATTAAGATCTTCAATCAAAAGAGTGATATGATGAACGTTGGCATCAACATTGAGTTACTAATAATAAGACCGGTGAGATATATATTGTGCATTAACTCCACTTCTCCTTACACCATTATGACTTGAAGGCATCTACTCGGTATCCCTACTCAGTATATTTCGTCATTAGATTATTGTCTCTACTCACTTCTCTAATCATTTTCTCTCGGTTCTTACCTGTTACTTGTTGTGAGAGTCTTTCAGCTATCAGGACTCTTAGGAGTGAGTTTTTCTGCTACCTGGACTCGTAGGAGTGAGTACAATCAAGCAAGACATTATCTTTACATCAATTCAGTCGATTCACAACGTTGGACTTTGAACTACTTGTCAAAACAGTATGATACAATGTTGAGATATATGACATTTCAACTACGATTTTCGCAATTGAACAGCATACTATCGATTCACCTGTTCGACTTACCGGCCAGACCGGTCAGAGAGAGTGAAGATGGTGGCAAGTGATGACGTGGAGATGACATCAATGTGATTGAACAGATCATGGAGTTAGCTCAAGTGCATTCATGTGTAGATAGATTGGAAGTTATAAGTCTCCCCTACCCCCAACATTTATTTTCACTTGTACAATTTTGGAATATGTGAGAGTTAGCTCTCTTTCTAGGGCTTAGGTGTCCCTTTTACCTTCAACTACAAGTAACTATCGTAATGATATCAAAATTGGATTATCTTATATCGAAAAGTGGAAAGGATTGAACTCACGAGCTAATTTTTTGAGGTGAGAAGGTTCAATAACAACTAATATTGGTATTATAGAGTTTGGTTGACAATGACCAACAAAGATCTGGTCACGTCTAGTAGATGGGTAATTTTCACTGAGAGAACGAAGACATTTAATCATAGCCAGTAGATATGTAGTGTCTACTGAAAGAAAGTCTCACTGAAAAGTGGAAGAGGTAGTTTTTTGTGTCATCTCACGTCAGAAAGTGGAAATGGCTGGGTGCACTTTGTACGTGAGGGAAAACCTTAACCACATGAGCTAAAATTTTCAATGAAAATGCCCAATAACATTCAATATTAGAGCCTGAAAGACAACAACTTACGGGGATCCGATCACAACCCAATAGAGTTGTAATTTCGGTCGAGAGATCGAAGACATCTAGTCACAACCAGTAGATGAGTAATGCCTACTGAAAGAACGGTGTGTGAAGGGTCAGATTGTTGGTTATCCCACACCAGAAAGTAGAAGGTGCAAAATGCACTTTATAAGTGTGAGAAAAAACCTCATCTCTCATGAACTAGCTAGCTTTTAAAGTAAGAAATTCCAATAGCACCCAACAAAATCTAATCTACACGAGCTATAGTGAACTCTACGATCAATGCTAACCGCTAAAGAGATACAAATGAACCAAAACCACCTTACATACCAAAAGAGAACGAGATCGTACTCTAGGTTAAAACTATAACGAAATATCAGGCACATAGTATATACGTGATATCCAGTGAAGTACCGGGCCAGACCCCTCAGAGACACAGACACAGTGTCGTGTCAAATCCCTATTCATAGTAACTACCCAGAAACAAGCATCATCCCGACTCGCACAGAAATGTATACACGATTACGGTCAAACCAGTCGAACCAACCGATACGAAAGCTGAGCACAGCTGACAAGTAGTAATGAATGAAGGGAGAGCTTTGAATGTAAGTATATTGCGTATTAGGATCTATTACACACTCTGCAAACTCTCCCCATTGAATTTACTTTTGCAGTTGAGCAAGAACTTGTACTTGTAAGTTGTCTCATTGAATTGAGGCAGCTAGAACCATGGGGAAATAGCACTTTGCACCCTCTATTTTGTCAACTTAACAGATAGCTACCTGTACTATAGACCACTATTTTTACCTCTCCTACTTCGACCATTTTCCCGTTTGGGTCCTTCTATTCCAACTATCATTTTCTGCACACCGATAGAGAAGATATAGGAGGTAGGAGACGAAGAGTTGGTCAGGGAGGTATTGCGAAAATTATGATAAAATACGAAGGGTTTTAAAATCACATGTTTTGTTCGTCGATTTCATCTTATCTAATTATGTATATATACTTATATTCGAAATTAAAATGGTTAGTAAGCTAATACATGGCTATTGGGGCTAACGTGGTGTATTGAATGTGCATCAATTAACCTCACGAAGATGAAGGGGTCGTTTTCCGTGCAGTAATTGGGCCAGGAATTCTGCTGAATTCCTGCTTGGCCCAATTCCTTTGTTTTCCGATCAAAACAGGGTACACAAAATCAGCGGATTTCAAATCTTGGCAGGATTTCAAATGAGCTCCGACTGGGTTTTCAAAACCCTTTGAAAAGGGAAGGAAATGACATGTTTTCTATTTTTTCCCTTGATTTTTTCAATAGTACCCCTTATGTTCTATTCTCTAACGTGAGAGAACAACTTTTTGGTTCATCATTTTTCAAGGAAAAAACTTCTATAATATTTTAATAGCCGAGATGGATTAACAATGAGCCACCATTGGTCATGAGATGCAGCTCATAGGATTTTTTTGTGAAGCTAATGCGCCATACTATTTCACTTTCGTTGAATGTTTGGATAATTTTGATTATTTGAATATTCATGTTTGGTCGGTATAATTTTTTTATAATAATGGTGAGCTCAAATTTTATGAGTATTTTGTGTAAAAAAAAATCATAAATGAGATGCAAAAAGAAAGTAGGAGTTGTTCAATCATGTTAGGAGGTCCTTTGTTTGAAATCCATATAGTATTGGTACAGTGGAAAACAAGGAATTTAAATCCGGAGTCTTCCCCAACAATCGAATCCCTTCAGGATTTTAATTCCACTGCAATTCATTTCTGCGCGGAAAACGACCCCGAAAGTTCGAACGAAAGGACCCAAACGACAAAGTGGTCGAAGTAGGAGGGGTAAAAAAAACGATTTATAGTGTAGAGTACTATCTGTTAAGTTGGAAAAGTAGAGGGGGCAAAGTGTTATTTTTCCTTATTATGTGACTTTCTTTATGGCAAATTTAAATGTTTTTGTACGGTTTTTTTTTAATGGGTTGGTCTGCTCATCACTCATCACATCACTTTCTGTTCGAAAATTCGTACAATTTGCCAATCTCCTAAATGATCTTTCTTCTTAGTCTCGAAACCCAATAAGGTAACAAAATTTCGGTTGGCCGGATCGTCTAGAACAATGAGGTTTAGTCTTGATTCGAAGCAAGTGGTTGTCTGATTTGAGCCTTTTGCGTATTTTTTGGTTAGACAATGTGATGTGGGTGTAGTGAGCTTAAGAATGATGTAAGCGGTAATGAAATAGTAAACACTATAAGATATCGATCCATTCAGAAATGCAACGGTTCATGATAGTTACACACCGACTGAATATTTCCCTGTCAATATCCGTCTGTCCCAAATGTAGTGGGAATAATGCCTTATTTATTGTCTTATACTTGTGGATGGTGGTCGCTTCTCATTGGTCGGTGACCGTTGGAACTACTATATAACCAAAAATAATAATTTGATTCTCAAGATCATATTCTTTTATGTCAATGTCGGAATTGGATTGGGCTAATCTAGGTGACCACCTTCTAAGGTCCTAGAGCAACAAAATTTTATATAAAATTCTCGAAATTGAAGTTTATGTCTCGAAATTGAACTTTTGTTCCTACTTTTAATTTTTTTTATCTTCTCAACTTTCATTGATGTGCATTCAATACACCACATCATCTCCAGTAGCCATGTTTTGGTTGACTAACGAATACAATGTCTAGCTAATTTTAAAACTCTTTGTAGTTCACCCGTTCTCTCCGAAATACCTCTCCAATTCACTAAACTATGGAGACAATTGCTGATATGGGGTGCGAATGTGTCCTAATTTAACGTTAAAAAGGACGAAAGTTGAGATAGATAAAACCCAAAAAGCAAATTGACTGAAGTTGGAGGGTTCATTTGTTAAGTTGAAAAAATTGTGGTAGCAAAAGGGTTACAACTTCATCTTTTTTGGCGGGTAAAAATAACTGCTTTTTCATTTATGAAGGAACACTACAACCACCAAACTCTAAACTCTTTTCACATCTTAGGGTACAATATGCTAGCTAACACATATAGTTCAATTTTTTCTACTTATAATATCGATTCGTTATAACATAAAAGCATCCGATTCCAACCATCAATTCAGAAGGCTCAACGTCATGTTACTAATCGACTTAGGAGGGTGTCGTCGAAGCCCCTCATCATACCCACTGCTGCTCACTCGTGGCACTGACGAGTGAGCTAGCGTGGGGTCAAGCGATGAGTGGATGTACTTGCAGTTAGGGCACGAAGGAGCCGATTTCGAGACGATCACTAGCAGATGACAGTTCGAGCATGCCAACGCCACCATGTTACAACTACTATCTGTAGTACCAACCAGGAGCTTATTGTTGTCTGTCGACGAATACGCGCGGTTGTTGTTATTGCTCGAGGAGATGTTGAGTCCCAGGTCTAGATCACGATCATCTTCGTTGTTGTGGTTTGGTGGCATGTTCCAGCTCTTCCTGGACGTCTTTCTGTTCATGTAGTACATCGTCCCTGACTGAAATGACACAAAACCCCACAAACCAGTGATCAGAGATTAGCTTGAGAACTCAGATTCTAACAGAGCTGGAACTCGAACGCGAGACCTTGTACTAGTTGCCACGTGTGCACTAGTACTAGTTGCCACGTGTGCACTAGTAGGCACTAGTACTAGTACTAGTGTAGGGGTGTGGGCGGTTTGAATCATTTAATTGGGAGACAAAATTAACATCGAGAAATTAAATGATTTGTAGTAAGTGGATGCAACAACTTACGTATAACTACCGCATGCAATGCAACCCATCATTTAATAAAATTTCTTAAGCCACAAATGTTTGGTAAGACTGAACAAATTTATTATGAACAAACATTCAATGTGTTTTTAGTTCCAAAGTTGTAATCTTTTTCGAAATCGGACTCGAACCCACGAGTTTAGACACCGTTTAGACCATAACCATCGATTGATAAGTAAATGTTTGATGTTTTAGTTCCAAAGTTGTGATCTTTTTTGAAATCGGACTCGAACCCATGAGCTTAGACACCACTTAGACCATAACCATCTAATTGATGACAATATTCATTCAATGTTTTAGTTTCAAGTTCTAATCTTTTTCAAAATCGGACTTGAACCCACGAAAACTGAGACCCCTTAGTGCATCGTCGAATTCAAAGTTGTAATCTTTTTCAAAATCGGACTCGAACCCATGACCTTAGACACCACTTAGACCATAACCATCGATTGATAACAAAATTTTCAATGTTTTTCAAGTTCTAATTTTTTTTTTTCAAAATCGGACTCGAACCCACTACCTTAAACACCACTTAGACCATAACCATATATCGATCGATACCAAACATTCAATGTTTTAGTTCCAAGTTCTAATCTTTTTCAAAATCAGGCTCGAACCCACGACCCTAGACACCCTATAGACCATAACCATCGAATTGATAACAATTTCAAATCGAATCAAAACATCAAAACAATAGAGACAAAAACATACATGAAGGTCAAGGCATTGCTCCCAATCCAAAGGAAGAGGGCGCCGGTTGTTCATCATAACTTGATGAAGATCATCATGATCACCACCACACTTCAACGAGCTCGAACTCATCGTGTTCGTGGATGTCAGCATCATCATCTTCCTCTTCTTAGGATTAACGTTGTTGTCCGAGGATGTTCGAGATGAAGTGGTCTCGAACTTACTCGAAGACAACGAAAGCTCGGTTGTGAACTCCATAGAAAGGGGGTTTTAGTGAAGAAGTTGTGTAGAGTGATGAAGAAGAAGAAGAAGAAGAGAAGGTCTTTAAATTGAAGAGAGGAAGAAGGGATCATTGAATGATTCATGGATCGAACTGCATGCATTAAAGTTGTAAAAGGAGGGGGCAGAGCCAAAACATTAAAGTTGGGCAAGTAGATATATCTTATTTAATGGACTTAATATCCATTTTGGTCATCAATCTATTGGGTTTGTGATATCATGATCATTGATCTTTCAAAAGTAGCCTACATATACTACTAGGGCTTGAAAGTTGGCCTGACGGGTAGTGGGTAATACCCGAATCCGACTTTTACTCGTCAGGCTCAAACAGGTACCCGTACCCGTCGGGCTAATCTGATTTAATATCTAGATCTCAATCTACTACTTTATGCTTATGTGGGGTCTATTCCTTTTTAGTGGGTATCGATCCTCTTCGGAACTCGTTAATACCCGTTTGGGTTAGTAGGTACCCACAACCCAAACAGGGTCGGCCTTTGAGATGGATTTCACGTGTTTTGGGTACCCATTTGTCTGCAATATAATGAGTGTGAGTACCTGTACACATCCCATTATTCAGTCTTGTATACTACTAAACTATTTCAAGCGTTGTTGCTCATTTCGTTAACTTTTCATCCAAAAATTCGGTTAAGTCGATGAAACACCATGCCAACTCACCATGTATGTCCATATCACCTCTGTCATGTCATCTATTTCATCTTAAACTCAACTCATTCAACCGATTTCAACCAAATCGACCCAAAATCTAACACAACCTTCATTTTTACTCTGAATGAATCAATTGAGTTTGAGATAAAACAGATAGGGTGTGATGTGGACATATAGAGTGAGTACTTGGCATCGTGATTCACCGACTCAACCGAGTTTTTAGATGGTTAGTTAACGAAATGACCGACGAGGTCACAACTGAAATAAGTTAGTGATATTTATGTTACTTTTTAAAAAGGCTAATGACTACAATGTCACAAACTCAATAGTTTGATGACCAAAATGGATATTAACCCCTTATTAAATGCTCTATTTTCATTTCTTCCGCCTACCTAAATGAACAAAACCCAATAACTCTCTTCCTTCCTTCTATGCGCAATTACAATGCCACATTTATCATCCAAACCTACACATGAATTTAATTCAACCTCCTCTCTCGTATAATACTACAACTACTATGTATTTATACGGTCTCTCTACGTATACATATCCATACATACATCCAAAATGTTGACCATTCACTATACGGTCCTTGTAGTCTTACTATTGGAATCCACTATATCATCTCATATGGACACTGTGTAATACGATCGTGATTGTACTTGATCATCGACTCATTGTAATATTATATGTGATGAGCCCAAGCCCACAATCGGTTCGACTAGTTTGATCGGTGCAGACTACTATTTGCAGCCCATTAAGGGCCCCCCATGGCCAAGGCGCCTAGGGGTACTCTCGGGCGATCCAAATTGTACATATGGTTCAAGGGATGAGATCATCTTTAATTTGGGTTACCAATTCACCGATGATATGTGGCGACCTGACTCGAATTTCGAGGTCACTATAAATACGGACTTGACCATGTCCATCATTTATGGGATATGACATAAAATTACACTATACACCTTAAGCATAATCGCCACTCGGCACGCTTAAGACTTCACATATGCGCTCTCAAAGTACGCTCAGATACGCCTAACCCCCTTTATCCTCATACTTAAGTGCTGACTATCACCCCTGTACGTCTTGCGAGGAACCCTGATGTACGCCAAGACGCTTCACGATCAAGCCAGCACTCACTCTCATTCATATTCTCAACCCTCCAAATTGAACATTTATTGTCATGACGACGGAACAATTTGTTTGGGTCAAAATGTGTTTGACTCTTGGAGTTGAGGCTTAGGTCCGGTCAACACAAATAAAATTAGAATGGGCCGATCCAGCTACTTAAGAAAGCCCAATTTTGTAAGCCTCTTAAAGCCCAACCCACAACATATAGGCCCTTTCAAATGCTTATATTTTTTTTTTCTCATCTTTCTTTCCCCACGTCCTCTTTCATCCGAACATAACGAAGATTTTAGACGGAGAGTTAGCGAAATAATCACATTGTTACAAATGTTATATGTTAACGAAAACTATAATTACAAATTAAAGGTTAATGACTACTATATTACAAACCTATACGATAATGACCAATATGAATAATAAGCTTCTAATATATATACATACTACAAATTTTATTGAGATCAAATATGAAACTGCTGAGTCGGGTTGCAAAGTGGTCCTAAAATTTCAAAATATTGTAAACTCGCCTCGAAACTTTGAATCGTATTACCATTCAATTTTTGCAGTCGCCAGTGGTAGCATATTCCGGTCATTTCACCACATTCTCACTGACATGTCATAAAAAAAATTAATAATTTTTTTTTATTTTTTGTGACGTGTCAGTGCCAGTTTCCCACATCACCGCTAACCCGTCATAAAAACTATACTACAACATTATATTCTGATGATATAACAAAATTACCGAAATATATTAGCAAGACCGAATCGTAAAACAGATTCAAAATTTGATAACCAAATATTATATGGGTTAAAAACATTGGCGGTCACCTAAGTTTGGGGATGTAACATGATAGTCACCTAACTTCATTTTGTAACAGAGCACTCATCTATGTTTGGGTCAACCATTTTTTGTAGGTTTCAGTTTGGGTTTTGAGTTGGATCAGTTTATTTTGAGGGTTTACTCGAGTTGATCAGGAATATTAAAAGATATTTTGTTTGATGATGCTGGATGTTTAGTTGTCAATCTGGCCAAAATTATCATCAAAAGTGACCAGAATAATTAGTCGGCTACCTTGTTTAAACATAAATGAGTGATTTGTTACAAAATAAAGTTAGGTGACTAACATGGCACTTTTGATAAACAACAAATCATCACATCCAACATTAGGACTAGGATCCAAATCACAAAACGACAAAACAAAATCATCACCCTCAACAACCGCCATTTCATCTTCCTCCAAGAACACCCAAGCTTCCAATCCAAATCCATCCCTCGTATCACAAATCATCACAAGATCCACCACCGCTTCATCCGGCAGGAACCCGACCCAAACCGGTTTCCCCGACCCGAAATCCGCCTCGTACAAACCCAGCCGGCTCCAACTCGTGAAAGAAATCCGCCGTCCGCCGCCGGTCGCCTCCGCCAGCCGCGACTTCCCTTCCTCCCCTCGTATCTCTTCCACGAATTCGGCATCGATTTTCGACACAGAGTCTCTCAGTGCCTCCATGGTTAGATTAATGGTGGCGGTGGTGGTGGGTAGATTGGCGACGGCGTTGATTACGTAGTTGCCGATTAAGTTTGGTGGGAATGGTGGGTTGGCCTTTCGTCGGAGATTCACGGCCTGGGTGACGGTGACTTGCGGCGGCGCCGTGCCGGCGGTGGATTTGAATGATCGGAGAATGGATGAGCAGAGGACGGCCGTTACTGCCTCAACTCGAGTTGGATTGATGTTGCTCACTGAGTAATTATTTTAGAGTCAAATCGTTAATAAATTCGAAAATTATAGGCCGAGTTACATACTCGTTTTAAATTTTGTAAATCGTTATAGGTCTTATTACTATGAAAATAGGGTTATAAAGTAATTCTAATAACGTTATCGTAAAAAATTAAATGACATGTCAACAGTATTAGGCTATATGCCGAGCTCAGACTCGGCTCAATAAGGTGTATGTCTGTCTCGAGCTCGGCTTGTTAAAAAATTTAGAGCTAGGGCTTGACCCAAAATGAGAGTTACAAGCCTAGCTCGACGAGCTTGTCGAGTCAACAGTAAGTCGGTAATATGGCAAAATAGTAATAAGTGTACATCAATGACATCATTAGTCATTATGACTACTCTGTAACATATTAAAATTTTAAAACGATTTTGTAACGAGATCTATAATTTCGGGACGTATTAGTATTTCACTTAGAAAATATCTCGATTTTAGGTAATTGTAAAAAAAAAAATTGGAAACTAAAATAGAAAAAAAAAATATTCCCCTTACCAGTGGCCGTGGATCTCGTGAGCTCATGTTTCAAACTCGCCAACTCCGGCGAGCGAAACACAAACCGTCTAGTGACACTTCTCCTCTTCTTGACTACCGTCGCCGGAGTTTCCATAGACGGGCCCGGAGAAACCAATCTCTCAAACAGCGCTTCGTTTTGCGGAAAGATAGCACCACCGACGAACTTCGGATTCCCAACAAAACCACCGGCGGCCGGATTCCGTATCCGGCGAGCGGTGGCGGACCAGTCCGCCACAAACGAAGCAATAGAGAAAGCGTCGAGGAGATCGTGGGCGACCAGCAACCCGATTGATACTCCGCCGCAAGGGAAGGAGGTTTCCTGTACAAGGAGGAGACGAGATCCCGGCGGCGGCGGAGCTAAGATGTTACCCCCTTCCACGGCGTCTATCGGGAACAGCGCCCGCAACGTGGAGAGATCTAATTGGTCGAGGAATTGGGAAAGTGAGTAAAAAGTCGAATTGACGATTTTAGCCTTGGAGTAAAAGGCTCCGGCGTCGCAGCAGTCGACGGAGAGGCTGTCTTTCAGCTTCCCTGCTAAGGGGTAATATCGGGATAAAGTGTCCGACAGGGATTGTTTGAGGAGGAGGCGGCGGTCGGGTTGTTGGGTCGGGTCGGCGGCGTAGAAGAGGATAATCGGGCCGTAGAGGGAAGGGTTAATTTGGTCAATTCCGCTTAGGTTGTAGGTTTTGAGATGTGGTGGTGTTTGGGAAGAAGGTTTGACTAAGCTTCTTGAAATTGTTTGGATCTCCATTTTATGATAATAAATTTTGATAACTTCCAAACTATATATACTATGTCATGAGGGAATCTAGTTGAATGAAGCAATAAGACATCGTTTGGTTGATAAAATTGGGTTCCAATTCTCGGCCCACAGGGTAGGAATTGACGAAAAAATAGTTGCGTTAAAATTCTCAGTAGGCCGGGAATTGAAACTCATTTCCATAAACCAAACGGCCCCTAAATGTTAATATAATATGTCAAGTTAGTGTTGTAATTTCTACACGAAATTTTGTTGAAAACTTTTGCATGACGCGTATCTTTGTTTGTTTATTACCTAATGAAGCTGAATTTTATTATTTCAAATACCCAGAGTTTTTTTTTATTGCCGTTAGAATGTATATTTTAGAATTTTTTTCTTTCTTCAAAGACAGTTATGGGTCTCAATAAGTGGCGTAGCTAGAAATTCTGTTAAATGGGTCTATAATAAAAATCAGCAAAATGATCGAATAATAAGAGTTTCGATCAAGTTCAAATAAGGTCCAATATTCAATTATAAGCATATAGGAGGTAGGAGATGAAGAGTTATACTGAAAAATAAATTGGGGAGATATCACGAAGAGTATGATGATATACAAGGGATTTTAAAACAACACGTTTTAATTGTCGATTGCATTATATTCCTAGTTGAAAAACGCTTAGTAATTAATTAGCTAACGCATGACTATTGGAGCTAACGTGGTGTATTAAAAATGCTTAGTAATTAAGCTAATGCATAGCTATTGGAGCTAACGTAGTAATGTATTGAATGCGCATCAATTAATGCAATGAAGTTAAAAATTGGAACGAAAGGATCCACCCGACAAAATGGTCAAAACAGAAAAAGTAAAAAAAAAAAAAGAGAGAGAGAGATTTATAGGATGCAAAAGTGATATCTCTCAAAGTAGAGGGGCCAAAGTGATAATTTTCCTATTAATTCAACGTTAAATCCACGTCACTAATTCCTGGAACGTTTTCATAGCGGAAACCGGCAGCCCAATAAGCGCATTCAAGCTATTCACCTCTTTATGATGAGCCAGAAAAGTAACCGATTCATACTGAGGCGATTCAACCGGTTCGAATGCCAGTGGTCCGCCCCAACCGAAATCAGCCGAATTCGTGGGCAATTTATACCATGCGGTCGCGATCATCGTATTACCCAATGGCCTCGTCGCCGCTCTCGTAGCTTCCATGTAATCGATGGTCGACCTTATGATCTCGCCACTACACTTGGCGATTCCGTCCTGAATTTTCTTCTCCGCGTGACAGAGTGGCTTCTCCAAGATGTCACGTGCTAGCCACGTGCCGGTGGTCATCATCTTAACCGCATTCCCAAAATACCCCTTGGGCAAAGGCGGGTCGACCCGGTCTCTCGCGTTGATGACCAACACGAGTCGAGTTTCCTGGTCGGGGGCCATCTTGAGGGATTCGATTCGAGCTCTCCATACGAAGGCCACAACCGCCTCGAAAGTGGAGCAACGGGTAACTACGACGAGTCCTTTTTCGTCGTTGGTTTCGGAGAGGACTTGTTGTCTGATCTTGCGAAGTTTTTCTTCGCTAAAGTGGGCGTACTCGAAGACTATAGACTCATTCTGTAACATTTTGAGGTCGGGCGATTTGTCTTCCAAATGATCGTATTCATAGTGGTGGTAGTTGATTGATAGTGGGACCCGTGCTTTAAGTAAGGTCCTGTCGAGGAATGGTGGGACCGAAAGTGGTGATTGATTTGACAAATACTACACGTTACTACTCACCCAACGAGTTTAAAAATTACGGCATCAAGCATGTTAAGGTTGGGCCTTCAGGTTTTGCTTATTGCAGCTATGTTATGCATTGTAGCACTTGTTCGATATAAACTCAAACAGAACTTGTTGTTGCTTGCTAGATTCAATGCCGTGGACGGGATGCTGTACCAGAGAATGTGGCTGTAAATCAATTTGTATACAAAGTATGATTCTTTGATATACAACTGTCTTTCCTTTTCAAATCAATTTTTTCATATTTGAATTTGCTAATCTGTACATCAGTTTCATATTTATGTGATCTGTGCTTACTCTTCTGCCAGGTCATGGAGTTCCAGTCACTTGAAAAACCTTCAGAAGAAGCATATTCTTGTTCATTGCACGCATGGGCACAACCGCACGGGCTATATGATTGTTCATTTTTTGATGCGTACACAGTTGATGTCTGTCACAGAGGTTTGATACAACTTCATAGCTTGGCTAGTACCTTTTTGCATGCTTCATTATGTGTTAAATCTGTAGCTGAAAATGCAGGCAATAGCGAAATTTGCTGAAGCACGTCCACCTGGAATCTACAAACCAGAGTATATCGATGCTCTGTACGCATTTTACCATGAAAAGAAGCCACGAAATATATCTTACCCTCTGGTTCCAGAATGGAAGAGATCATCTGAATTTGATCTTAATGATGAATACGATGATGGTGTTTCAGCTGCTCCTCCTTTGAACGTATGTGTAATTTACTCTTAAAGAAATCATTACTCTTTACAGGAAAGCTTACTTTGTGTACCCTTTCTGTATTGATTGTCCCTTACGTCGACCTTGTAACATTTCAGAACAATCAAGAGATGAATGCGAACATGACAAATGATGATGTTTTGGGGGATGATATACCCGTTGAGCAGCTCAACATACTGAGGCAGGAATGCTATCAAATGCTTAATTTGTCGGTTAGTTCTACATCACTCTATTTATCTTGTATTCTATTCGTGTTTGTTTCAGTTACAGAACGAGGGAGATTCTTTCCTTTCTCTTTTTTTTTTTATCTCAGATGAGTGGAAATCCCAAATATCTCAAATTCCCTGGTTCACATCCCGTATCTTTGAGCAGGTTTGGTATTGATTATCTGGTTATACTATTTTCAGGTCTTTGCAATTGGTGTCTCAGAAAAGAAATACAGTAGTGCTGCAATGTTTGCTTCTGCACATTAATTTACTTGTATGTATGCTGTGGGTTTGAGTAACCATGGAAGTACCAATAAGCCAAAGAACTTGAGAAGTTCCAAAAATATTATTGAATTTCTATTCTGAGGACTTTATTGTTGTTTGCAACAGTGAAAATTTAGTGCTATTGAAGCAGTCTTATTATTACGCAACTTGGAAAGCTGATGGTACACGATATATGATGTTGATCAAGAGGGATGGCTGTTATTTGATCGATCGGTGTTTTAAATTTCGAAGGGTTCAGATGAGGTTTCCTTGCATAAGTGGTGGGAATGTATGTGCGTTTGAACTTCTTTTTTCGACTCTTCTTCATGTGGCTTTGCTTGTGTGGTCAAGATTTCTGACTCTCCAGTTTCTTTGTGTTCTAAGGTACATCATCTTACCTTACTTGATGGGGAGATGGTTATCGATACAGACCCAAATACCCAGAAGCGAACGAGACGTTACCTCGTCTATGATTTGATGGCAATCAACAATCTTTCTGTCGTTGAGGTGAGAACACATGTTTCTGTCGTTGAATGTCTCTCTACCTACAGATGATCATAATAGTAACACTTTGAACCTAGAGACACGTTTTCTTCCCTTAATGTATATGCATCGTCAAGTAGTTATCGCTTCAAAGACATTTATCTCTTGGCGTATAACGTTATGTTGTCATTTGGGTTGGAAATTCCTCAGTGGCTTTTCAGTGAGCGATGGAAAAGGATTGAAAGGTATGTTATTGAACCTCGAACATCTCGTGAGATCAACCAGAGCATGAATCCATACTATGACTATGGAAATGAACCCTTCGGTGTACGCATTTCGGATAGTCATGTGTGTTAAATGCTTAGCCTAATGAATGATGATTCTGAAGGTTGTTTTATGTTGTTTACCAGGTTATAACGAAGCAGTTTTGGTTTCTTTCCGACGTTAAGAAGCTCTTGAAGGTGTTCATCCCCAAAAAACTTACACACAAGTCAGATGGACTTATTTTTCAGGTAAAACTCGACAGGAGAGAAATCTAAAACAGATATATATACGTTTTCTTCGTTTCTTGTTTGCAACTTGCAAGTTTAAGCTTCCACATATGATATATAAATACTTTTACAGAGATGGGACGATCCGTACTTTCCAAGGACCGACGAATATCTGTTGAAGTGGAAGTACCCAGAGATGAACTCCGTTGACTTCTTATTCGAGGTATGTAACTACTCAACTACTGCAATCATCTTCTTACACATTCATATATGGTTTCTAATTTCACCTTGTGCTCAGGCTGGTCCCGGTGTTCAGCAATCGTTATATCTCTTCGATCGTGGGAAGAAGAGAATACTGGATGGGAGCTCGGTTGTATTCTCAGGTGGGTACCAAACTACCAATATACCATACTAGTTCTATAATGCATGCTCGTATTGAATCTGTGATTCCGGCTCCAGATGATGATGGTGATATGTGCTCGTTCTCTGGGAAGATAATAGAGTGCTCATATAACTCGGAGAAGGAGGTATGGGAATTCATGAGGGTTCGTCCCGATAAAAGCACTCCGAACGAGTTCAGTACATTCTGCAAGGTGATGAAAAGCATCAAAGACAACATAACTGAGGATGTTGTCCTCGACAAAATCCTTGAGATAGTGAAGTTGCCATCCTATGTTTATAGGACAAATAGTGATATTGAAGCTCACCGCAAACGCCAAAAGTTGACGGTTCAATAGAGCGATGGCAGTTAGTATAGGTACCAAATTGTAATTATACTTTAGGGTTTACAGATATAGTTGTGTATATAGCCTCCGATCTACGATCTCTCTGGAGAAAATCTAATACAAAAAATCTCTCTGTTTTCCTCTCGAGGACTAGCCAATACATTGTTGGTGAACCTCGTTAATCTTGTTGTCGATTAACTCTTATGGTATTAGCGCTGTGATCAAGCCTTTGTTTTCATCGCTGTTTTTTTTTGTCATGATAAGTTGTTTTGCGTCGATCTTGCTATCATCTCCTTTAAAAAATTATGAGATAGATGAGTTTAGATATATATTTGAATTAGTTTAAGCTGAATATTAAATTTTGATTTGATGACATGACAAAATGGCTGGTCAAGTACACTACTGACATCAGTATGACTATAATTCCATAACGTATTAAGTATTTGTATGTCGACGATATCAGATTATGCAAGGTGAGAAATTGTTGAGATTTCTTATATAAGAAATGGTGATGGTATCGATTATTGTTAAATGGTATCATTCATGAAATAAATGAATGTTATAATTTAATAATGAATGGTACCACGCATAATAATGAATGATTGTGTGATTGTACCACCTATAGAATAGGCAAAGACTATAATTTTCAATAATCAAAGTAATAACACAATTTTGGGCTAGATTTGCCACAAATTCGAGCTCAGAAGTTGTGATAAATCTAGCCCAGAAGTTGTGAAAAATCTAGCACAAAAGTTGTACCAAATATAGCCCAGAATTTCTCGGATAGATTTGGCACAAATTTCAGGACTAGGTTGTCCAAATTTTGAGGCTAGACGTGGTCGGGCATATATTTCAGACGGTTTCCTACCATCCAGGACAATAATAGCCAAAATGTTGACTAAATTTGCCGAAATTCTGGACTAATACAGAAATTTAAATGCAAAAAATTGGACTAGATTGTAAAATTTGACTAATTGTAAACTAGACTAATTGTCAAATTGGACTAGATTTGTAAAAATTGGCTAAATTGTCAAATTTGGACTAGATTTGTCAAAATTTGGACTAGATTTGTCAAAATTTGGCTAGATTTGTCAAAAACTGGACTAGATTTGTCAAAATTTGGACTAGATTTGTAAAATATGGACTAGATTTGTCAAAATTGGACTAGATTTGTCAAATTTGGATAGATTTGTCAAAACTAGACTAGATTTGTCAAAAACTGGCTAGATTTGTCAAAATTTGACTAGATTTGTCAAATTATGGACTAGATTTGTCAAAATTCTGGACTAGATTTGTCAAATTTGGACTAGATTTGTCAAAATTTTGACTAGATTTGTCAAAATTTTGGACTAGATTTGTCAAAATTTATACTAGATTTGTCAAAATTGACTAGATTTGTGCAAAATTTGGACTAGATTTGTCAAATTCTGGACTAGATTTGTAAAAATTATGGACTAGATTTGTCAAAATTCTTAAATTAATTTGTTAAAATTTTGGACTAGATTTGTCAAATGGTATTGTAAATAATAGATTTGTAATTGGATAGTTGTCAAATTGACTAGATTTGTCAAATTTTTTTACTAGATTTGTCAAAACCTAAACTGGATTTGTCAAAATTTTTTACTAGATTTGTCAAATTCTGGACAAGATTTGTCAAAATTCAGGACTAGATTTGTTAAATTTTGGACTAGATTTGTAAAAAATTGACTAGATTTGTAAAAAATTGGACTAGATTTGTCAAAATTCTGGACTAGATTTGTCAAACACTGGACTAGATTTGTCAAAAAATTCTAGACTAGTTTTGTAAAAATTTGGACTAGATTTGTCAAATTCTGGACTAGTTTGTAAAAATTTGGACTAGATTTGTCAAAATTCTGGACTAGATTTGTCAAACACTGGACTAGTTTTGTAAAAATTTGGACTAGATTTGTCAAATTTGGACTAGTTTTGTAAAAATTATGGACTAGATTTGTCAAAATTCTGGACTAGATTTGTCAAACACTGGACTAGTTTTGTAAAAATTTGGATTAGATTTGTCAAACAATTACGGACTAGTTTTGTAAAATTTGGACTAGATTTGTCAAACAGTGGACTAGTTTTGTAAAAATTTGGACTAGATTTGTCAAAATTCTGGACTAGTTTTGTAAAAATTTGGACTAGATTTGTCAAATTCTTAACTAGATTTGTCAAAAATTGGGTTGATTACCCAAACCATCACTGAACTATGGCCAAATAACCCGCCAGTCACCGAAGTAAGAAAAATTACCCAGCCATTACCGAACTTTGGACGATTATCCTAGCAGTCACTGCCGTTAACGGACATCCAAAATTCCGTTAGTTTGCTTATGTGGACATGCCACATGGGTTTCCATGTCATCTAAAAATCCACATCACCTCCTATCAACCTAAAACCAATCTCAAACACCCAACCAATTACCCAACCCAATTTCTAAACCAATTACTCATTCTTCTCCACTTCCTCCTTCTCTCTCCACCGCTTCCTCTTCTCAGATCTAAGAGAATGGTGGGTTATCCACGCCGCCGCCAACTTCGATTCCAGGTCGATGTCAACTTCGATTCCAGTTCCATGGCGGCCGGAGGGGGATTAGCAGGTCGATGTTGCCGATAAGAGTCTCCGACGAAATGCTGGTCGGCGTTTCTTCTTCCGTTCAGGAGCGCGTCGGAAGGGAGGACGACGAGCTTCCGGTCGTCGGAGATGAAGTACGCGGTGCTGTCGAGGAGGTCGGAGTCGGTAGCTGCGGCGGAGGATTTGCTCACTTCTTCCACAAAAAAACCTAGCCCCCTTTCTCTCCTTAACCTAGCCCCCTTTCTCTCATTTGGGTAATCAACCCTAAAAAATTAGACTAGATTTGTCAAATATTTGTACTAGATTTATCAAAAATTGGCCTAGATTTGTCAAAATTCTAGACTAGATTTGTCAAATTCTAGAATAGATTTATCAAAATTCTGGTCTAGATTTGTCAAAATTTTGGACGAGATTTGGCAAATTCTTGACTAGATTTGTAAAAATTATAGACTAGATTTGATAAAATTTTGGACTAGATTTGTCAAATTTTTGGACTAGATTTGACTCAATCTCTAGGTTAGATTTGTCCCAAATTCTTGGTTAGGGTTAGATTTGTACCAAATTCTGGGTTAGATTTGTCACAAATTCTGGGTTAGATTTGCCCAAATTATGGGTTAGATTTGTCCCAAATTCTAGGTTAGATATGTCCCAAATTTTGGGCTAGATTTGTCCTAAAATGTGCTAGATTTGTCCTAAAATGCGCTAGATTTGACACAAAATGCGCTAGATTTGACCCAAAATGCGCAAGATTTGGCCCAAAATGTGCTAGATTTGGCCCAAAACTGTGGTAGATTTGGCCAAAAAAATGCGCTAGATTTGGCCCAAAAAATTCACTAAATTTGTCTCAAAATGCGCTAGATTTGGCCCCAAGCGCGCTAGATTTGGCCCAAAAAATGAGCTAGATTTGGCCCAAAAATGCGATAGATTTGGCCTAAAAATGCACTAGATTTGGCACAAAATGCACTAGATTTGGCCCAAAAATGCGTTAGATTTGGCCCAAAAAATGCGTTAGATTGGTCCAAAATGCGCTAGATTCGGCCCAAAATGCGCTAGATTTTGCTAAAAAAATGCGCTAGATTTGGCCCAAAGTGCGCTAGATTTGTCCCAAAATACGCTAGATTTGTCCCAAAATACGCTAGATTTGGCCCAAAAATGCACTAGATTTGGCCCAAAAATGCGCTAGATTTGGCCCAAAAATGCGCTAGATTTGGTCAAAATGCGCTAGATTCACAAAATGCGCTAGATTTGCTCAAAAAATGCTCTAGATTTGGCCCAAATGCGCTAGATTTGTCCCAAAATGCGCTAGATTTGTCCCAAAATGCGCTAGATTTGTCCAAAATAGCTAGATTTGGCCCAAAAATACGCTAAATTTGGGGCCAAAATGCGTAGATTTGTACAAAAAATTTCGCATGATTTTGTCCCAAAATACGCTAGATTTGGCCAAAATGAGCTAGATTTGAGCCAAAATACGCTAGATTTGGCCACAAAAATGGATAGATTTGGCCCAAAGTGCCTAGATTTGCCATCCCAAAATGGGCTAGATTTGTCCCAAAATGGGCTAGATTTGTCCCAAAAATGTGCTAGATTTGTACCAAAATGGGCTAGATTTGTCCCAAAAATGTGCTAGATTTATTACCAAAAATGCGCTAGATTTGTTCCAAAAATGCGCTAGATTTGTCCCAAAAATGCGCTAGATTTGTCCAAAAATTCGCTAGATTTTGCCAAAATGTCGTAGATTTGGCCAAAAATGCGTTAGATTTGGCCAAAAAAATGCGCTAGATTTGGCCCAAAGTGCGCTAGATTTGGCCAAAAAATGAGATAGATTTGTCTCAAAATGCGCTAGATTTGGCCAAAGTGCGCTAGATTTGCCAAAAATCGCTAATTTAAGCCCAAAAATGGGCTAGATTTGGCCCAAAGTGCACTAGATTTAACCCAAAAATGCGCTAGATTTGTCCCAAAAAGAGCTAGATTTGGCAAAAAATGCGCTAGATTTGGCCAAAAAAATGCGCTAGATTTGTCCTAAAGTGCGCTAGATTTAGCCCAAAATTGCGCTAGATTTGTCTCAAATTGCGCTAGATTTGGCCCAAAAATGTGCTAGATTTGGCCCAAAAATACGCTAGATTTGGCCTAAAATGCGCTAGATTTGGCCCAAAACTGTGGTAGATTTGTACCAAAATGCGCTAGATTTGTCCCAAAGTACGCTAGATTTGGCCCAAAAAAATCACTAAATTTGCCTAAAAATGCTCTAGATTTGGCCTCAAGCGTGCTAGATTTGGCCCAAAAATAAGCTAGATTTGGCACAAAAATGCGATAGATTTGGAATAAAAATGCACTAGATTTGGCCCAAAAATGCGCTAGATTTGGTACAAACTGCGCTAGATTCGGCCAAAATGCGCTAGATTTGGCCAAAAAAATGCGCTAGATTTGGCCAAAGTGCGCTAGATTTGTCCCAAAATGCGCTAGATTTGTCCAAAATAGCGCTAGATTTGGCCCAAAAAATGCTAGATTTGGCCAAAAAAATGGCTAGATTTGGCCCAAATGTGCCCTAGATTTGTCCCAAAATGCGCTAGATTGTCCAAAATGCCTAGATTTGGCAAAAGTCATTAGATTTGGCCAAAAAATGGCTAGATTTGGTCCAAAATTGCGCTAGATTTGCCAAAAATGGCTAGATTTGTCCAAAATGCGCTAGATTTGGCCAAAAATGCGCTAGATTTGGCCAAAAATCGCTAGATTTGGCCAAAAATGCGCTAGATTTGGCCAAAAAATGACTAGATTTGCCAAAATGCGCTAGATTTGGCCAAAATGCGCTAGATTTGGCCAAAAATTCGCTAGATTTGAACAAAAAATGCGCTAGATTTGCCCAAAGTGCCTAGATTTGCCCAAAAATGCGCTAGATTTGTCTCAAAAGCGCTAGATTTGGCAAAAATGCGCTAGATTTGGCCAAAAAATGCGCTAGATTTGCCAAAATGCGCTAGATTGGCCAAAAATGCGCTAGATTTTCAGGCGCTAAAATTGTGGCTAGATTTGGCCCAAAATGCGCTAGATTTGGCCCAAAATGCACTAGATTTGGCCTAAAATGCGCTAGATTTGGCCAAAATGTCTAGATTTGCCCAAAATGCGCTAGATTTGGCCAAAAAATCGCGCTAGATTTGGTCGAAAATGCGTCTAGATTTGGCCACAAAAATGCGCTAGATTTGGCCAACTAATTTGGTGAAAGCTTGATTTGGCCAAAAAAATGCGCTAGATTTGTCCAAAATTTGGATTGATTTGGCAAAATTAATGACTAGATTTGTCAAAATTCTGGACTAGATTTGTCAAAATTTTGACTAGATTTGTCAAAAATTTTGGATAGATTTGTCAAATTTTAATAGATTTGTCAAAAATTGGACTAAGTAAATTTGTCAAAAAATTGTAAATGTAATTTGTCAAAATCTGGAATAGATTTATCAAAATTCTGGACTAGATTTGTCCCAAAATTCGCTAGATTTGTCCCAAAATGCCGTAGATTTGCCAAAAATGCGTTAGATTTGGCAAAAAAATGCGCTAGATTTGGCCCAAAGTGCGCTAGATTTGGCCAAAAATGCGCTAGATTTGGCAAAAAATGGGCTAGATTTGGCCAAAAAATGCGCTAGGTTTAGCCCAAAATGTGCTAGATTTGTCCTAAAGTGCGCTAGATTTGGCCAAAAAAATGCGGTAAATTTGTCTCAAAATGCGCTAGACTTGGCCCTAAGCGCGCTAGATTTGCCCCAAAATGTGCTAGATTTGGCCCAAAAATGCGCTAGATTTGGCCTAAAAATGCACTAGATTTGGCCCAAAATGAAGTAGATTTGGCCCAAAATGCGCTAGATTTGGCTCAAAATGCGCTAGATTTGGTCCAAAATGAGCTAGATTTGGCCAAAAAAATGCGCTAGATTTGGCCAAAAATGCTCTAGATTTGGCCAAAAAAAATGCACTAGATTGGCCAAAAATGCTTTAGATTCGGCCAAAAATGCTCTAGATTTGGCTCAAAAATGTGCTAGATTTGACCCAAAATGCGTTAGATTTGGCCCAAAGTGCGCTAGATTTGGCCCAAAACTTTCTAGATTTGTCCCAAGATGTGCTAGATTTGGCCAAAAATGCGCTAGATTTGACCCAAAAAATGCGCTAGATTTGACCCAAAATGCGCTAGATTTGGCCTAAAAATGCACTAAATTTGTCTCAAAATGCGCTAGATTTGGCCCAAAAATGCACTAGATTTATCGTAAAAATGCACTAGATTTGGCATAAAATGCGCTAGATTTGGCCCAAAAATGCACTAGATTTGGCCTAAAAATGTGCTAGATTTGGCCCAAAAATGCGCTAGATTTGGTTCAAAATGCGCTAGATTCGGCCCAAAATCCGCTAAATTTTGCCAAAAAATGCGCTAGATTTGGCCCTAAGCGCGCTAGATTTGGCCCAAAAATGTGCTAAATTTGGCCCAAAAATGCGCTAGATTTGGCCTAAAAATGCACTAGATTTGGCCCAAAATGCGCTAGATTTGGCTCAAAAATGCGCTAGATTTGGTCCAAAATGAGCTAGATTTGGCCAAAAAAATGCGCTAGATTTGGCCAAAAATGCTCTAGATTTGGCCCAAAAATGCGCTACATTTGGCCAAAAAAAATGCACTAGATTGGCCAAAAATGCTATAGATTTGGCCAAAAATGCTCTAGATTTGGCCCAAAAATGTGCTAGATTTGGCCCAAAATGCGTTAGATTTGGCCCAAAGTGCACTAGATTTGGCCCAAAACTTTCTAGATTTGTCCCAAAATGTGCTAGATTTGGCCAAAAATGCGCTAGATTTGACCCAAAAAATGCGCTAGATTTGGCCCAAAATGCGCTAGATTTGGCCTAAAAATGAACTAAATTTGTCTCAAAATGCGCTAGATTTGGCCCAAAAATGAGCTAGATTTATCGTAAAAATGCACTAGATTTGGCATAAATGCGCTAGATTTGGCCCAAAAATGCACTAGATTTGACCCAAAAATGCACTAGATTTGGCCTAAAAATGCGCTAGATTCGGCCCAAAATCCGCTAGATTTTGCCAAAAAATGCGCTAGATTTGGCCCAAAGTGCGCTAGATTTGTCCCAAAATGCGCTAGATTTGTCCAAAACTACGTAGATTTGACCCAAAAAATGCGCTAGATTTGACACAAATTCTGGACTAGATTTGTCCCAAATTCTGGGCTAGATTTGACACAAATTCTAGGATAGATTTGGCATAAATTTTGGACTAGATTTGACACAAATTCTGGACTAGATTTGGCACAACTTCTGGGTTAGATTTGTAACAAATTCTCTACTGGAATTGTCATAAATTATGGACTAGATTTGGCACAAATTCTGTGCTAGATTTGGCACAAATTCTGGGCTAAATTTGTCACAAATTTTGGGCTAGATTGGCAAGAATTTAGGCTAGATTGTCACAACTTTGGTCTAGATTTGGCACAAATTCTGTGCTAAATTTGTCACAACTTCTTGGCTAGATTTGGCACAAATTATTAAATCTAACCCATAATTTTAAATAGATAATAAATTCTTTAAATATCCTTTTATACAATTTATACCATTCGATTAAATTTATAATTAAACGGTCCAAATTCAAGTTTTTGTATAAGAAATATCAAGAATTTCTCACCATAAAATTTGTTGTCGACATAAACTAAGAAGAGTACCAGTGAATCATTACTCACGAAGAATAAAGAGTGATCAATTTTTGAAACCATATAACTTGAGTTTGAGAAAAGCATCTCGAAGGCAAGAGAACTAGTCACTCAGGGCTTGCATGAATTCACATAGCATGATTTAATTTGGTTAAGGAGGATCAACAAATTCGAGTGGTTAGACCATTCACTACAACAAAACGAAAAATTTGTGGCGGTTTTTTTTTAACAACAGTGGCGGTTATAATCTCCACATGTAAACATAGTGGCGGTTGTACAACCGCCACTGTTACAAGCGGAAACCGCCACAAATACGTCTGTCACAAATGAACTTTATTGGCGGTTAGCAACCGCCACTAATAATCAACATTGGCGGTTACACATTGGAGGTTATAACCGCCAATGTTGATGTTAACTTTCCCAAAAAAAAAAAACTCGCCGGCGCAAAACCCAGATTTCGGCGAGTCTCTTCTTCTTGGAACGAGGAGCTCCGACCACCACCACTCAATTCTCTTCTCTCTATTTCCGATTCGCCATCACTGTCCACCGATTAAAGCCCAACTGCTGTTAAACCTCCAATCCATCCGTCAATGGTGGTGAGCTCCTGCCGCCTTCTCCTTGCGCCAGCGACGGTCCTTCTCTCCGTCTTGAACGAAGGACGTAGTCGTCGAAGCCGTTGACTGACGGAAGAGGAGAGGTTGGCCGTGAGGAGCGACGATGATGAAGAAGAGCACGAAAGTTAAGATCCAATCCATCGATCCTTGTATCAAAATCGAAAGGGAGAGTTGATGTGCGAAGTAGTCAGGGGAGAAATCAGCGGCGGTGGGATTAGAGGAGGATGAATGGTGGTGGTGGTGGAAGGAAGTGGTGGGGGCGGAGTGATGAAGGGAGGGGAGGTGGGACTGCAAATGAACAAGAAGAAAGAAGAAGAAGGAGCCACGCTGACGATCCTCGTCGATTTTGCGATTTTGAAATGGCTTAGTGGCGGTTTCAACCGCCACTAATTAATAAATATTTAGTGGCGGTTAAAACCGCCACTATACAACCGCCACAGTGTATATTATTTATTGGCGGTTGTACAACCGCCAATAGTAAATCTGACCCAAAACTCGTTTTTTGTTGTAGTGATTAACACGACCTCATCCATGCAAAAACTACATTCCTACTTCCATCGTTACAATTTCAACAAGAAAAATCTTGTATTGAAATCAGAATTACCGTATCAATATAGACGATTTAACTGATTAATCAACTACTCACCAAAATAACATTGTAGAAACACCGATTTAATCACGATTCAACTACGATTTCTAACAAGAACATCTTGGTAAGTATGAAATGTGATTAAAACGGCACACCCAAGTCTTGACCATATCATTAATATTAGGGTTTTTTCTTACCTAAAATAGACCACTAACCCAAACTAACAGACTTACCAAAAATAACTGGACGGTGTGAGGGCTACGTGGACGGAACATAACAGAAAGTCAACCTTTCTACTGTTTACCACAGAACACGCTATAACGTTGGAAGAATGTTTATATAATATTTAAAAATATCATATTAAAATATAAGAAATAATTTGTTGACCTTGTGGAAGTGGATCAGCGTCCAAGAAATAGTGGGTTTGGAATGTTCCAAACCCTCTTTCAACCATTAGATCTAGTTTGATTCTTTGACTAATCTAATGGTCCAGATTTGTTAGGGGTATTTAGGACTTTACACAATTAATTTAATTATTATATTTAATTTAAGTATTTTATTATTAGATTTAATTTTAATCTTTTATTATTAGATTTTATTAATATTTGGTCGGGTGACCAGTGTCCGTCACCGGTGACCGGCTCCGGCGACAACCGCCGGCGCCGGCGACTCTCCGGCAACCGGCCGCCAGCGCCGGCGATTCTCCGGCAACCGGCCGCCGGCGCCGGCGACTCTCCGGCGACGGCCGTCGGCACCGACGACTTTTCGGCGACCGGTGACTTTTCCGGCGACCGACCATTAACTTTTCCGACGAGGCTCCGATGGCTTTTCTGACGAGGCTCTGATGGTTTTTCCGACGAGGCTCCGACGATTTTTCCGGCGAGGACAAGTTAACTAGTTAACCAGGATTCTTACTAATAACTTGTTAACATGATTTTTTTTTTATAGATAACAAGGTAACCTGAGTTTTTAGAGTTAACTAGTTAGTTAACATGTTTTCCGGTGACGTTCCGGAGACCAACCAAACTCCGGTGGCTTTTCCGGCGAGGACAAGTTAACTAGTTAACCTAATTTTTACTAATAACTTGTTAACATGATTTTTTTATTGATAACTAGTTAACTTGGGTTTTTATAGTTATCTAGTTAGTTAACATGTTTTCAGTAACCGACCAAACTTCGGTGTCTTTTCCGGCGAGGACAAGTTTACAGGATTTTTTTATTTATAACTAGTTAACTAGTTAACCCGGAGTTTTTACAGTTAACTAGGTAACATGTTATTTTGTTGATAACTAGTTAACGAATTACCATGATTAGTTAATTGAATTGTTTGTTAACTAGTTATGTTATTTTAAGTAGTTAACTAGTTAACATCATGATTAGATAACGAGTTAACTAGTTAACCAAACGAGTTAACTAGTTATCTAATCGAGTTAACTAGTTATCTAATCGAGTTAAATAGTTACCAAGTTGTTAACTAGTTAACCAATTGAGTTAATTATTTATCAAGTTGTTAACTAGTTAACAAGATTTTTAGTTGATAACTAGTTATCAAAATTAGTTAACTAGTTAACTTATCGAGTTAACTAGTTAACATCATGATTTAGATAACGAGTTAACTAGTTAACCAGTCGAGTTAACTAGTTACTAAGTTGTTAATTAGTTATCTAATCGAGTTAACTAGTTAACCAACCAAATTAATTAGTTATCTAATCGAGCTAACTAGTTAACCAATCGATTGGTTAACCATCATCACCATCATCAAAACCATAGATAGAACAAATAATTAACCACCAAAAGCGGAAGGCACAACCAAACAAAGTGCTACAGCCAAGAGGATGAGGCTGTTGAAAACAGAGCAAAGTTGAAAACAGCCAATCATGATTCGCCCGATTCCCAAGCACCTTCTCCCTCTCCTCCGCCGCTTTGTCTCTAAACCTCCGCCCTTCCTTCACCGCCATCACTTTCCTCACCGTCTCCGCCAAATCTCCCCTCAAGAAAGCCTCATCCTCTTCCTCCCTAGGAACCTCAATCCCTACCTCCTTCTTCTCACACACTCTCGCGTTCACTCCCTGATCCGTCACGTGTAAAGTCAGCAATGATGAGGGGAACCCCGAAATGGAGCGATTCGATCACAGAGCTACTCCCGCGGTGAGTCAGAAATCCTCCGATGGATTCATGGCCCAGGATCCTCAGCTACGACACCCAGGCAGAGCATATGAGTCCAGATCGGAACTCAAATGCGATGCCGACTTCTCACCGAGCGTATGAGTCCAGATCGTATCTGAGGGAAGGGTATTAGATGGTGCCGAATTTCTTGTACGCGATGTCGTTCATCGGATCTGGTGTTTTTGGAGGAGACGAGTTTTGGTGAGTCGGGGACTTGTTTTTGGGGTTGGGAAGGTGAAGAAGAGGATGGATGCGAGGTTGAAGAATTTGGAAATTAGGGTTAAGAGAGTGATTGAAGAGGAGAAGTGTTTGATTCCGATGGGTGGGAGGTTGTCGGTGATGCCGCAGGTGGTGGTTGGGTACGGCGGCTGGGCTGCTGCTAACGGAAGTGAAAGGAAGGCAGGGAGACTGCTGAATGGAAATTAGGGTTTTATTTAATTCTTAATGAACTGACCATTTTGCCCCTCCGGGTTTGGTTTGGAACCTGTTCCAAACCAAAAGGTTTGGACGCAGATCCTTTGCCTTGACCTTGTAGCCTCGTCACCCATATAAAAATTATTTTTGGGTTAATATCCATTTTGGTCATCAATTTACTGGGGTTGTGACATAGTAGTCATTAACTTTTAAAAAGTAATATATGTACTGTTAACCTATTGGTCATTTCGTTAACTTTTCATCTAAATACTCTGTTGGGTGAATGAATCATCTTGTCAGCTTACCATATATGTCCGCGTTATCTCTGACATAGTGACACGTTATCTCTTTGTCTTAAACTCAATTACTCAACCCATTCTGACCCCAACCAAATCGACCCAGTCTCGTTTAACCCGTCCATTTTTTAACCCATAATTTACTTTTTTTACTTGAACGGGTTGAGTTTGAGATAAAATAGATGATATGGTAGGAGGATGATGTGGACATATATGATGAGTTGGCATGGGGTTCATTAACATAGTTTTTTGGACGAAAAGTTAATGAAATAATCGACGGGTTACAATTGAAATATCTTGGGCCGAGAATGTCTGGTATTTGATATTAGATTCATAATCAAGAATTCTGAACATTCTCATATTTTTCTCCACATTTTAAAAGCAAAATCCTGAATTCTAGAGCATCGATCCATGGATTTAGAATCACAAAAACTTGCGAAGGAACAGAATCTCAACTTTTAGCTGGGATATGATTCAACACTACACAATCTCAAATAATCTCACATGCCAAACATAGAATCAGAATATTCTAAATCTCGTATTCATAAGAATCAAAATCCCAAAAATCCTAACTTCCAGACAACCCATTAGTGGTATTTAGCTTACTATTCAAAGGTCGGTGACCACATTGTTATGAACCCAATAATTGATAACCAAAATGGATATTAACCCTATAAAGTGTAAAAACCTTCTTAGTTCTTCCTCTCCTCGGACACCCGCCGCAAAAGAATATGAGAAATTTAAAAAAAAAACAATGATTAAATCTTGGAACCGACCACATTAAATAACACGAAAACTTTGATTTTTTTTTCAAAATGGTCCAAAACCACTAGTCAATACTCGCTTAACATATGCTTTCTTATTTAATCTCTCATATATGCTCTTCCCTCCCATCTACTCTTCTCCACACTCTCCTAAACCCTCTCATCATCCATCTCCACATCGAAAATCGGGTAAGCTCGATATCGAGCTTATGGCTTCGAAGATGTTGATGTCGAACCCTGTGAGCCATGTTGACCGCAGGTTCGATATCGATCACATGGGAGTTGTCCTGGCACCAGGTAGCAAGCAGCTTTCGTTCCCTTCGCATCCCTTTGGTCAGGATCTTCACTTAGCCAAGAAAGCAACCACACTTTCGGGGCCAGTCTCGTTGCCACCATCGAGGACGACGTCTGGTCAGGGAAGCTCAATGGAGGGATCATTGGCACAAGTGTGGAGGGAGGTACAAGGTTGTTATGATTGGGAAGGTCTTGTTTCGCCATTGCATCCTCTTCTTCGAGAGGAGCTTGTTCGGTATGGTGAGCTCTTGTCTGCTTGCTATAAGGGTTTTGACCTAGACCCGAGTTCCAACCGTTACTTGAATTGCAAGTATGGTAAGAGGACCATGTTTAAGCAGTTGGGGATGGAGGAGTTTGGGTATGAGGTGACCAAGTACATCTATGCTACTGCGCCCGATGTGATGACAAGCATTCCTATCCAGCAGGTCGCGACAACATTTGCATGTCGCGGGCGCTGGGTAGGGTACGTGGCAGTGGCATCTGATGCCACTGCTAAGAAGCTAGGAAGAAGGGATATACTCGTCACATTTCGTGGAACTGTGACGAATCAAGAGTGGGTAGCTAACCTAATGAGCTCATTAACTCCAGCCAGACTGGACCCCACAGATCCGCGTCCAGATGTACAAGTGGAATCAGGGTTCCTAAGCTTGTACACCTCAAACGAGACGAGCAACAAGTTTGGCCTCGAGAGCTGTCGAGAACAGCTCCTCTCAGAGGTCTCGAGGTTGCTCAACAAGTATAAAGGAGAGGAGCTCAGCATCTCATTAGCCGGACACAGCATGGGGAGCTCCCTAGCTCACCTACTAGCATACGACATCTCTGAGCTAGGATTGAATAAGGTCAACCCAAGCAACAAACACAGTCATCACCACCAGGTAGTACCCGTGACCGTTTTCTCATATGGTGGGCCACGAGTAGGGAATGTCGAGTTCAAGACCAGGTGCGAGGAGCTAGGAGTTAAAGTAATGAGAATAGCGAACGTGAATGACCCTGTGACCAAACTCCCCGGGGTGTTCCTCAATGAGGGCTTTAGGGTTTGGGGGAAGCATGAGATGCCATGGAGTTGCACGTGCTATTCGCACGTGGGAGTTGAGGTTGTTCTTGACTTCTTTAACATGAAGAACCCTTCTTTGGTTCATGATTTAGAAGCTTATATTAGTAGCCTCAATGATCATAATCAAAATGATGTGAATATTAGGGATTTGGTAATTAGGAATATTAGGAATAATGTTGTAGATAATTTTGAGATGTCAAGGTTGAGGAAAGCTGCTAGTGGTATGGCTAACTTTTTTCGGTAAGGTCTCTGATCGAGCCGAGTTTTTGACCGATGACAACTTTCTAGGATGGATGAACTGCATGGCTTTGTTTATGTTTTTGTAGGATATCAGAGAAGAGAATATAAAAAAACTTGCAAATTGAGCGAACTCTGAACATACTGACTCGTAATATGAGAAACTAGTGACCCGATCAACCTCCAACCTGATGAATACTTGTGGCCCGTCTAACCTGCCTGTTTACAGACAAAATATAACGCGATATGAAACTACCAACATACGATAATGCATTAGTATGTATGGGTACTCAAACATGGTTTAATCTAGAGATAAACGTTACAGAATTGGTTATCATAATACTCTCATGTCTACTCAGTAACCGAATTTCTGCTCTGAATCAACCATTCTATAACCCGACTCGAGATTACCGATCCGTTTCGCCTCCTCAATTGCTCTAAGTAGATTTTTTTTTTTTTCAGGTTGATTAATGTCGGTTTAATAAGGTCATTTTCTTGTTGAACAACTAAGTGCAATTTTTTCTTCCAAAATTGCCGTTTTTATACAAGAAAATTGCATCATAGTGTTAATTACTTAATTAACCCTCAAAATGGTCAAACTTAAAGTCAACATAAAATTCAGAACCTTTGACTATGCATCCCGCGTTAATGTTTAAAAAATAAATAAAGTTGCCACGTGTACGTTATATAAGGATGGCACGTATCTTGCATGGATTATAATATTATAATATTTAGAGTATACTTGCCACGTATTTCTTTTATTTTTCTGATATTGAGTTTTTTTTTATTATACATGATACGTTAGTGAACTTATATAACATAAATTTTGATGTCAATAATATAATTGTTGCAAAGTATAAATGTAATTTGAAGGATTTAATGTTCTTGGTACCGATTCGCACCTGAACTAGTTAAGTGTTGAATTTGATTGATTGAAGAATTGGTTGCGGGGTCTGTTAGATTTTAATATGTTTTGTTAGGAACCAATATTAATTAATGATTTGGGTCACGATTAATCGGACTAGGTCTTACTAGTCACACACATTGACACATATAGTATGGACTGAATCAATTAACAGACCTAATTAATGAGTTGACATCCAAATTATGGTTAGGAAAATGATTAGATTTTCATTCTTAATTAATCCTTTAAATATAATATTTAATCCTACGCCACCATATATCCATTCTAAGAAAATTCTAGTCATCATGATAAGCCTAAATCTCGTTATTTGATCAAGCGTTCTAGCAGACATTGACGAGGAATATATGGGTCACAACTACTAACTAGTGTGGACTATTTAGAGGAGCTAGCTACATGCGTGTGGAGCTCTCTATATCGATCTAAATACTTCATCAAGCACTAGTCGACAAACTAGTACGTAATCACACTTCAAGAGTTAAATCGTGATAATCCTCCGTTATTAATTTATATAAATAACGATATGTTCTATGATATTAGATCTTTATCAAACTCAAATCAATTTAATATTGAATTTGTTAATTTTTAGTACACATAGGTAGAATAAAATGGTAAATTTGTGTAACCCATGGCCATTTCTTTATAACATTTAAAAATATATAGATGTACCTTTTGGTTATTTAATTAATTATAAGGACCAATAGTGTGAATTCAATAGAGTAGAAATATTTTGTCGTACTAGTATGTCCGTATCTTTATGGTACGGTCCTATTATCCATTTCAAGATAATATTTTCTTGGAATTTATGTCCCCAATTTAAAGACATAATAAGAAGAAAAAAAATATAATTAAAAATGTGAAAAGGAATTTGCTTGGCTCACAATACAAGACCACTTATATATACATAATTAGTAATTAATAAACTAAATATTAAATTAGCTAAGAACAAGAAATCTAGGAATGTTTTGAGAAAATTTTGGTCAATGATGAGTCGCCATGTGGCATGAAAGTAGTAATAAAAAGGTTATAATTACCTGAAAACGAGAGATAATCATACATATTGGAAGTTAAATATTTGCCCAAGTTGACGAGTTTATCATTTTCTGGTTTGGAGAGACATTGAAGAGTTTGTCGTGTCACATAATAGACAGTTCTATTGGTTGTTCGAGGAACAGTAAGAAGATGAAGGGAGTAGTAGCATTTGGGAAGGAGTAGATGTTAGACACAATGGGTCCACCTCGGGAGGAGAAGAAGTCGTGTAGTGAAACCCCTCGCTTCAACCGAAGTAGCATCTCTTTTGATATCCATTATTGTCCATCCCAACCAGACATCCCTGAAAGCCAAAAGTTTAACACCAGAGAATCATGTAAACTTGAGTGAGAAATACATGTAGCAATGAGAACAGATGATGTAAAATCCCAGATCATGAAAACTGATTGCACCTCTTACTGGTGCAACAGCAGTAGCCCCATCGACATTTATTTCTAGGAGGGGAGGTGTGGGTGGACGACATTCTGCTGGACTAGGCGAAGAAAGTAGACAGAGTTCATCTAGATCATAAAGTGTTAAAACTGTTCAAATATCGTTCTAACATTAATATAATTTATTGAGTCGGGTCAGTTTTTTGCGGCCTAATATGTAAATTTGATTTTCATCATTTGTTATGTGGCAACCTAATTGATGCAAAGACAAATAGAAAGAATTTCATTAGGAAAAAAGAAAAGTCAACACGTTTGGATAGTAGACCGTTATTTTCTATGTTTTCTTTGCACACGTGTGAATATGTACAATTCGGATTTTATAGTTTTGTAGACGAGATTTAATTCTTAATACATTTAGTGACAAATTTTGTTACAAAGTCTAACACGGATAAATATGACACGTGAATGATACGATGTTGGTCGGGTGGTGTGGCAGCACTCAATCAGTGCTACACCCACATACGTAGCACATTTGCTCATTTTGTTAACTTTGTAACGAAAACGTCACCATGTGTAATTAATGATTAAATTTTGTCTACAAATATATAAAATCTTGTACGATTCATTAATTTTTTTTCGTTTACCGATATTTTATCTTAAATCACCTTTTTTATATATTTTTTAAAAATTATAGTCTAGATTAAAATGGCATTACATAGTTTTGTTGAAGGTACTTAATTATTTGAGGTAAAATACACAAAATACCACTAAACTTTTGTTCCATTTCACATTCACCACTGAACTATTTTTCCTTCACTAAATACCACTAAACTTGTATTTCCGATCCGTCGATTATCCCCTTTGTTCTATTCACAGAAGGAATGATGATGTGTCATGAACAAAAATGGTACAATCACCATAGAATTACTGATTTCTGACGCCTACTCAGACAACTTATCTCACATTCGACTCGATTCGAGAATCGACCAAAGAACAATTTGTTACTAATTAACTACTAAGTGCATGCACTAATAGCTAAATTGTGGGTTGTTGCCCCAACTCTCCCACTAGTTCATGCCCTAAATCAAACAAACATTCTCCACTTAATTACCAAATGATCATCACTAGATTCTAATTAAAATAGACCTAATGCCTATATACACCAAATTAATTAGACATATGAATATTAGATTGAGATTAGGGGGACACTTTAATCAATGTTGAGTGATGTAGTCTAGCGCAAGAAACACATGGAGCCTTTATAGGCAAGTCTTCCCCATTATAACAACTTTCTTTTGGCGATTCGGAGACAGGTAGATAGCAAACATATAATAGAAATGAAATCAAGATATGATTCGGGGGTGTCAAGTCTAATGACATGATTTCTAAGAGGGGTTTCAGGGTTATATGTGTTACGTTATGGGCAATTGTGTTACTTGTATGATATGCACCGTCTGAAAGTACCATTATGGGGCATCATTGTTAAAGCGAAGTGTTTTTGTTCAGTAATATGGTCCACTAGGATTACTGGTGACCTGTTGGGACTGAAGGTGCGAAAAATCCAGTTTAGCGGCCCCTTCTATGTCCAACTAAAAGATTAGCCCAAAGGCACCAAAAGCACGTGTTTGGGAAAATAAGAAATTTTACTACAAAAGGGTCGAACATATCTGAATGAAGTGCGCCCGGTGCTTGAAGGATTGCTCCGGCAAGATCCCGGAGGACCCAACAATGTAGCTCTGCCAACTCCAAGACGTATAGCTCCATCAACATTGAGCTTGAGATGCGAAAGATGGGGGGCGTCAAGTTTGGGATGGAGGGAGAGGAGGGTGAAGACCCGCTTCACCCACTACTAGACTCTCAAAACTCGACGGTTAAGATCTACTGCTATATCAAGATGTATAAGATTACTAATACTTATTGTTTGTACCATCTCTGTAAATTTCTTGAACGATTCTCTCTACGAATTTTTAGCGATCAATTTTACTTTATTCAACCCCTCTAGAAACATTTTTACATTTGTGTCGAATTTACCGTCCTAGTCTAACAACTAGAGAATCTCTTAATGATCTGCTTAATTGTGACTTGATCTCGACCGTTGGATATGCTTAACTTTTAAAGTGGGGAAAACTGTTTGAAGGGAACGTTTCCTAAAAGCTTGTTGGCTTTTTAGTTTTTTTACAAATTGAAAAGTAAGCATGAGTGTTGATTATGATTACAATGTAATTAGTAAAAGGTGTTAGCTATATGCCATTGATATTTTATCACATTATGTTCGTGTTTTAACATAAATTGACTATTTTGTTTTGTCGTAGGTACTCTTGTAGGCGAACGATAGATAATAGTATTATAAGAGAAAATTATGTATCAATCCAAGTCGAAAGGCTAACAACGCCTTAACTTGAGAGATATCTAAGTGTTTGGCGAGACAAGCCACGTAATGGGCCACCGTATTCGCTGCTCGAGGAACAGCTAGAAGTTGTTGGACGGGGAAAGCTTTCAAGTAATGACAGATATTCACACGTCACCATCCCGAGAAGAAACTACCTTTCTGGACACTTCTATAACAAAGACTTGCGTCGCATCCCCTTCAACCTCAACATGTGACCAACCGAACGAGGAACACTAGGCACATGCATCCCTCAAAACGAGAAGATCTAGAATGAAAGGGCTAGTGATACCTAGATAAGTAATACCTATGACGAAAAGCAGAGCCCTTGTAGAATCCTGAATGACTAGACCGACTGCACCTCCTAAGGGAGGTGCGATCGTCCCATCAATGTTTATCTTCAGACGTGAGAGAGTTGGCGGGTACCAAATGGGGGCATCGAGGTGGTAAGAGGTCGGTGCATGGTGCTAGAGGGGCAGGGAAGACGGGCTAGTTTATCACAATCTTAATAAAAAGTCATGCTTATACATACTGCGTTAGTAAAAATGAACCGTGTTAGTAAAATATGGATCCGCCTTAGTAACATTCTATCTTTCCAGATTTCGAGATTTCGAATTGTCACGGAACACGTTCAAGAACATGCTGCAACACCTTCTTGATGCCCTTCTGATCAAGAGTTGTTGTCAACTGTATTTCCTGTACCTGCAAATCACACGACGAACTTGGCCTAATGATTGATGCAGCAAATAGCTAATGAGAACCGATTTCATCGAGTTATTGAGATGCAATGACTCTTGACAGTGAGAACCTGACTTCATTCAAGTTGAAATTACCTGCCGACCAGCACGAGCTAGAAGGATGCAGGTTCCGTTTTTCGGTACAGCCTGTTCCAAGAAGCAGATGAAATCAGATCAGATTCACCAGCCAAAGAGATCCACAAAACTGACTCAATTCACGTACATTCGATAGCCAAAGCTGGAGATCTTGTGAGACTACGCGTTTCTCGAATCCTTCTCGAGTGATTCTTACGTCCTCGATACTGCTCGACATCATCATCAACAACACAGAGTCATGTAACGAATCACAATGTGCACCAGAAACATCATGACGTAGGACGGAACAAGCTGCATACGTACCCTTCTTCGAGAAGAAGCTCCTTCAATATCTCGGTAAGACCAGGAAGCGGTTCGACGATGGTGTTGTCTCCGTTTACGTCACTATGAGATTCGTTAACTAAATCATCCTGGGGAACCATGGGAAATTGTAATGATCAGAACCATTCCTATATCAGTTTGTCATGAACTGTTACATCCCAATAACTCGAGTTGTTGGGACAATAACTCGTTCTGGCTCCGTTTACATCACTATGAGATGCGTCGTTAACTAAATCATCCTGGGAAATTCTAATGATCAGAAGCATTCTTATATCAGTTTGTCATAACCGTTACATCCCAATAACTCGAGTTGTTGAGAGAACAACTCGTTCTGGATAAATCTTATTACTGTTTACTAACACAGTTCTACAAAAAGAATGCGAATCAGCGAATTTCCGTCCTCTTTTCTGCTTACCTGAGGAAGAACTTTGTCCAGAGTTTGTAGCAGAGGATCATCTTGTAGCTGTTTAATCGACAATTCAAACCTTGTGTTCTTCCTGCAACCATGTGTGTTAGTCAAACATGTTCGAGCAATCTACCGATGATCGAATCCGTAACAAAGCAACAAAAGTCGAAACCAGACGACTTACCGATCAATCTTACAGACTCTGACCTTCACTTTATCACCAGAAGTCAAGACATGTCTAGCATCTCGAGTGAAATCCCACGAAATCTCCGAAAGGCGTACCAGTCCATCTAAGTGATACATCCCTGCTGGTTTTTTTCCAGATTAGCTCCCGGATGCAACCATTGAAATAGGATCAAACAGAAACAAATGCACGATGATGATGAACAACATACCATCAGGGCAACGCAAATGAACAAAGGCAGCATAATCCTCGACCAATCCTACTCGTCCTTCGAAGACATCCCCGATAACGACGCCTTTCGAATACTTATCCCACTCAACCTCCCTTTCGGAGAAGATCAATGACCTGTTTTCCTCGTTCGCCGCAATTATCTAAACAATTTGAACAATGATTTCTTCCATTTGCCCGCGTTAGTAAACAATATAAGATCCGTTCAAACCCCTTTTAGAAGAGCTGAGGTTTGCATTTATTAGATAAGTTAAGTGCACGGTCCGGGGGTTACCGAGATTTGAAACATAGATGTTGCAACAGTTCTTAACATGGTATCGATTTCGAATCTCGGTAACCACCAATCCATGTATAACGGCTTATTAAAGCCTTCTACGACCCCAATCCGTTGCACTTGTCGAAACTGTGCAAACTTCAGTCTCTTTTATGAGCCATTCGTTTGAGAGAACGTGCTAGTAAACAATATAAGATCCATTCAAAACCCTCCCCCAACAACTCGAGTTGTCGAAATTAGTAAACAATATAAAGTTCATTCAAAATACTCTCTCAACAACTCGAGTTACTGGGACGCAATGTTCTCGCCATCCAAACCGAGCTGAAGGAGTGATGAGGATTAATGCTAGCTGGGGAAAGGGAATGCAAACATTATTACCTTAACAGAAATGAGTGAATCCACCATTGTTGCGGCCATGTCCCGGATCATGTAACCTTCATCGAAGCAGATAAACCCTAAATGAGAGAAGAACAAGCGTTTAAGCTGCCTAACAGGTTGCTATTTTACCTTTATAAAGATGAGCAGGACTGAGCTGTGGGAAAGGAAGGAAACCCAGAAGAGAATGGAATCGCACAATCAAACCGCCATTGTTATATCCCACAACCTTGACTACATGGACTGACCCACTGGCCTTGAGCTTCCTTGCAGTGTTCCAGTCTGCGTGTCTCTGCTTAATTTCACAGAATCAGAAACCAATCACCAAAAACTGAAAGAAATCAACCAAAAATTCAACTTTCTCACCCGAGCTTGCTTGTCGACATCTCCGATAACAGCTCCGCCGTTGGAATCTTCTGCTCCGTTGACGGCGAGACGGCCTGATGATGATGCTTTACTGAGTTTGTGGGTAGTTCTGAAATGAGTAAGCGAAGGTTTAGGGCTAATTAGAGGTGAACGGGGAGAGAAGAAGACGGAGGAAAGCCCAGCTAGTGATCTTCCATGGGAGACAGTGAAGATTGCCGGCATAGCTCGAGCTCGAGCTCTTGATTCGCTAATGGTGAGATTTTGGATTATGAGTTTTCGAAGCAGTGGCTGTTCTGTACGCAGATGATAAGTGGCGGCTGAGTATTCTTAACTTTTCGGTTCGGTTCGGTTAAATATCGGTCTAGAAACGTTTACAAATCGGTCAGCGTATTTTCGTAATTTTACATAGCAGCTTTCGTCATTGCTTAATATCCAGTAATTAATTACGGGGAAAATAGCATTTCCCCCCCTCTACTTTGCGAAATTAACAAATAGCCCCTATACTATAAATCGCTCATTTTACCCCTCTTACTTCGACCACTTTGCTGTTTGGATCCTTCTGTTTCGACTATCGTCTTCTTACCATCAAATCTGGACACATCCGCACACCGATAAAGAGAGATATCGGAGGTAGGAGATGAAGGGTTGGTTATGGAGGCTAATTGGGGAGGTATCACGAAGAGTACGGTGAAATACGAAAGGTTTTGAAACCACATATTTTATTCGTCGAGTACATCCTATCTAATTATATATACTTATATTACCAATTAAAACACGTTTAGTAAGCTAATACATGGCTATTGGAACTAATGTGGTGTACTGAAAGTGCACCAATTAAAGTTACAAAGACGTTTGTTAGAATGGAAGGACCCAAACGGCAAAGTGGTCGAAGTAAGAGAGAGTAAAATGAGCGATTTATAGTACAAGTGGCTATCTGTTAAGTTAGCAAGGGCAAAGTGCTATTTTCCCTTAATTACGCTATTAAGTATGAACTCAATATCCACGTCACGGCCACGTCACCGGGAAAATCAACGTGATGCCCGTACAGAGAACTGCCACCGTGGACCCCACCTAAACCCCAAAATAATAATAAAAAAAAAAAGAAATGGAGATTAAAACACTAATTATTAATTAGGCCAAAAACAAATTTGTAGCCAAACATTTACCAAGAATGTCAAACATAGCCAAAACTATTCATAATCCCAAAAATAGCAATGTTTTGTTTTCCGTTAACTTTTCCGTCCAAGTTAACAGAAATTTAACCCCAAAATGATGTGTCAGCTGATGTGTCCAACTACCTGCCACATAATTATCTTTAATTAAAAATTATTCATAGAAAAAATAAACAAAACATTAAAATAAAAAATACTTTCCCTAATTTCCCTGACTTATCACTTCTCTTCCTCCGCTGGAAATTGGAAAGCTACAACAGATCCCTTCTTCAAATACTTCGACTGGAAGAACTCTGTCACTCTCTCCAGCTCCGATTCCTCATTCTCCTCGTACTTTTCCTCCTCCGCTAGCCGATCCCTCACCGAGCTCTCCAGTTGGACGCCGTACTGCAACCTCCGCCGGGGAAGACGCCACCGTGTGGAAGAACTCGTCGTCGGGTTCCAGCTCCTTCCCCGATTTTCCTTTCCAGTTCCTTCCGCGTGGAAGAAATCCCTCTTATTGGTACAGCCACTCCATATATGAAGAAAACCCCTCTGATTTCATCCGAACATTGGCGTGGGTTCCCATCTCCCGATTCCTTCCGATTTCCCATCTTCCTTCCGATTTCCCAGCTATTTCCTTCCAATTTCCCAGCTATTTCCTTCCTATTTCCCATCTTTCTCCTCCCTTGATTGTACCTAGCAGCTCGAAATCCTCTTCATCCTCGTCCTCCTCTTTATCATCGTCGATGCTCCTCCTCTACTAATTCAAGAGATTAGGAATTGGGGAGGTGAGATTGGAGATTAGGGTTTGTGGGGATGGAGATTTGGGGAGTGGGAGTTGGGAGTAATTGGAGATGAGTGAACGGAGGGCGTGGTTAGGGATAAGAGAAGGTTGTTGGGGTAAAGGGAGATTTGTGATTGGGCAAGTCCGGTGGCCGGAGTCGAGCCAGCCATCTGGGAGGTCGGACACTTGAAGTCCTCTGGGAGGTGGTGAGGAGGAGGAGACGCCATGGGAGAGAAGATTTGGCGGTGGGAAGGAGAGAGATAAGGAGTCGGGGAGGGTTTACGGTGGGAGATAAGGTTCGACGGCGGGGAGGGGTACGGTGAGGGAGATAAGGTTCGACGGCGGTGAGAGATAGAAAGTTGCAGGTGGGAGAGAATTGTCATTTTTATTTATTTTTTAGTAATTTATTTTCACTTTTTATAATTATTTTATTATTATTAAATTATGAGGTGGCGTCCGTTTGACTAGTCAAATAGATGCCACATAAGCTCCGTCTGTACAATCATTAACGGTGTTAAGTTTTTTACAAAAATTGGCTAGATTTGTCCTAAAAATTAAAAATTTGGTCTAAAAAGTGTGACGAAAATAGTTTTGACTATGTTTGACATTTTTAGTAAAGGTTTGGCTACAAATTTGTTTTTGGCCTATTAATTAAAATCTCTAATTAATTACTAATTAGTAATTAGAGGTTCCTTTCCCATTCGTCAAAAACCGCTGCACATCTCCTTCTTCTTCTTCATCTTCTCAATTCCGCCTCCAATCGGAAACTCCGGCCGGCGGCGACCTACACGAGGAGTAGACTTCCGGCTTACGGCGATGGAGCTGAACGATATGGCGTTGATGGCCGCCACAGCCGCCTCTACTGCTGCGTGGAAGAGTTGCATCGTTCTGATTTCTTCACTCCTTTGGATTGCGTTCTTAACTGTAGCTGCCACCGGCGGCGGCGGACCTGCTCCAGGAAACGGAGTTTTCAGCGTCAAGTACCGATACGCAGGTATGCAACGCACTCTCAGTGACCTTAAAGCTCACGATGATCGCCGCCAGCTTCAAATTCTCGCCGGCGTCGATCTTCCTCTCGGTGGCACCGGCCGTCCCAATGGAGTCGGGTGCGTTTCAATTGTCTCCGATGAACTGGTTTCCCCCTTGTTTGGCTTTCTCAATTTCACGATTAGTTGCCTATTGTGTTCAATTCCTCAGGCTCTATTACGCCAAGATTGGAATTGGGACTCCTTCAAACGACTATTATGTGCAAGTTGATACAGGAAGTGATATTATGTGGGTCAACTGTATTCAGTGCAAAGAGTGTCCCAGAACAAGCTCACTTGGTGTATGCTTATATATCTATATATATGTATTTCTTTCGTTCTTAGTTCCATGATTTGGATTTTGTTTTAAGTCTGTGCTTTTTCTTTCCACAGATAGATCTCACTCTGTATGATATAAATCAGTCGGCTTCTGGGAGTTTGGTTACTTGTGATAAGGAATTCTGCTCTGATGTTAATGGTGGTCCATTGTCAGGATGCACTGCAAACGTGACATGTCCATATCTAGAGATATATGGGGATGGAAGCTCCACTGCAGGCTATTTTGTTAAGGATGTTGTGAAGTATGACAGAGTTTCTGGAGATCTTGAGACTACCTCTGCAAATGGAAGCGTGATATTTGGGTAAGCTAACTAATGTAGTAATGTTTATCTACTTCAATTGGGGATTACAATTTCATTGCCCGTGTGCTCTACCGTCACAGCTACTATTCTACCATTGGGCGACTAGTTGGTTTCGATTTCATTGCTAATGTGATCTACCATTACCCTTTACTCTTGTGCCTGGTTTCTTGTGTTTCATCTTGTGCGATGTGTTTATAACACTGTTCTACCTTTCATTTGCTCATCCAGCAACTGATTTTGGCATATGTCCATTGACAAGGTTGAATTTTTTCATCATAGATGTGGTGCTAGGCAATCAGGGGATCTGGGTTCATCGACTGAAGAAGCACTTGATGGAATACTTGGATTTGGGAAAGCCAATTCATCAATGATTTCTCAGTTGGCTGCTACTGGAAGAGTGAAAAAGATATTTGCTCACTGCTTGGATGGCAAAAACGGGGGTGGTATTTTTGCTATCGGGCATGTTGTGGAGCCAAGAGTTAATATGACACCGATTATGCTAGACCAGTGAGTGATTATTTTGTTAGATTTTCTTACATTCTCACGTCTAATTACTTCTCGCTGTTCTTTATATGCCCAGTCATCACGAGTCTCCGCAAATGCCATTTAATATGTATCTTGATTCTAAATATTTCAGGCCACATTACAACGTCAATATGACGGCAGTTCAAGTTGGCCATGATGTACTAAATCTTCCGGCAGATGTATTTGAGGCAGGAGAGAGGAAGGGGGCTATAATCGATAGTGGTACAACATTGGCTTATCTCCCAGAAATGATTTATAAGCCTTTAGTAACTAAGGTGGGGAATCGAAAAGGTTGACCAATGTGGAGTTCTAGTGTAGTAGTGTGTATTATTTGCCTGATTTGTTGATCTTGTTTCATTACTAGATAATCTCTGAGCAACCTGATCTGAGGGTCCAAACTGTCCGTGATGAATATACATGTTTTCAGTATTCTGGAAGGTATATATACCATTACACAGTATTTTCCTGTGCTTCTGCTGACGTTGTTCAAGTTTTTATCGCATATTGGGGATTCGTCGCTACTAACGAGTCTTCATATTAAGTTCTTTCTCGTAGTTTGAATAGCTAATAGATTGTATAGAAGAAATATGGGAAAGAGTTGCTGATTTGCTCCGAACTAGGTCTATTGATTAGTATATACCTTCCTAGCTTGAATGCACATGTTGGTTGATCTTATATTTTCCTTTGCTAGAATTACTACAACGTTTGTTTTCATTCCTATCGCAGTGTGGATGATGCATTTCCGAACGTGACATTCTACTTTGCCAATTCACTCTTTCTAAGGGTGTACCCACACGAGTATCTATTCCCTTTTGTAAGTATACCATTCTTAAAAATGTGAAGCCCTTTTCATTGACTATCTTTTGGCTCTTTTCATTTTCTGTGTGGCATTGTTTGATCCTTTATTATGTGATTCTTTTTCTCTTCATCATTAGACCTAACTCTGATATTTCCTATGAGTGGTGAGATATAAGATCTCCATGTGATCATTGCCTGTAAAATGCGCTCTTTATGATATTAGACTTTAGTTTTAAGCTCTCGAGGTGCCTTGATCTACCAAGACTTCACTGCACCGAGATCTTACTTCTGAGATTGGCAATCTGCATGAATTCCCCTGTCAGATCACATAATTACACGTGACTCCGTCGAATCATCTGTTTCAGTTTTAATGCCACTTGATCGAAAGAATAATGCTTTACCTTTTCAGGATGGCTACTGGTGTCTTGGATGGCAAAACAGTGGACTGCAATCAAGGGACAAAAGGAACATGACTCTCTTAGGAGGTATAAACCAACACTTTGTATTATCATATCGTTAGTGCACTGTGGTTATTGATACTATCCTGTTATTTTCAGCATTGGACCGATTTCCTTAGTAGCTTACATGATCGAATAGTTTATGCTGCATAATTCATGTTATACCACAATTCTATGTACTTGCAGATTTGGTACTCTCAAACAAACTAGTGTTATACGACCTTGAACGTCAAGCCATCGGCTGGACCGAATATAACTGTGAGTTTCAACTCAGTTTCCACTCGTTACGCTACATTAGCTGACTTAATGTACCTGAACAACCCTAAACTCGCCATGGTGTCGATTCTGCAGTCTTACTTACATATACATTTCTTCCTCTGTCCCGTTGTTGATTGCCAGGTTCATCTAGCATCACAGTGCAAGACGAAAAGACCGGAACAGTACATTTAGTCGGTTCCCACTATATTCCATCATCTGCTTCCAGTTTCAGCACAGACTGGTCTATACTCCTCCTCTTGATGTTGTTGTTATATCGGTCCGCAACCTAAACGAAGCAGCAGCAGCAAAAGGAGTTCGAGAGTAGATGAACGGTATATAAATTCCTCCCACGCCGTCACTTGATCAGGGTAAATATGAAGTGATTGCGCGGTTTCGTTATAAAGGTTACAGTTTAATTAGTGTAAATAGGACGACTCTGATGATCGATTGCCGTAGTTCTTCTCCTCTGATGAACAGAATCAGATATCATCTGTATGTAAACTCTAGATAACAGGTTTTTGTTCCTACTGATCTTCTGAAGCTGCTGAAGAGTTTGTAGTATGGCTTTTGGCATATGAACATACAATTGATTTTGGAATCTGTTAGGTCTTGTTTGGTTATCAGACTGTTATACACTCATTTTGACCTGCAGATGTAATAATCCTTGCTTTATAATACTAGCTATATGAGCTTTATTGGAACTCGTGAAAAGACGATCGAAACAAACTCTTGATTTGAATGTTAATAGAACCCGTGAAAGTTTATCTATAACCTTTAGAATGAGAAATCCTACGGGTTGACGCCACAAATTCCATCCCTGGATCGGAAAGAGATGAATGATCCGATCTGCAAGAAGTCTAGCCAATTGTTGTGTCTGGATTTCAAACGGTTTAGTCCAATTGCCAAATTGGCGCAAATTCCTCTTCATGTATGGTTACTGGACGCGGCGATGAAAGGACCAACTCCTATTTAAAAATCGCCATCTACAACCCGTTTCTTGGTAATGAAACCGCTATATAACGGATTAAGATTCTAAGGCGAGCGACGCAGGAGATCATATTACTCTGTAACCCATAACAAGGTTTCCAATCTTTCATAAATCTCCAAATCCAAATACAAAATTCAACAATAATCAACAAGCAACAAACAACCTCCTCCTGACCAAAAAAAAAACCAAGAAGCAGAGGCCACAGAATCTCAATCAAAATCTACAGATCAATAAGAACCCTAAAAAAACCCAGAAACAGGACTCCATAGATTATACAACAATTACTGCCCCTTTGTAGCCCTAGACACCAAAAAAAATCCACTTGAACCCTATGAATCCGTTCCAACCCTTCTCCGGAATGCGGAACTTTATTTACAGTACAAGGTCGAAAGTACCTCGACCAAAATACTCGGAGATACCACGACGAATGAAAAAATCCCAAGGCGCGCCTCAAAAAGGTGGCTGCTCATCATCATATCCACAAATTCTAGATGCTGCTGCAATCAATCAATCAGTCTGTTGATGTCGATACACGGGAGGAGTTGAGGAATAGGCAGACTGCAGCACAGTCGTCTGTCTTTGATGTCGGATACTTGATCCTCCAAGCTTGGTGTGCTGAATCAACTAGGGTTTGAGCTGCGCTGGAAGGAGGGACTGATCCGACTATGTTGACGACGTCGTCGTTTGATATGACGTCCCATACCCCGTCAGTAGCCAATACTACGAACTCGTCTTTGTCTGTGATACGATGGTGTGTAATATCGGGAATTGAGATCAAGCCGTAGTCTTTCAGGCAGAAATCGCCGAAAGCGCGGGCCATGGCTAGCCCTGGGGAGTTGCTGTTCGGCAGCCAAATCCTGGCAACGTCGGGTTCGTTTGGAAGAGCGAAAACTCGGCCCTTGGACATCTTAATCCTCTCTAATTCTCCTGAAAGAAAAATGCCAATGCTCCAAGTTCAGATCCATCTTCTTTGAAATTCATTCGGCATCGATGACTAACTTATGAATGACATGCCAGAGCAATATAGCAACTGATCTTTATTTTGACACAAGAAAAGATCATAATTCTACTAGTTAAATGAAGTTTTTTAAAAGGACACTAATGAAACTAGCATACAAACAGCAATCAAAACAAGGAAAATAAGGAGTAGGAAAGAGAGTTATACTAGGAAGCGACGGCTTGAGATCTTCAGTTAACTGAACTGCAGAGAGGAGGTTATCTGTATTTCGAGTAGCAAGCACAGCTCTTGAATCACCAACATTCCCAATTACAAGATCCTGGCCCTACAAATGCAAAAGACAGGGTGAACTACATGGCAAAGAGAAGCTAAATCGGTCAATTCAGGAAGCAGTGAGAGGAACAACAGATAGATATGGAATAATCGATACCTGCTTGATCACCGTCACCGCTGTTGTCCCACTGCAGAAGCAATCAATATAAGGATGCACCTGCAGTTCTTTATCCATAGCCTTGAAGGCCTTCAAAAACGAGTCTTTAAACGTCGAAACATTGTCATTTTGCATTTCCTTTTTCCCCGTTGAGTCCAATTGAATCGGACATTCTGTTAATCCCGTTCTTCCAAGCTCACTGCTGGTACAATCTAGCTCCCACTGTGCTCTTAATTTCAATGGCAGAGAGTCCCTCACTTTCTTCGCGACAAGATGACCACTGGGACCGTGCCCATCAAACACCCCACAAAATATCATGTCTTCAGATGGACCGAAATTCTGGAAAATGCCACGAAAAGTTTCAGCTGATGCAGATATAGACATAAAAGGTTCATACACTAAACAAGTGCGACATACATTCTCCAACATGAAAACAGAAGAAATACACATGAATACAGCAATCAAGTCACAAGAATCGACGAACAATAACAAAGAATCTTCATCTGTTTACCAATACACTAACAAATCAACTATTCATCCATTATACGATAATTTGCTCGCAACAACATGGGCGAAAGTTTCATTCCACAAACCCCTTGGTTCATGAAATGTTTCCTCTGAGGAACGGATTCGTGTTAACGAACCGGAGGTAGTAATAAACATATACAATAAGAAGGAAAGAAAGTCAACCAATACATACAGCCAGAAGAAGTGAATAACTACAATAACAAGCTATAGCTACCAAAAGCGACAAGTTGTTCAAAGTAATCATAGCTCGTGATGTCAATACCATTCGATACAGAAAGCCTGGATCATGGGAGGTTAGACTATTCTTATCCTATGAAGATCTTCTCAAATCTCAACAATAAGATGTCAATTCTCCATGGAAAAGCTTGCTTGGTATTGAAGCACTTTTACACCTATTCCTTCAGTTTGCACATTGATCAAGCAAGAACTAACAGAACAGATAGATAGATCATACAGATAAGATTGCAGTTAGATAGATAGATCATATAGATGACATTGCAGAAATAGCAATAATATCAAATCACCTACAAACTCATAGCATAATGATCAGCTCAAAACAGAATCAAAAGAACAAAATTAACAAGCAGATTCGATAACCCAAATGAACTTCAAGAACAAAAATGCAGCTAACCTCCCAGAAAACCATAGCATCCTGATTAACCCCTTTCTTCCCAGGCTTAGTAAACAGAGACACCAAATCCGTCGAGCTATTCAAGAACAACCTCCCGGGAACCCTATGCAACCACAACTCCAGCTTCGAATCACTCCGCTTCATCATCGTCTGCCTTTTCTTCCTCCGCTTCACCGACTCCGCGTTCGTTGAACCCGATTGCCGGAGACCACCACCACCTCCACCTCCGCCGCCGCCCCTGCCGCCGCGAGAACCTTCATCGGTGAAACAGGAAGTACCAAGCGCCCTTGCTATGCTGAGGAAGCAATCCAATCCCATTGAACAGGCCGGATCTCTCACGACCTTCTCCACCTGCATATCTTTCTAGTTCGCCGATCTTTCAATACCGTTGCCGGAATTCAGAAGCTCCGCCGCCGATTAGGGATAGCGATCAAGTGGGAACAACAAGGAATGGATTAAATCCAATCTGGGATATGGATATGATGATCCGGGAAACACGAAAGGATTAGACTTTGAGGAGTTGAAATCGGATTAGCTTCGTTTTTTTTGTTAGGTATGATAAAGCGGAAACTTTCCCGTGAAGAAAATTTCTTGCTTGAGAAAATAAATAAATAAATAATAATGATAATAATAGTGTATTTAATTGATGAGTTGGACAGGAATAGGATAAGGATTTGCTATTTATATAATAAATTAATGATTTTATTTTAATTTTATCTTATTGGGATTTTGAATGGTCAAATACTCAAAAGGTCCCGAAACTATAGGATGGGTTACAAACTCATCCTAAAACTTTAATCCGTTACAGAGTGGTCCTATTACTATGAAATAAGTTACAGAGTAGTCCTAATGATGTCACAAGTCTACTTTTTCAGCCATTTTGCCATGTCACCATTGACATGTCATCAAAAATATAATTTAAAATTCATTTTAAATTGATTTAAATCTAGAATTATATCAATATAACTCACTAGATTTAGTTTTGAACCAAAGTTTATCAGGTAGATGAGTTAAGATTTAGATTTGGATCATATTGTTGAACTTTGAATCATCTTTTAGATGACATGTCAATAATGACATGACGAAATGACTGAAAAAGTACACTTATGACGTCACTAGACTACTCTGTAACCTATTTTATAGGAATAGGACCACTCTGTAAGGATTAAAGTTTTAGGACGAGTTTGTAACCCGCCCTATACTTTCGGGACTTTTTAAGTATTTGACCCGATTTTGAATTGTTGATAAGAATTAGGTATTCTCGTTTTGCTAATAACCCTGAGTCAAAAATGGAGTCATTTATGGTTGCTGACATTCCAATCGACTGACGGTGCAAATTCTAACAACCTATGGGTCAGTGACGTGTCAACTGTGTCAGCAATTCAATAATGCCGTTTGTCACATTTGTAACGAAAATGCTTGTTTGTTATATATGTTCTAAGTAGAGGGGTCTGTTTGGTGCAATTAATAGTAGAGAAGCATGTTTGTTATCTTTCAATAGTATAGGGACCTCCCGACCTATTATCCTTTTTCTTACCAGAAAGTAGCCCTTGGCGTTGGAGTTTTATGCAACTGCTAGAGTTCTATTATCGAATTTCGCCTTCTACTAGAGTTTCAATTCTCTGTCTCTATTCTTGGAGTATCTTCTGGCCACCACTTTTGGCGTAGTCATCGGACCTCTAACCACCACTTTCGTCATTCAGTGACGGATCCAGAATAAGTTAAGACACTGGGTAGAACTATATATGATTCAAAATGCACTGGATCGTACATAAAAAAATTTACCAATCAACTCTTTAATATATAGAAATTTACATATTATTAGAGTTTTGTACTCAAAGGTGGGTTGAGCCGTGACACAAGGAAGCCCACCCCCATACTCGTAAAGCCGCAATTGCCACCATTGCTGTGAGATTCAACCACCTCCGGCCACCAAAGTTATGTACGTGACTAGTACACCAATGTGTATTGATACGTACCCAATACGCACTCGTGTATACTATGCATATAGCATGTATTCATGTATAAAACGTGTACATATACAGTATAACAATAATGATGGTTTATTATTTGAGTGGGTGTACAACAACATGGACAAAGAGGGTAATTAATTACTAATTACTAATTAGTAATTAATTAAGATCCCATGGGTTTAAGCTTAGAGGATAACACAAGATTTCCAACGCATTTTGCCAGATTTGCCCCTCACTTCTTGCCTGTTACCGTTGTTGCCACTTCTTCTTGCCCTCCTTCTGTGTACCAAAACCAAAGGGGTAAAATGGGTAATACGCTAAGAAAAGACCTTTTTTTTTTTTTTGTCGAGCACTTCCACGGAAGAGAGGGTCAACAACGCCTAAACTAAGGAGAAAATGGAGAAAACCTTTTCATGTTTTTCTTTTTTTCGCTAAGTTCTATTGGTCATTTTCCGTCTTCCCTTCTGCCCTAAGTAAGGTTGAGTCTACTCTAAAACTACGAAGTAATTGTTTTAGGCAGTTGTTTAATTTTGAGAGTTGATGAAAAGTGATTTGAAATAGCAGAAGATGCTAGATATCAATGTATTTCGTAAATAAATCGCGATTTATTTACGAAAGACTCCGTTTTTTTTTTAAACCCCCAACCTCCTTAGATTCCTTCTCAAAACTATTTTTATCTTCAAAATTGAAGAAAGATTCCAATTTTTTTAACTATTGTTTAATCAACTAATTTTAAAAACAACAATTTAACTCCCTAACCTCTTAGATTCATTCTCTAAATCATTTTTCTCTAAGGTTGGTTGATAAAATTTGGTCTGAGAATAGGGTTCCAAATCCCAGCCAATCCCAATTCCCAGTGAACCGAGAATTGAAATCTAATTCCCAGACATCCATTAACCAAGGAACCCAGTTCTCAGACCCAATTCCATCAACCACGGGACCCAATTCCAAAGTAAGGTAAATTTCATTTTTGATAAATTAATAATTTGGTCATTTCCAACTCAAATCACATAAAATTTTTAATTAAATCTCATGAAAGAACTCTCGAATTGGCTCTAAATCGCCTTCGAATCTACAATCAAACGACGCGTGTAAGAAATCGGTGCAACGATAAGAATTTAGGTACGAAAATAGAAGCGAATGTAGCTTTGAGGATTGAACGAAGAAGAAGACCCTTATTTTTAAAAGGTTCTGCAATTCGAAACCCTAATTTCCCAAATAATTAATCTTAAAATAACCCATAGAAAGAAATTCAATTTAGCAATACTAACAAAATGCAGCCATCCATAAACAAAACAAAACAAAAAAAACATCCAAATTAGTCTAGACCAGAAAACAGAGCAGAAGAACCAGACCAACAATGGCGCCCTACTAAATCAAAACACATAAGAAGAAAGAAGAAGAAGAATATGTATGATAACGAAAAATCAGAAACGCATTAGGGTTTTCTTTTATAGAGAGAGTGGGAAGAAAGGAGTGGGGTGCTCACTTCGCCATCATGACTTTGACGAACTCCTCGTAGTTGATCTGACCGTCGCCGTCGACATCAGCCTCCCTGATCATCTCGTCGACCTCCTCGTCGGTCAGCTTCTCGCCGAGATTCGTCATCACGTGTCGCAGCTCAGCAGCTGAAATGAAGCCGTTCTGATCCTTGTCGAACACTCGGAACGCCTCCTTCAGCTCCTCTTCCGAGTCGGTGTCCTTCATTTTGCGGGCCATCAGGTTCAGGAACTCAGGGAAGTCTATCGTCCCGTTCCCGTCAGCATCGACCTCGTTTATCATGTCTTGGAGCTCAGCTTCTGTTGGGTTCTGCCCCAGTGATCGCATCACTGTGCCGAGCTCCTTGGTGGTGATGCAACCTGTAACCATGGCGGACATGTAAGACGAGACAGTTCTCATAACTTGAATAGTACATTGAACTTCAATTCAATTCGAGATCATAGCATAGAAGATCCAGCTGCAGGATCATGTTGAAATGTGTGAATTAAACTTCAACTCAATTCGAGAACGTAGGATAGAAGATCCAGCAGCATGATCATGTTGAAATTTGTGAATTAAACTTCAACTCAACTCGAGATCATATCATAGAAGATCCAGCAGCAGGATCATGTTGAAATTTGTGAAAAAAACTTCAACTCAACTCGAGATCATAGCATAGAAGATCCAGCAGCATGATCATGTGAATTAAACTTAACTCAACTCGAGATCTGAACTCATCAGAGGAGATAAAACTACATAGAAATGAATTATCCCAACAAATCCTAAAGCCTACAGTTAGGATTAATCGTCGTTGAAGCTATCAATAAATCCTAACTAATGCTAACCTAGCTATTCTGAAATCCAGCAGCCATCAACGATCAACACGTTTAAGCAGTGTAATTAATTCACAAACTAATACGAAACTCAAGAACTGTTGACCTAAACAATTTCACGAATATAAGCAAACCGCAATTCTAATGGCGGCAATCACCATCGCACCACTTCAACAATTCATTTCAAGATCCAGGAAGACTAATCACAACAAATATCATCACCGTTCGTGAAAGAAGAAACGGATCGATACAGAGATCACAGTGACAACGAAACATCATCCAAACCCTAGCGGACAAAGTACGCACCAAATCATCCAATTAACAATCAACAACCGGAAGCATTCAAAAGCGCGAAACTAGATCACAACACGAGAAAACGAATACAGACGCAGGAAAACAGAGATGAAATGAGGATCTGGAAACGGAAACTACAGCCAAACACAGGAATCAACGATGAAAAGTAATGAAAAAGAGAGGGATCTGAGAAGTGACCATCGCCATCCTTGTCGAATAGGCTGAAGGCCTCCTTGAACTCGGAGATCTGATCGTCGGTGAGCTGATCGGCCATTGATGAGAAGAGATAAGAAGAAGAATTGCTGATCGCTGAAGTTTTATCGTTCCTCGTTCGTTGCTAATATTTTTCTGATAGATAATAAGATTAGTGAGCTTCTTCTTTGTTTGTTGTGCAGGGTGGTGGGGGGAGGAATGTGGTGGAGTGTGGTGCACAATAAATAGCAAGGACGCGCAGGGCTCTGTGGGCCCAGATAAAATTATTCGGCCCATTAAGATAACCCAGTCCAGTCCATTTAGGATCGGATTCTGATTCCACTTCACATCTTTACTTTTGCTTTGTTCTTAGAAGGGAAAATAGCACTTTGCCCCCTCTATTATTTTAACTTAACAAATAGACCCCCCGATACTATAAATCGCCTTTTTTTACCCCCTCTTACTTCGACTACTTTATCGTTTTGGTCCTTCTGTTTCAACTTTCGTCTTCTTAACATTAAATCTGAACACATCTACACATCGACAAAGAGAGATATCGGGGTAGGAGATGAAGAGTTGGTTAGGGGGTAAATTGGGGGAGGTATTACGAAGAGTATGGTGAAATACGAAGGATTTTAAAATCACACATTGTATTCGTCGCTTTCATCCTATCTAACCATATATATACTTATATTTCCAATTAAAAACGCTTAGTAAGCTAATATGGCTATTGAAACTAGCGTGGTGTACTGAATACGCATCAATTATCGTCACGGAGATGTAAGGTGGAACAGAAGGACCCAAACGGCAAAGTGGTCAAAGTATATGGAGCTATTTGTTAAGTTGGCAAAGTAGAGTTGGCCAAAGTGCTATTTTCCCTTATTAGAAAATAATTAGTATTGAAAAATAAATAAATCACAATGTTAGATGCTTAACTTCTTTATTAAAGGGGAATGTTTGAATTAATAAAAAAATTAATAAGCATTCTCAATATTTTTATAATTAAATAAAAGTACAGTTAACCTCATACCCGATCAGTTTGACTTCAATACTAACAAGTAATTTCGCTTATCGTATTTCATTTTTGTATTAATCATTTTTGTATATTATACAAATAACACGTAAATAACATTACGATACCGACATAACCTAACATTTGCCAAACCTAGCGGCAACCGTTAAATGTTGGATGCTTAACTTCTTTTTAAAAGGAGGGACCGAATAATTCTGCTTTTTAACTTTAGGTATGTGTTGCTTTTCTTTATGAGCTTGCATAGCTTAATATCCATTTTAGTCATCAACGTATAGGGTTGTAACAACATACTCATTAAACTTTTAAAAAAGTAACTAAATGTCACTAACCTATTGCAGTTATAACAATTTTGTAATTTCATCCAAAATGTCCGTTAAATTGACAGACCATCAAGCCACCTCATCAATTTTGTCCACTTCACTTTCGATCAGCAGAGCAAGAGCCGGAGATGGATTAACAGTCATGGCTGAGCCATGGAGGAAGAAATCTCATAGAGAAGATCGGAGAGACTTGATGGAGAAAGTGAGAATTAGGGTTTTTAAGTCCAATATAAAATTGGAATTTGGTTGATTGGTTTTCATTGGGTTAGGTTAGGTTCAGACTGGTTGATTTTTTTTTTTTTTTGCCAAACCAGACTGGTTGATTCGGTTGAGTCTATGTTGAACTATTTGGCATGACATGACTGACGTGAACAAAATTGACGAGGTGGTCGTGGCTCGATGACCTATCAATCTAACAAAAATTTGGATGGAGATTTAACGAAATTACCAAAATATTATGACTACAATAAGTTATTGATATTTTAGTTATTTTTTAAACATTAATGACTACCTTGTTACAACCTCTACAGATTGATGACCAAAATGGACATTAAGTCAAACTTTTGGTAATTAAAGTTTACTTATCCAAAGTATGAATCTAATCATCTTTAGCATCATTTATAAACTTTTGATGTTAGTGGTATATGAATCATAGAGAAATTATTGTGTTTATCGGGTCATCTCCGATCGTAAACCGTAACGATTTAAATCTTAGCACATCATTTCTATATATAAAAGGATATAGTTCATCTCCTAGCAGTTGCTTCTGATGAGAATCGAAGCGTACGAGATAAAATTTCGAGCAATGCATGTACAAAGTTGACTATCACCTCTCTCTTTCTTATGATGTTTGTATTACAAGCTTGTGCATTGAAATACATAACAAAACAAATCATAATCAAAGAAGGACGAGGACATCTCATTCATCCCTTCTTCCCTAGAACCCTAAAAATTTCCTAGCACACAAACTCGAAAAATCTCGAAAAATCGGAAAAAAAGAGGGAAAAAGAATGAAGATATAGAGAGGGTCATAGTACAACACTTGGATCATATCATATATCATATGTTCTTCGATCTTTCTCCGATTCTTTATCTAGTCCTCTTCGGTAGTCCACACCACATCCTCGAGGCATGTCGATAGACTCTTGTAGAACTATCGAGTCAAACACAGGCATCAATCAATCAACTGGTGAATGTTTGTAAGCAATATAAGAATCATTCATAACCCTCTCCCAAAAACTCGAGTTATTGGGACCTAACCGTTCTTGACATGATGGTATGGAGCCTTTGACCAGCAAGAGGTCAAAGTTTCGAATCCCGGTAACCACCAGTTTGTGTATAAAGGCTTATTGAAGCCTCCCGTGGCCCTCTATCCGAGTCTTATAGAAGTTGTGCAAACTTCAGACTTTTTCATGAGTCATTCAGAAACAGCTCCCAACAACTCGAGTTGTTGGGATACAACGGTTCTTGACAACAGATAAACGAGGTTGATCCCCCGAAATCGCGGAATGTTGCTTACCTTATGGAACTCCAAGGTGTCGCCTTTTGCTTTCCGGACTTCAACCATATGAAGAGAAGGTGCTACTTGGAATATCTGAGAGGCAATGTACATACATACAGTCTGATGTCAATAACAAGTGATGGCTACTTAGAGGCCATTCGATCTCGGTTATGTTTAGTTCGTTCCGTGTTTACATACCTCGGTTGCCACGTTGAGATTCCCTTTCCGACCAGCTATCATGTTCTCGAGCCTCATCTGCGTGGAAAAGAACACAAGAACGACACCCAAATGAATTATGAGAAAGCTCGAAAGCTCGAAAGCTCAGCATCACCTTGCTACTGGCTCATTATCGATTACTTAATGCATGTTCATCGCTCAACGGTGGGGCTTACCTTGTAGTTTTTCTTATGAACATCGAACCCAAGTGGCTTTGCAGCTTCCTCAATCTTGTGGATGATCTCGTTGGCCGAGCTCCTGGATGTGAACCTTGTTTCCCTTTTGAAAACCGGCTGCCAATCGAAAATTCAACTCACAAGGGTCAGCAGCCAAGATAACATAAGCAGAACATCAGCATCAGCATCAATGAAACTATAAAGGTCCCCTGAAATGAAAAACCTGTTCAGCATCAAGCAAATTCTCGAGATTCAATCCTTTCGACATGGAAATCAAGTCGAACGCATTCATAACAGTCGGTTGTTCCTCCTTCTTCTCCGTCACATGGTATTCCTATAGCCATCGATATCGACACACCACTCGTTACGAATTGCAAAAAGACAGTAACTTTACTTTCAGGTAACTGGGAATTGAGTTCTTACTTCAGAGTCCTTAAATACAGCTTCAACATCATCTAAGTTGGGTTGCTCTTTCTCCTCGAAAACGGGACGCTTATAATCCTTTCTGAACCATTCGTCCACCAAGATTTCCGGAATCGTTATGCGCTGAAATTACGAGAAAAAAGAACAATGAATAGGCTATCCATCTGAAAGAAATGAAGGAATCATGCAGAAGTAAGTAGTTACATACATTGAATGGATTTGGATCCAGAATTCTGGCAATCAATTTCATTGCAGGTAAAGAGAGCCAAGGCGGGCAAGTGAATTCAGCAGCCGAAATCTGTCGATTCGATAATAGAAAGTGAAACAAGGAAAACCAGAAGAAGAACAGCTTCTGGGAAATGGTAGTAAACAAATAAAGATGCTCACTTTTTTATACAGGTTCATAAGATTAGAGTCGTCAAAAGGCAAGTACCCTGCTAGCAGCACGAAGAGTATCACGCCACACGACCACAGATCTGCCGTGGCTCCATTATAACCTTCATCATTGAGAACCTGGGACAAAAAATCATATTATTGAAGTATTCATACCGGCTTGGATCGAGTTCTTGCATCAAGAAATGAGAAAACCACACCTCAGGAGCTACGTAGTTTGGTGTCCCGCATGTCGTATGAAGCAAGCCATCATCCTAAGAGACAAGTTCTTCCGAGTCATTACTAGAACGATAAGATGAGTAATGATAAAACACGGAATATAATGATTACATACCCTGACTTGCTGTGATAGTGCACTTAAACCGAAATCCGAAACCTTGAGGTTCCCATATGAATCTAACAGGAGGTTTTCTGGCTGTTACAAGAAGCAAAGACAGTTCTTGAGAGAGTGAACTTGCTGAGAAGGCTAAAACTACGAATAAAGCTCGAATGGGAACCTTAAGATCTCGGTGGAAGACACCTCTGCTATGACAGTAATCAACCGCGTTTATAAGCTGCTGAAAGTACCTCCTGGCTTCATCTTCCCTCATTCGCCCATGATTTACCTGCGTAACAAGTAAAATCCGTGTTCATAACTTTCAGTTCTGCAACCAAATGAAACTTCTAGCTACTGAAAACAACTCTTACGATTTTATCGAAAAGTTCTCCTCCGGTAATGAACTCCATGACGATGAATATCTTAGTCCTGCTTCCCATCACCTGGAAACACCATTAAAGAAAGAAGCTTTGCATCATTAACATGAAGGAATAGCCACCTTCCATCATCTCAGCTTTTGTTTGTCATGTGAATAGATAGAGATCATGTTGCTTATGCACAAGAAAACGATAGAGCAAATGGATCGGTGAGTGACAAACCTCGTATAAACTAACGACATTAGGGTGCTGTATAAGCTTCATCGTGGCTATCTCCCGCTTGATCTACAAAAGAATACATGTGCTAAACATTGAGCAAACTTACTCATAGAGCATAACAAGAACACGAAATCGACTAATTCAACATGGGAATCAAAATAGTACTAAGCCAGACCTGCTCAGCCATCTTGTGCTTAAGAACCTTCTCTTTATCAAGGATTTTCAGAGCCACGGGTTCTCCCGTCTCAGAGTTCCTAGCGAACTTCACTTTCGCGAATGTTCCTTCACCGATTGTTCTCCCCACTTCATACTTTCCAACTCTGCGCTTCACCTTAGGTTGACTCATCATAGACAACCTATTGATCCTCCTAATCTTGACCTCCTTAAAACTTATCAAAACTTCCTGCAATGTATATCAAACTGTAAGCAGCAGAAAAACCGTCTTTGAATGCGATACGAATCAAGCAAAGAACCCATCTTAGATGCAAGTAACACCAAATCAAACCATAAAAGTCACATTTTTCCACTTAAGAACACAAAATGCAGGCCATATGAACCACCAGGAAACCAGATAGTATATAACCTGGTAGTAGCAGAACGAAACAGCAGCAGAATTCAACAAGGGCACTTGCAAGAACAGCAAAAAAACTCAGAGCAGCTCCTTCAAATGAACACCATACCAGACCTGCAAATGAATCAAATGCTGCTTTAATTTACTGCTCTCAACAACCCTCTACCAAATAAGAGTAATTTCAACAGTTACATATCAAATCAAGACAGGACAAGAGAAAGTGGAGCCACTTTTATTGAACAATGTTCCTACCCTAACTACTTTTCCAAGAATCCGAAGAGAATTTGTAAGAAACTCATAATCCAATGCAACCCTTTTAGAGAGCAGATATGAAGAACCCAGATGAGGAATTTCCAACCACCATGAAAGAAGCTTCCAAAAATTGAACTCTCTAGAAGAAAGAAGAAAGTTGAAAGCAACAGTAAGCAAAGCAAATTCAACCTAGACAACTTCATGTACACGTCTGATCTATATATACACACACACAGAAATGGAAACATTAACCACCCACAATTAAAGAATTAACAGACATAAAAAACCCACAATTCTTTCATCGAAATGGAGCTAAACCAGAAACAGATATGCACATGGAACAGCAGCAGCAGCAACAGAAGAAGAAGAACAAGAAGAAGATTAAAAGATTGATACTTTTTGGGAGGCGCGGGGTCCGTCTCTGTTGCTGATTGGAAGGGATAAAGATGATTAAGAGATAAGAATTGAAGAAATGGGTTGTTGAGCTGGCGAATTTGGCTTCTGGATGAGCTGAAAAGACAGATAAAACAGAGGAAGCTTATAAGGTCTGTAGATTTAGGAATGATGGAGAATTGATGAACAGGAAGATATACAGAGACGGCCATGAATGAATGAAATGGAATCTGCTGTAGATTATAAAGAGATCAATTTTAAATTTGCTTTCCACCACAGGACAAAGTTTGTTCATTGCTTCTTTTAATGCTTTGGATTTCATCTATGGTTTCTGATTTTTTTTATGAACTGGTTTCTTACTGTCATTCCATGGTGGCTACTGCAATCTTACAGTCAGATTCTTCAGTAATTTTCTTTAAAAAAGTGGTGATTATATCATTAAGATTCATGGTCAATCAAATAGTGTTCGGTAAGAACATCGTCAAGCCACTCCGGAGAGTTCGAGCTACAGACGGGCTCAAGAAAAGAAGTAGAGCGCTTAGCCAAAGTATGAGCAACATTTTCTATCTCTCCTAAAACTACGCAGCTAGTCGCCAAACTCCGAGTTATCCTCGTTAGATTCTTCAGTAATAGTAGCTGATTATGTGTGTAGGTATATATACACCATATTGTTATTTAGTGACTCAATTTCCTAATTTATAGGTTGAATCGATTCGTTTATGCTCGGTCTTGATCTAAAGTGGATAATATTATATTAGCGTCGGGATATTGGTAGTTGCTTGATTACTATGCATCAAGTAGTACACAATGCTGAGTATTGTTACGGTGGCAACAGAAAAGGTGTCTGAGTCGAGATTGGTTTGTCACATATGAGTCTGTCCAAGAAGGTGATTATGTTTCGATGAGATAACAACCCAAGCACGTCGGCAAATCTCCCCAAATTTCCTAACTTGAAAAGAATCCACCAACTATACCAGTATAAAGTCTTCTGGGAAAAAAACTCAAAAACAAATCCATGCATTTAACGAAAAGTGAATAAAATCATACTAGTATTGGGATCGATGTTGGTGACAGTGCGATCCAAACAAGTGGTACTGAAGCCTAATTGTCAAGTAGACAGAAGGATCACAAATGATTAAGCTAGAGATGTGGATACCCTCAAGTTACTACCGAAAGAGTTTTGTGGTGGTTCCTTCTACTGAAAGTCTTCCTCGTGGATGGGCCATGCAGCGTCTCACGTTGGTGTTAACAACATTCCAAGATGTCTACAGAAAGGTGTACGTGCGTAAGAGTAAAGGACGTTGAATTCGGTGGTCCTTCGTCTGAGAGTTCATCCATCCACTACACTTATATGAACCCAATTGAAAAAGAAACCCGAAACACACATTTGTACGAGTTTAGCCCAAACCGATCAATATCCTACCAGTGTTAGATTCCTTACAACATTGCAATCCTTGTCATGAACCCGCAGGTTCCAATAACTAATAACTCGAGTTATCAAATCTCGTTAACCACCAATCCATGTATAAACACCTATCGAATCCCCCGTACCCCCAATCCATTACACACAACTCTTATCGAAATCGTGCAAACTCCAGACTCTCTCATGAGCCACATAGAGCATGTAAGTAAACAACATAAGCCTCATTCAAATCCTCTCTTCCCCGACAACTCGAAGTAACCAGATGCAACGAATCTCGAGAATCGGGTAGAAAGATAGAGTAGGTGGGGGTTGTTTTTTTGGAGTTACTAGAGAATTGGGTAATAGGCTATCGTGTAATACGTACGTACCCAATACAAAACGACGAAACTTTGATAGGGAAACAACAGAGCCTATCAATTATTTGTTTTCTTCCAAGTACTTCATCATGTTTGCATGTGATCCTAGATCCATATGGCTGCAGGGTTATTTTAGTAATTTTGGTATTTGAGAGCTACCCAAACCTAATTCTTAATCTTAAAAAGAATATCACTTTAGAATATTCTTAATTCCATTGTTGCTAATTATTATTATTATGTCATTATCATGGAATTCAATTTTAGTGAAATTGTCAATTCCCTCGCAATCCAGTAGAATCTGAGTCCTCGTTCATCCTTCAAGTTGACGAAGAAACACATTGTTCTTGGTGGAGAGGTTGGGAAGATTTCTCCACATGAATATATCAATGTCTTCTCTTGGCGTTTTCGGCTAGTTTTGTTGTGCAGGTAACGTGATTGTCTTATGTACATGCTGTAGATCTCTGTATCTGACTCTGGTCGCATGATCTTACTGTTTCGTTTAATCAATTGGTACTGACTCATTTCTTTCTTGTTTGCGAGAGAAACGTCTGTTTGAACTACAAAACAGAAGGTGTTGATAAAATGATCTACCGACGTCAAGGGTGGAACTAATGATATACTATGTACATGCATACAAAGAGTAAAACAAAACATTGATTGATCATATCTTATGGTTCTTCCCTACTTTACCTACGTGGGACCTATCTTATGGTATACCTACCTATCATTTTTAAAGGACGACTCTTCACAAGTCACAACCTCATACATTATATAACCAATGACGAAACCAGCATAATCAATGATTATAGATATTACGCGTAATTTCAAGTCATGCATTCAAGTACACTATGATGAAGATTTAGAAAACACACCAACCATAGAATTCAATTTTCAATCATTTTTTATGATGAGTGGTTCCAGGTTCAAGTCAAGTGGCTCGACTAGTTCGTTAAGGACTCCTTAGTCGTGTCTGAAGCCCACAGACAACAAGTATATATGATCCCAACGCTCGGCCATCTCATACCTTTTGAGCCTGGGAAGCCCACACAAAACCTTATAACAACCATGATTTTCAATCATACAAAGCCTGAAGCCCTATGTGGCAGGATCTAGATGACTCACTTCATATCAACAATGAAGGTCAATCAATCGCCTAGTCCACCTCTCACCAACAACAGACAACCACCATCCATAAATGCTCATACTATAAACACAACGCTAGCTAAACCCATCACAATGAACACAAACTAACATTGACACACAAATATTCCCTCTATTCATACAAAAAAACCTCCTCCGTTACGTACCTGCTCACGCCAGCCCAAAACTCACTACCTTTACATCACTGTCTGACAACAAAATCGTCCAAACTCGGCTCAGACAACTCATTTGCCTCAAAGTAACACCGAACCTCATTGTTCCAGACAACCACGCACTTCTTATAGTGGTCCTTGGTCACATGGTAAGGCCTGCAAGCATCACATGTGATTTTGTCCTAGAATATTGAGAATTGATAATCAATAGGCAGCCATCACAACAAGTAGCTAGTAGTATTGATGAGTGGTTATCATTTATCAATAGCTTAAATTCAGATCTGAGCCAACAGAAGAACCCATGGCAAACGTGGACACAAAGTTGATCAATCATCTACAACCGTTCATTTGCCTATGGATACTACAATTTATATATGTATTATAAATAGTTGTGATATAACCCGTTTTCCAGAAACTGAGTACTCACCCGATATTCAGTCATATAGGATGATAAAACTCGTTAATTGATCGAGTAATGTTGACGGGCATGAGAAAATGGTATGCATACAATATATAGGTAATGGTGTAGTCAGAAATTCATTCAAGTGGGTCCATGATATGAAAGATTAGTCAAGTGATCGAGTGGTTAGAGTTCCGACCAAGTCCAACTTGGATCTAATGACCAATATGATATTCATATGTAAGTATTTGCGTTACAATTTCTATACATACGTTTTATGAGAAAAATTATTGCCAAGTGGGTCCGAGGGCTGAGGCTCCGCCTTTGTAGTTGTCCCGTATCTGGCCCTGATGGGCACCCGTTAGAAATTTAAATGTTGGTGTATTATATCACATATATATACACTAAAAAAGCCGGTGTATATTTATGTTAATTAATTTCAAGTCTTTACTGAAGTTCAGTTCATTATACTGAAATTATGTTTGTATTTTTAGTTTACGGTGGAGTTCTGATTAATTTTAGTTAGTGAATACTGCGTACCATTCCGTCAATATTTTTTTCAAGCCTTCAGGAAATTCAGTATATAAATAAATAAAATTAATTGGCATGTTGGTCTACGTGTACTAATACATAATTAGTTGGTTCACTTCTTAATTAATTGTTGTTTAATTTGATTATTCCGAGGTGATTAATAAACTAATGGGTCAAATACTCAAAAGGTCCCGAAACTATAGGGTGGGTTACAAACTCGTCCTAAAACTTTAATCCGTTACAGAGTGGTCCTATTACTATGAAATAGGTTACAAAGTAGTCCTAATGATGTCACAAGTCTACTTTTTCAGCCATTTTGACATGTCACCATTGACATGTCATCAAAAATATAATTTAAAATTCATCTTAAATTGATTTATATCTAGAATTATATCAATATAACTCACTAGATTTAGTTTTGAACCAAAGTTTATCAGGTAGATGAGTTAAAATTTAGATTTGGATCATATTGTTGAACTTTGAATCATCTTTTAGATGACATGTCAACAATAACATGGCGAAATGGCTGAAAAAGTACACTTATGACGTCACTAGGACTACTCTGTAATCTATTTCATAGTAATAGGATCACTCTGTAATGTATTAAAGTTTTAGGACGAGTTTGTAACCGCCCTATACTTTCGGACTTTTAAGTATTTGACCCATAAAATATCGAACGCCGCCAACTATATAATCATAGGCAGCTGACGTCATCATGGGGATCGAGGTTTTTCTTGACTTCTGGTCCGGCCAGCCTTTGTCGATGATAATATAATCTTCATAAAGATTATAATTACAATAGTTGTTATAGTTACTGATCCGCCCAGTTGGAATTGGTGGGTCGCTCAGTTGAAACCGGTGGGTCAACGAGTGATTCTACCGAAGGGGTAGAAGTAAGGAAGTCGACTTTGATGCGCCTTGGCTTCGAATGGGTAATTCTTACAAGGCGTATGAAGGAAGTGATCAGAGCAAGCGAGGGCGTGTATATGAGAGTGGGATGGGTGACAGAGAAGTACCAGGGCGTGCGTCTTGTCATAGGGCCACAACTCTTACGTGTAGCGTATGAGCGTACAGTATCAGGCGTGTGGTCCATAAGTATGTCGTGTCCTTTACTGAATGGATGCATGACAGCCTATTTATAGAGCCTTTTCGTGGCCTTGGTCGCTGCTCCACGTGTCTCCATCTTAGCGGACCGATGGTGAGGTGGAACGTGGACCCTTAAATGGTCTTCATCCTTTCATGGAGGGGCGGATCCAGATGGATATAGTTTCGTAGCTCTAGACCCGAAAGTGGGGATAGGCCACAGACTGGGGAACCCCACCTCCTGATCCGCCCCTGCCCTTCAGAGGGATGGCCTTTGTCAGGGAAGGGATGTTACTGCACTGATACGAACGGGTTTGGTGGCGTGGCGGCAGGACGGGCGCCCTATCCATTGATGAGACTTTACCTCTCGACTTAGACAAATACGTAGACCCGAATGTATGATTATCTCCCCGAAGACCGAAACTAACCATTAATTAGTAAGTCCTGATCATCACATGCATGCATGTCGAAGCAATAACTATACATTAAAATTGACGTCTTCTTAAAGAACCCTAAAGGTATGGTTCCCAAATTCCCCAAATTTGATTAGTAGCCAAAACGGTACCGTACGTGGTACAGCATCAGCATCCACAACTGCCATATTTCGTCCTTTGGGAACACTCAACGCCTTGGGCGGTGCGTACTTCAGGGCCCATCAGCATCATCTTCTTAAGCCCCCCTAGCCTCACACATTCCTTTCTTATCTCTTATGTACAAAAGGGCAACAATGGTCCCCCGAATCGAGATGGGGTATCTCGATACTCACGTCCGTTCTTAGACAAACTGAGTTTCAACTTTTGGACGGGTGTTTTTGAAATTGTACCGGTGAAGATTAATGGTATGTGGTTCAAGTCCAGGGGTGAATTTGGGGGTGGGGTTCCCCAGGTCACGACATCACCCCACTCCCGGGTCTAGAGGTAGGAAACTATGTATATTTTCGTACGCGTAAGTAGATTGGCCCAGTGATTTTGTAGACTAAGCCCAGTACATGATATGAAATGGCCCCAGTATCTTGATCTATCATGAATCCGCCCCTAGGTTCGAATGAATTTATTCATGTGTTAGTCGTATTTCATGTATCCATAATGATATTTGTATATTAGTCGTATTTCATGTATCCATAATGATATTCAAGTATTTCATAGTACCAAACTGCACCAGAAAAACAATTCAGGGTCCAAAATGTAATTAATGAAGATCAGAAAAAACACCGTAGCAAGATTCATAAGTGCTCCCTTCGTCAAACACAGTCAATCAATTTCCTTTCAGAGAATTTCCAGACCCCTCAAAACTATCAATTTCTGTACACTGTAAAACTCTTCGGATCGATCGATCTCGCGAAATCAAAATGAACTAGAAACCATCGTATGAATCAACACACTCGGTTGCTGACAGTCTGAGAAAGGGATTTAAGCTGCGTGTTCCACTTCTCGATTGCACTGTACTTCTTCATTCCTTTCGACCTGCAATCACGAACGGACATCATCAGTTTTTCGAACTCAGAGAAGACAGGAAATTAGAGAATGTTACTTGAATCACGTACCTGTCCCCGCGTTCTAAAAGACGGTTCACTTGGTCAATGTGTCCATCGATTCGATTGTCCAGTATCAGCGACACTAGTAGCTGTTCCACGTCCTTTTCTGGCACGTTCAGTTCCTGTAGTGTACAACCGTGTTAGATGAACGTGTTCTTGTTGTGGAATTACATTCCTGAATTGTGTGTTTTACCTTTGAGATGAATGGGATGCGGATTCTTGTGTATGGTTTAATGAGCTTGAGTACCACTTGAGTCCTTACATTCTTCAGTAGGTCTTCGATGTAGTTTCTTATGAATGGATCGTCCATTATAGTCCGTCTGTTGTTCTGAAAAAGAAAAGCAAGTTCATGAATATAATGCGAGTAGGAACAACCAGGTTGGTTTAAGTCTAATTTCCGCAGAAATCAGTAAGGATTACCTTTAGGATCTTTTCGAACTCCAGTATTTCATTCCGCTGGTATGCTGCAACAAGATTTGTCATTGCCAAGATCTCCGGGTCGTTCTTGTACCTGGAAACAACAAAGGAAATACTGTAGTTGAGGGAGAGAGATAGAAAGAGGAGTTTCGAAAGTTAACGAGATCTGTTTCATCCACTTACGGCTTTGCCTCTTGACCATCAAACGGATTAACTTCAGACTCCATCAGCATATTGGCAAGAACCAGGTATCTGACAGGCACAACATAAGATTTTTTTTCACAAATTAACCGTCAATCTACCATGGATAGAAAGAGCAGGAAACTTGGTATGCCAATTCAAAATAACTTAGTTTTCACCTTGTTCCAACAAACACTTTTAACAATTTATAATCTCAAGTGGAGATAAAGAGTAGAGTTGTGCATTAAGTTTACGAAAATTGGTTTGGTTGAAGGAAACATTAACGAAACATGCATCGTGTTCGATAGCAAGTGACACATGCACAACGTGTGCATCCTCTTTCTTTACCCAATTGGAATAACATACCTTTTGTCTAGATATAGATATGCAACTGTAAGGGATTGTAGATCCTGGATGCTTACGACTTACGAGTTATTTCAAATATTCATTTAAAAGGACATGAATGCACTATACTCCAATTTCTAAGGACATAAATGCACTATAAACTAATAAAAAGGTCCATTTTGTATTTTTCACCAGGAGATTCATCATTAGACAGGAAAGCATGCCTATATAACTAGGAGGTCATGGTGATGTGCAAAATTTAACTGGTATTTTCATAAAGGTATCAAACGATTATGCACAGATGATAAGGAGTATAAGGGGGACATACTTTAGACATTGTATGCGCCTTTGATTCCCAGCTTCATCATAGTTCTTAAAAGCTTCAAAGAAATCTGTTGCTGCATCAGCCCATTGACGCTCTGCCATATGCATCTTCCCACCACACTCACGAATAATTCCCATAATTCGTGGATGCGGAATTGCTGACTTGATTGCAAGTGCTTTTTGGTATAATTGCTGAAAGTTGGAGTCAGAAAATACAAACGAGTTTAGACAACAAAGTGGTAATAGATCCAATCTCAGTTTTTTGCTACATCTACCAAAGAGTTCAGCTACTTGTGAAGATCTGATCAATTTATCTACTTTCTAGAGCATTATTGATGGAAAAGGTGAAGAACTGATTAATGCAGTGCTAATTAAAGTATCCGAATTTGGGAGAGTTCAAGTGTATCACGGTGGAGAGACAAAGCACAGGATGAATTTGCTAAGACAAGAATTAAACCAAATGAAACAGTATGAATCATTTATAAGCTTCAGTTCAACTAAATGAGACTGCTATACCCACATACCTTAAGCTTCTTGTTATTCTTCGTCTCTGTATACATTTGGATCTCAACTGCATAGACCTCCAGAAGCTGACTGCCCTTCTTTTGATCATCTGAACCATCTTCTTTTTGACAAGATTTATGAAGTTCCTTCAGGATCTGACCATACAAATTGCATAATCGGGTTTTAAGAGTGCATCTCAGCAATGGGGAGACCAAGAGGAAGCAACTTTTACCTTATTCATCCGACCATATTCGCCCATGTCAAACCAAATCTTGCAAAGCTTGAGGTTAGTCTTGAACCACAGTCTCTGCAGAAGGAGCACTACATTAGTATGACATTATCAAGAAAAAAACAATTACAAACTAGAAAGAGAACTACCTCATTCTTTGCCTCTTCAAGGGCCTTAAGCGTTGTCTGATAAAACTCTTGCAAGAGACTAAAGTTCTGGCTGGCTGATCCAGAAACGAAATCCATTATATTGTTTATGCATTTCTCACTGTAATTCCTTGTCACAGCCGATTTAATGTACGTAAGCATTTCCCTGTAAGCATCCATCATTTCTTTATATCTCCCCAGACGGTAATAAAGCTTCACTGTTTGTTTTAGCGCTTTGAAGCCCCTGAGAGGAAGTATGGATATGTTAAGAAACTTGATTTATTATAACACAAGCGAACATACATAAATTGCTTCTAATTTACATATTCTTAGACATTGACACAGAGCAAAAACAATGGAAAGAGACAAGAATTCGGATTGATCACTCTACACAACAACAAAAAAAACAATGTACAAGGTTACAGAATTTAAGCAGCTAACACCAAATCATAGGAAAAAGGCAGAACTGCTAAATCAGTTTCCTTGCAAGTAAGGAAGTTTACCAGTCAGCCTTGTCTGGTTCCATACGAACTACTTCTGCAAAGCCAGAGAGTGCTTCCTCGGGATCCGACTCAACCAGACCTTTTTTACAGAAATAAACATGAACAAATGAGATAAAGGGTTCCATATTGGTTATAAACTGCCATTAAAAAAAATACAAACACTGTGAGAAGAACCAAGTGACAATGATTTCCCAGACAACCAAAACACATAGCATCATGACATTTGCAAAGGTGGCAGCTCAACAATAAGCAATCATTTCAGAAAGCTAAGAACCTTATCAAGAATAAAAGACAACTACAGCATTCAAGTCAACCCCATAAGCCGAATTTGCAACCATAGCTTCCAATTTCAAGTTCAACCACGAAGTCAGATTTGAGTTACAGACTCCATGACCTTCAACCACATTCTTCAATTTACGTTTTACCTCATTTTTAGTAACTCAAAGATGAAAACTATGATCCACTATAATTCCCAGTGTACAAAAAACTACACAAACAGCACCATTAAACTCACATGACTACTCAGAAGCTTTCTCATCACACAGCACAAAACCAAGCCAAACAAAGGAAAACAGACAGCGATGAAAACCTTTGGAGTTATAGTATTGGTTTCTCAATATCAACATCTTGTTCCTCAGGCTCCTCGTCTGAGTACTCAAACCCGTAATCTTCCATATCCGCATCTGCAACATTCCCCCCAGACAGCAACAACATTAAAAGCAGAACAAAAATTACTACAATCAACTAGACATCCCCTGCAAAGAGAATAATCAATTCTTCCAAACACGAAAAAGCGATTCAACTAGTAGGTGCCGTCGAGAAAGCCCTAGACAACGATGAAACTTACCTGAACCCATGATCAGTAGCTAAGAATCTGCCGAACAATAAGAGGAGAATGCTGCAGAGATCGGTGAGGGTTAATTTGGGAAGCTGAGCTTCTCGACCTTCAACTTCCGTCGGCCTCGGCTGGTTTAGCTTTCTGCTTCTCTCGCGCACTCGGAACTTTCTTCCTCGATTTTGACCTCTGTGCGCTTATTATACGACTGAAAACTAACTTTTTTTCCGTTAGCAATTTGGTTCGGAATGTTTATAATTTTACAAACAAGGACTAAAGGTGTTAAGTGTTAACAATTTTGAAAATTGGACTAAATTTGAGGTTTTAAGAAGTTATCACGTTGTAATTATAATACGCTATAGTTCGGGAATTTTAAAAATATCAGCCGTAGAAATAATTACTAGAGAGTGAAATTTTTATTTATTCTAATTATTCGGACGGTATACATATATACATTCATCAATATTTATAGCTACCAATACGTATAATTGAACACAGAGTTGTCACACGAGAAAATCAAGGAGACAAACAGGTTGAATTAGATAAGTCACGAGAAATGTAATGAAAGTTTATCGAGTCACAAATTTGTTAATTACGGATCAAACAGATCACAAATCACTCACAACTATGAATACGCCGATTTTTAAAGTTTAAGAGATTACAATTTATTTACCGTCTACCGATTACGATAATAAAATAGGGTAAATTAGACGACAGTTGGATCGGGTCGACTATTGACATTCGGACTTTAGCCTTCTCCCTTGAATCAAGGGCCCACCCTCAAGCCCAGTATGAAGCGGAGCAAAGGATCCAAGCCCATAAATGTGGTCAATTGGGCTTTCATGGGCCTGGATCCAGGGCCCAACAAACAGATTTACTATTTTTCAATTAATAACAAATTGATTTTCTTGGTCGTAGAATTTTCAAACACAAGTATTTGACTTACAGAAGGGTTCATACACCATTCAAAAGGTTCAATTCTGCAATAATCTCCAGTTCAGTTCAAACTGCTAATTCCAAGCAAAAACAACACAAGAGGAGATCTGAACTATGACAATTCGACTGTGCTGCGAATTCCTGAGCACCTTTGAAGAACGGCCGTTAGTAACCAATGCCCTAATCAGCATCCATTTCTTCGAGTGCGATCCTAGCAGCAGATTTGGCCTCCTCTAATAGCTCATCCGGAACCTGAGGAACAAATTCATTCACATCATATGTAGCTATAACAGTACCATCTTGATCCAATTATCATCATTTAGATTGTTGCTGTAAATGCCAGAAACCACTAAGACCGACTCCGAGTTTTAGGTAAGGAAAGAAAGCTCTGAATTGGCACAAATAAGATAATCCTAGGGTTGGACTTGTGAGTTGTGATAATTTTAGGGATGGGAGTCGGTTGGTTTGGTAAAAAACCTATTTGGTCAAAATTCGACAAGCGTTAGTTGCTGACCGATAAAGCGTTTGCGTACTGTAGTTTCTTCATTAATCGTAATAGAGAGGAGTCACAGATAAAAGTATAGGATTGCTATCAAGGAATAGGAACATAAAGTACCTTCTGATGCTGTCTGTTGGACTCCTCACAAACCCAACTCAGTTCAAGTTCAAAGGCCTTATCCTTTGCTTCATCGTGTACCTTGTAAATGCTGCATAAGAGAATTACCAACATTACTGAACTTCGTAATTGCAGATTTTAGGGATTATAACTAAAAAAAATTGCAAGCCCTGGGGAAGGAATTGAAGCAGGAAACAATCAGAAGCTGAGAGCGCCAAAAATATCGACGAAGGTCAGAAACAAGAGAAAGTATTTAGACTTGAGACGTTAAAAAAAGCTTCTTTGCTCCTTGAAAGATATATTCAATAACTGAACTGAAATGAAAGCAGATTAACACTGACATTTTGGCTACTTCAAGAACTCCTTCACGGCATGTCATTTCTGAAAGCTTGAGCTTCTCAATTTCACTGCATTATCCGGGTCATTGTTAGGCAGGAGAAAGCAAATATGTTAAGGGTAAGGATAGCTAGTACATCTGTAAAGGGAATGGCTTACGTCTTAGCAGCTTGCTTTCCCTTTCCTATCGCAGCACCAAAATATCTCTGCACAATCATTGTGGATGCATTATATTAAGTTCAGAAGAAAAGGACAGAAAGCACAACGGATCACAATAAAAGTCAGCCTTCCTAAACATACACAACTGATGTAATCTAAAATATATCAGCAGCAATGGTCCACCAGAAATTGGAAGGAAAGCGATCTCAAGTTCACGTACATGAGAGATTCCAGATGGTTCAATCATGTACAACTGCGGTCCATCTCTGTCATAACCACCAAGAATAACACCACAGCCGAAGGGCCTGAAATATTAAAAATGCACTAGTGAACATTCCATCTTCCGTATTCCAAGCAACCATTTCGAGGGAAACTAAGTATGAGGATAGAACAGTATGCCACAGAACCAAAGAACCACTTCTTACCTAAGCCACCAGTAAAGGGTACACAAATGCACATAGCTAGCAACGCGATCCGCAAGTTCTTTCACGGGGATGGCTTCACCATAGACGCTGTGACACGAGGGCAACTTCTTAGAAAACTTTTACCACTTCAAATTTCAAGAAGTCGGCATCAAAATAAAACCACATCACTTTCATATGATACACCGTACGCTTAAAGGAACACATACTAATTGCATTCTACCCAGGTTCATTAAAGGCATAGGTCAGAGCACATGGAAAAAGTAAAGGTATTAGAAGCAACAGGGCAACAGAATGTCACAAGACAGTCATAATCAATATATTAACAATCCTAGTGCTCATTTGGGCAAAACTAGGGTCAGGCCCTTTATCCAGAACTCGATCCGTTCACCATTCAATCGTTCAAGCATGTCAAATTTCATTATCTAGGCGTGAAAGAACTTTGAACCAGCCAATGCGGAAGAGAGGAATGGGAACCACTCCCAGATAAGAAACAGTTATATCACGATTCACATTTGGCTGCTAGCTAACAAATAGGTAGGTCCATAAGAAGCAGTATCTATGTCTACAGCTATAAGGCATGACAAAAGAACATTACTTGGTATAATTGCTTGCCTCAGACTTTGCTCGTGCAACAATTTGTCTACCATCAGCAGCTAAGCCAGCCACAGCCTAGTATTATAGAGAAAAAAAGTTTAAGTACAAGCGTGCTCAAACACACAGTACCAAAGATGGGAAGCCATACTTGCCATAGCCCATAAGGTTGAGTTTCATGCAATTTGGAAATGCAGCTAGATCAAAACAAGGAGTAAAAATGGATGAAAGAGGAGAGTACCATGCCAGAATGCCGATGAACTGAATGTATCCTCCTATTGGAACCTGGCAACATCATCTTCGACGCTATGAGCTTCTCTACACCCTGGAATCGAACCACAAATGATGGAAAATCATCAAATTCTAGTGTAAACAGCTGAATGTTTAAAAACCAAATTCTAGCACATTTACCATAACAATGCCATCCTTGCACTTAATCCCAACAACAGTCCTGCCACCAAAACCACCCATCAGAACAAAACACTAAATCCCTAAAGCAGGAAACAAAAAAAATTAACCCTAATGCTAGCTAGACAGCAAACAGAGAAACTCCACATTAACAGGCAGCTGTTTCTTTCATACATTCCTTAATTGACTAAACTAAACGAGTAAGAGAGCTCAGCTCCGATCACCCATACCCGCTGTTGTCGACGGCTTTGGCGGCGTATTCGATCTGGAATACACGGCCGTCGGGGGAGAAAGTAGTGACTGAGAGATCGTAACCGGTGCCGATGCTGCTCATCCTTAATTTATCGTCGGAGATTTGAGATTGGCGTCTGACTGATTTGTACTGTAACAATCGCTAGCAGCTCAAGCTTTGAAGAAGAAGAAGAAGAAGAAGAAGAGAGTTTTCTTCGATCTCAAGCCAGAACCGGTTAGCTCATCGTCAACTTCGAGCTTCACAGTATAAAGCAGGCTTTCTTCAGAAATTTGGGCTTGGGCCTATGGGAAAAGATTGTTGGGCTTCTTTGTTGGATATACGTAAGCCCACTATTAAATACAGTGAGGCCCGTTCCTCACTTTCTACTTATTTACTCTTTTACTACGCTTATTTTTTCTTTTAACCAAATGGGCACAATAATATTAAAATGATCTATTTGATTGTATGTAATTTGTTTTACTAATATATTTATTGGATACCGTTCAGTGCATTGTATCGTTCTATATATTTTGACTGGTGCATTGAACCCATCTTGGATCCGCCACGGCCTACGATGATCCCTTTGTTAATTCTCCCACATTGCTAGAATTTTTCCTTCAGGACTAAACCACGTGGATCAAATCGTAATCCATTATGGTTTTAACATTTTATGTGGACCGTTAATACTCTAACAGACTTAATATTAGAAGTGGTTCATTAGATATGCTCTAACAAACATTACTGTCATTTAACTGAAGTTGACGATACTGCACATGGGTCAATTGTGTTTATCTTTCTCGTTCTTTCTTGTTGAATAATTGATGTTTTCGCATGAAATCATGATCCACCGAATGAAATAGTTAAAAAATTGGTTATATATTGAAAAATGAAGCAATAATAAAATAAATTAATATTATTACCTTGACTAATTATCAAAGAGAAGGACAATTGCCCGTCAAACAAGACAATCAAGAAAGCATCTTAGCACAGTGAAAAGACTAAACACTCCCTAATCACTTTCTTAAACAGACTGTTACTTAGCCCTAATCAGCTAAATTACAAACAACCGATTCATCAACAGATGGAGCAATATGGCAGAAGATCCGGGTCCAACCAAAACCATGTGAGCCCGTTATCCTGTGCTTCGCACCCCCTTCCTCTCCGATTACCACCTCCGATCGACACCCCTGCTTCACTTTTTTTATCGCTCCTTGACTAATTTTCCGTTTAGGTCCTTCCATACCAAATTCCGTCTCCTTAACATTATATTTGCACACATCCACACACCGACTGAGAGATATCAGAGGTAGGAGATGAAGAGTTGGTCAGGGAGGTAAATTGGGGAGGTAACACGAAATTTATGGTGAAATACGAAGGATTTTAGAACCACACTTTTTATTCATTGATTCCATCCTATCTAATTATATATATTTATACTTCCAATTAATAAAAGCGTAAGCTAATACATTGCTATCTGAGCTAACTTAGTGTACTAAATGCTCATAAATTAACATCACGAAGACAAAAATTGTAACGGAAGGACCTAAACGGTAAAATGATCGAAGTAGGAGGAGGTAAAAAGAGCGATTTATAGTGTAGGGGGACTATCTGTTAAGTGAATGAAGTAGAGGGGGCAAAGTGATATTTTCCAATATTGTAATAATGCTGAGCAGATACAGACAGAAGTCGCCGCCCCCGGGAGGCCAAAAAGCTTTGAACGTTCAACGGAGGATGAACAGAGCACAAATTCAAAGTCAACAAAATTCCCAATTTTTCATTACATTACATCCAAATTCGAAGACCATTTCTTGATAGCGAAAGCTAAAAACCCAAAAACAATGGAGGACGACGACGAAGATGGAAGGGAAACATCCTTAATTAACCACCATTTTCCCCCTCTCTCTTTCGTCATTACTCAAAATTCCTTCCTTTCTCACTTGACTAAGGATTGCTTGTGCCCATTTGATTCGAGTTCACTTCTTTGTGTTGTTCCCTTTTATGGGTAGTGATTGATTTTGCTTCAATTCGCGATTATACACAGTTGAGATATAGTTATGGGGAATTGCTTGAGGCAGCCTGCTAAGTTGGCTCATGCTTCTTCTACTACTTTCGCTTCCTCTGGTTTGTGTACCCCTTTGATTTGACTTGATTTTGTTTTGTTGAGCTTGTTAGGGATTGTGAATTTGTGAATTTGTGGGATTTGAATTGTCTGGAGATGGGTGCTTCCTTGTATAGCTTGTCTTGAGTTGAATTCATCCTTGTAGCTTATTAGGAATTCTGCTTCTTATGGTTTGATTTTGTTTTGGGGTGCTGTAATGCTGTTGATCGTTCCTGATGATCAAAGCTTGCATGTTTGGGTGGAGAATCGTTGCATACCGATAACTCGAGTTGTGTTGTTAGGATGGGTGAATTGGTTATTCGGACAAATCGCTTTCATTCTTTGCATTGCAATAGCTTGAGTTGTTGGGAAATGTTAAGAATTGGTTTATATAATGGTTCTTAACATCTTTCCTGAAGAATTGTCTGAAGATGGGTGCTTCCATGTGGCTTATCTTGAACTGAATTCATCTTTGTGTTTCGATCCTTTTGGTTTGATTTGGTTCTTGATTGCTGTCGATCGTTCCTGCTTATCTTGAGAAGAATCAATGGTTGAAGTGAATTGCAGATTTTGGTATCCAAAACGAACATTCTGGTTTCATTATGATGATTCACAGTTGTTGATTCATGCATCTATGGAGAAACCATATCAGATATTAAACTGGATGAACTATGAACTATCTCTATGTGTTGTTTGTCTGTTTCAGAAAGTGATGCGAAACAAGAATCCAACTCTGATTCAAAGCGAACGACTGTGGAGAGCCTGAACAAGGCCTTGATAGCCTCGAAGTTTGATGCATCTGTCCCCAGCAATCTCAAGTCTTTTACCTTCAATGATCTAAGGAACGCCACCAAGAACTTCAAGTCCGAAACATTGCTTGGAGAAGGAGGTTTCGGATGCGTGTTCAAAGGGTGGATTGATGGGAACACTTTCGCACCCGCTAAGCCAGGAACAGGGATTGTTGTGGCAATCAAGAAGCTCAAGACCGAGAGCTTTCAGGGCCATAAGGAGTGGCTGGTAATGTTGTATTAATCTGCTACAACACTTAAATGTGCCCTTCTTCTTGATTCTGTTCACTCACTTCTTATGCTACTTGTTGCAGACTGAAGTTAACTATTTGGGTACTCTCCATCATGAGAATCTAGTGAAACTCGTTGGCTATTGCTCCGAGTCTGATAACAGGCTCCTGGTTTACGAGTTTATGCCTAAAGGGAGCTTGGAGAACCACTTGTTTAGAAGTAAGTCGGTTTAGTTTTTGTTCTTATGTGTAAGTTTCTTTTGAAGACGGGTTCGATTACAGTGTTCCAAAGTGTCTACAATAGCTAGTTCAAGTGTTGAGCGACGTTATATAAACCAATTCTGAACCTTTCCCAAGAACTCGTCCTGTTAAGGTGTAACGGTTCTTGACACTTACAATGCTCCGAGGAGAGTCATCTTCCATGTTAATCAGCTGTTTAATGTGCTAAGAATGGATCCTTTTCTATATCTGCAGAAGGTGTTCAGCCAATTGCTTGGGTAACAAGGATGCAGATTGCACTTGACGTGGCGAGAGGGTTGTCCTTCTTACATGGTTTAAGTGCCAATGTGATCTATCGTGATCTCAAGGCATCAAATATTCTACTCGATTCGGTATGATATGACCACGCAAATTCATCTTTAGAGGGTTGTTCTTGAATTGCCATCAACTGTACTGTATACTACTGCCATGATCTTGTAAGCTGAAGGACCTGGGGACAAATACTTGCAGGGCTTCAATGCAAAGCTCTCCGATTTCGGCCTAGCCAGAGATGGTCCTACCGGGGATAACACTCATGTCTCGACGAGAGTAGTTGGTACTCGAGGTTATGCTGCACCAGAATATGTAGCTACAGGTACCTAATCTATCTATCAGCTATTTGAAGAGAACCGTTGCATCATAATCACTCGAATTGTCGATAGAGTTTCATAGTTAGTTTATGTAGCATTCCTTAACATGCTCCCTTAAACGAGAACTCATGGAAAAGGATTGAAGTTTTGCACAGATCTACCTAGTCTTGTACAAGTGAAATTGCTATACTGGGGGCTAACAGAATTCATTGATAGGACCTCTCGGTCAAATTGGACCTTAAGAAGGCTCTGATACCATGTACAGAACAATTGCATTCCGAGATTACTCGAGTTGTTTGAGGAATTTCATAATTGTTTTATATAGCATTCCTTAGCATACTTTCTTAAACAAGGCTCCGATACCATGTACAGGACACTTGACTCCTAAGAGCGACGTGTACAGTTTCGGCGTGGTGTTACTCGAGCTACTCTCCGGAAAGAGGGCCATGGACGACGAGAGAGTTGGCGCTGTTGACGAGACCTTGGTGGACTGGGCGAGACCCTTCCTAACGGACACCCGACGAGTTCTACGCATCATGGACACCCGGTTAGGTGGTCAGTATTCGAAGAAAGGAGCACAAGTTGCAGCTGCACTCGCTCTGCAATGCCTGCACACGGACCCCAAATACCGGCCTTCCATGGTTCATGTCGTGTCCACGTTAGAGAACCTCAACAACCCTAAGGTGACACCGAGCACACCGCCTCCGGCCAGCCTCGTCAGCAAGCACACGAGTGGCCCTCATCGGACGCCATCCAGAGGTTCGAACTTCTCGTGAGGTGTTGCCATTTTATGGTGCAGTAAGTCTAGTTTTTGCAGAGTTGTCTCAGTGTGCTGTAGTTGATAGTGGGGGAGGAATATAGAGAAATGATCATTAGAGTGATACTGGTAAAGTTGTGCCTTACTTGTATTGTATATACTTGTATCAGAACGAATTTGGCCGACAAGAAGTCAAAGTTTCGAATTCCGGTAACTATCAATTCGTGTACAAAAAGCGTATTAAACCACATAAGATTCATTTAGAACCCTCTCCCAACAACTCGAGTTATTGGATGCAGTGGTTTATGACATACTCAATGTAGGGAGTGGTACGAGATCTGTCGAAAAGCATGTTGATTGATGCCCCTCAAATCCACCATACGACCGAGAAATTGAGGCTCGAGACCATGGTCCAGTCAATAACCGGGTAACTCACTTAGGCTCATAAGCATGCTCATACTCGGGTTGTCAAGATAAAGATCTCTACCGTTGATCCATCAACGAAACCGGATTCACCAGTAGTAGATTACTATTCACAAGAAGATATGTTACGTTATACAATACACGATTCCTGATGTTACTATAATAGAAAGATGATCCCATCATCCATGACATTAATACTATGCTAATAACATACAACACCACGTAAAATACACAAGTAAGTAGGAGTGTGAGTCGGTCGATCAGGTTAATAACCAACGAATGTCGATCGGTCGAGCGATTAAAAAATTTACAAATTACTTAACCATTTACAGACAAAATTATTTTTAGGTTAATCGTTAACCAACCAAAGTCGGTCAGTTAATCGATCTTAACCTTTAACCGTCAAATCGGGTAGGTTTGACCAGCTTGTCTGACATATTGTGGGGCTTGGGCTCGGCCCACAAAATTCATGGGTCATCTCCAATTCTGGTCGGCCCAAAATCCTGACTCACTTGATCCGAGTCACAACTCGGAAGCATTACACAGGTCAGCAGGATCAACTCCAGCCCCAAAAATGGCGCCACTCTGGCATTAGAATTTAGATTCACACGGAAAAAAAAAAAATTGGTTATCGCTCGCCCTTCTTCTTTCTATACCGTCACCGGCTCCCTTTCCTCTTCAATCGTCCATCGGCGCCGCTACGCTCGCCGCCGAAGGCGTCCTCTCCCTAACCTACGACGACGACGAGGACTCAGCTTTCTGTTTTCATCACTGTACTTTGTCCGAAATTCTCGCGATCGCGGATTTCAAACCACCCTAGGGTTTCCTGTTATCTTCTTCCGAAAGCTTAGGATTTTGTTTCCCTTTTTCAATCGAATTGAGAAAGTTTGGGATATACAGTTGGGAATTATTTAATCTCCAACTGCACGCTGCTTCCCGATCCTCCAATTTTTTTGCTCGGAATCGTAAGGAAGAGTTTTGCCTGAGTTGTTTTTGAATCGCCGCTGTCGGTGTGTTATCAACGAAAGGTTTGTCGTCTTCCTACGGGCCAGAATTTTTTTATGTATTGTGATTTTGGTTCGTGCTCGATGACCTCATTTATTGTTGTTATTCTAATGTAGGGATCAAAGGAAGGGTCAACGGTGTTCATGGTGTTGATTCAGTACAGATAGAAGAGCTACCAGGATGTTAGGCTGCAGTTCTGGTATACTTAACATCATATGCTTTTCCTCCCATTTAGCTGAATGGCATCCATTGGAATAGCAGAGCTAGCAGCCTGTTCCCTTCCCTTTTAAATCTTCAGGTTCGAAATGGGTCTAATCTTCTCTTCTTGATCATTGTATACGTTCTTTCAGCTCACTGGTGTCTCCAGATTGGGGTGTTTTGAGTATTTTTTGTTCTGGATGGTGAGTTGATGCGATCTGTATGTGTGCTGCTAACTTGGATGTAGTGCTATTTTCAGGATTTGGAACTGGTTTACTTCTGAGAGCTTGTACTTAGATGTTTTTGGATTCAATGTTCCGAAAGAGTTATTCTCTTGCCCGAGCTCTTGGCTGTTGTAGCTGTTTTGGATTCATCAGGAGGATTAAGCAAAAACCAAAGCATGTTCCTGTAAAAAATCACACCTTGTCCCAGGAATTCTTGTTAGATGAAGAAATTGATGACGAGGACGCTGGATCGTATAATGGAGAAATTACAGACTCTGTCTATGGTGAAGATGCAATGATTCAGTGTTGTACTAATCGGTCTGAAGAAATCCTTAGATGTAAAGAGCAGAATGGCATGGTTTGCAGACAATTCCCTGTCAAGGAAACCCATACACTAGTTCGTTCTGAGGTACTTATCAGGATACTTTAGCCTTTGCCCTTGTAAGTAATTATTTATCTTGTTTTGGAGCAATCTGCTTGATACAAAATGTCACACTTGTTTTTATGGCTGGGCTGGGACATTTATTGATCTGTAGCTGTCACTCATTTCATATCGTAGCCCTTCTTGAATTTGAGTTAACATGTAATTTAGATGTGTATGATTTTCTCAGTTAAGGTTTATTAGATGCGGCACTTGTGTTTCTCCATAGATAATGATCAGCATATAATAGGTTGCTGCTATTTCATGTATAGCTTAAGCGTTACTCATAATACTTCTGTTTCGTTTTTGGAATTTCTTCTCATCATGTGCAATATTTGCTATGTATTTTTCTCAGGATGAAAATGGAAATAAAATGATCAATGAGTATGTTCGTGAATGTAAGATTGGTGCTGGTAGCTATGGCAAAGTGGTAAGTATGAATCTCAGACAACCTATTCTTATCTTAATATGAGATAAGTAGATGATCTTTTGACATTTTAGCATTTCTGATGATCGATCAGGTTTTATATCGTAGCAGTATAGACGGAAAAAATTATGCAATAAAGGTATGTTAACTCTACCTTCTTGCTGTAGAAAGTACAGTGGATTGTTGCCTCTTTAAATTCAGTTGAGGTTACTTGCTAAATAAACAAATTAAATAAATGCAATGTTCATAATTAAAGAAGCCGTTGGATCTTATAATGTACAGTTACAAGCTGTTGCTTTGTTATAAAGCTGGACTACTTGTTCTTGATTGCAGGCCTTCCACAAGTCACATCTTTTGAAGCTGCGTGTTGCACCTTCCGAGACCGCAATGAGTGATGTTCTTCGTGAGGTATTTTTTCTCATTGCCCTGGTACGAATAGGGGATCCATGCAAGAAACTAAATCGTTCTGTGGTCTTGAAATTGTCTTATCTGAAGGTTCATATCATGAAGATGTTGCAACATCCCAATATAGTTAATCTCATTGAGGTGATTGATGACCCAAACACAGATCACTTCTACATGGGTATTTACTTTCTTTTGCTTTTCTGATCAACTTAATAAGCTGATAGTGGAGAAAATTCATATTTATCTGGATTGTCATTGCCAATTGTGACTGAAAATTCTGATGTGTTGTACCAGTTCTTGAATATGTTGATGGAAAATGGGTCTGGGAGGGCTGCGGACCACCCGGTGGAATTGGTGAACAAACTGCCAGGAAATATTTAAGGAATATTGTTTCTGGACTGATGTATCTCCATGCCCATGTAAGCTCTTGATAGACCTGATTTGCATATAGTTATTGTAATGACATGTTCAGTGAGAACCTTGATGATCATCGTATGCAGCTATGGCGTTCCTAATGGCCTCCTCTTTAGTCTTTCTCAGTCCTCTTAATCGTTCATTAAATCGTGCTTGCTAACTTACATTTTATTTAATCTTCCAACAGAATATAGTGCATGGCGATATCAAACCAGACAACCTCCTGGTTACCAGCACTGGAGTTGTTAAAATTGGAGATTTTAGTGTCAGCCAAGTATTCGAGGTAAATCCTTGTCTCTGTCTTGTCATGTTGATCATAAGTTGGTTATATTATTCCGTAGGATCGTTACTGTTAACAGAATAAAGATATAAATCACAATGCTATGTGTTTCTATGAAACTATATCAGAAGCCTCTTCTCAGCTTAACTTCCTTGGCATGGCTTGTTGTTCTGATTCAGTTGTGAGGCCTTTACTTAGAGAAATGTAATTGAAACCCCGAACTAATCTGACTATCAACATAAGTTTCTCAATTTTTAACAATTCATATTACTATGAGACTGTTTCATTCTTGTTCTCTATGTTTACATTACTGATGGACCTTGGTCCCCTACTAATGCAGGATGATAACGATGAACTCCGAAGATCACCTGGAACTCCGGTGTTCACTGCGCCAGAGTGCTGTCTAGGTCAGTTATAATTTGACTCATGGATTTATGATTACAGAGGGTATGAGATTCCCTTAACAACCTTGTATAGATACAACAGGTTTGACATACCGTGGCAAAGAAGCAGACACTTGGGCAGTTGGAGTAACATTGTATTGTATGGTACTAGGAGCGTACCCTTTTCTCGGAGAAACACTGCAGGACACGTATGACAAGGTAAGCAAGCTACCGATTCGTCAATTTCGATATCTGTTCTTCAATATGCTTCTAACACCAGAGGTCCGAGTTTCTGTCCAGATCGTCAATAACCCCTTAGTGCTTCCTGATAGACTCACTCCTCCATTGAAGGACTTGCTCGAAGGGCTTCTTTGCAAAGGTGAGCGGCTTTTTTGATGATGATGGTGTATGCTCGTTATTGATGCCCCTTTCTTGATGATATATCCTCGTTGTTGCACATAGACCCAAAGCAAAGGCTGAAGTTAGACGCAGTAGCGAACCATCCTTGGGTTGTCGCAGAAGATGGTCCTATCCCTGAGTTCTCGTGCTGGTGCAAACGCGATAGACTGTGTCAAGAAAGTTCTGGTTCGAGTAGCAGCAGAGGTAACAGCATCATGGACGACAATGAATCTGCTGAGCCGAAAATAGCAGAAGCTTCTCACTGACTAAAAATGGTTGTCTCTCTCTCTCTTTGATTGTTTGCTCTCTGTGTCTTTCCCTTTGTGTACAGTGGAATTGGAAATACCCTATTCTTGAGCATGCCTTCTGAATCTTTTGAGCTTTTCAACTATCTCTTTTCTTGTTGAAGGTTTGTACTTTTGCTTGATTAGAGTATAGAAGGTTTGTGCTTTTACTCAATTTTGAAGATCTCCTCTCTTCTCTGTTTTGGTTATGTAGTTGCTTGAAACTAGAACATGAATGTAACGGTTTCGGCCTTGTTGTTTCGGTACTGCTAGCAAGGAAACAGAAGTTGGTTTTGAAGTCGGGTTGATTAAGGGGTCCCAAAGGCGACGGAGGTGTTGTTCTGAACTCGTTAATATAGGTCGAATAACGGTAGCTTCAGATGGAAGGTAAAGGCCACCGGTAAGGAGAATGTTGATGTGTTTGTCTACAACTGATTGTTGATAGATTTGATTAATTAGGGTTCATGACCTAGATGCGTGAATCTCAAATCAAACATCTAATCATGAAGAATGTGGATGGGGGGATTCGGAGATGCCACGGTTCCTCTTCTCGATAACCCCTCCCCCCCCTGCAACCGACAAACTCTTCCTCGCGTATCCATAGGAATGTGGTCTGAGGATGGGGAGAGATTCTTCTTGATGGCCCCCGCTGCAACTTTCTCAAGTATCCATATGAATGCAGATGTGGATATTCAGACATTAACGATCTAGGGTAATGCCATGGTTCCTCTTCTTGATAATCCTCCCATTGCGACCAACGAATGAGGATCCATACCGGTATGTGGATGGGGCGATTCTGTTACTAGCGGTCTAGGAGGTGATGCCATGGTTCCTCTTTTTGATAATCCTCCCATTGCGACCAATGAACTCTTTCTTGAGGATCCATACTCGGTATATGGATGGGGCGCTGGGTACGATGCCACGGTCCCTCTTCTCCCTCCTCTACAATCCTCGCACGACGACTGATGAACTCTTTCTCGAAGATCCATACCCCCCTTGCCACTCTTTCTTGAGGATCCATACCGATATGAACTCTTTCTTGAGGATCCATACCGGTATGTGGATGGGGCGCTGTCTAGGTAGGTACGATGCCACGGTCCCTCTTCTCCCTCCTCTACAATCCTCACACGACGACTGATGAACTCTTTCTCGAAGATCCATAAATCTCGAGCACAAGTGCATGTTTATTAGGGTTCATGATCAAACTAAACGTCATTCATGCTTTTACTTTGATCACTAAACTAACTTATTTCAGCCACACATCATGTTTCTATATATACCTTATGAACAAAGGCTGTTCTAAGCTTCTTTGTAGTGTCATTAGTTAAACAAAGACACGAGGAGTACTACCAGAAGGAGGCTTGACATCAACCTCCTTGAGCACAGTCCGAAGCCCCTTTCCCGCACCGTTGGCTAGCGGGTGCGGCCCCATTGCGAGCCCTTCCATGTCCTTCCTCTTCTCCCTCTCGTCCGCGAACGAGACCTTGTACCGCTTCTCCACATCTACACATGCACAATATTGTGAACTATTGTATCTCAATCATCAGAAAAAAAAAAAAAATATCGTGAACTATTGCATCTCAATAATCCGCTTCACTAGGTCGAGCCGAGTTGTTGGGGGAGAGTTTTAACACTAATTTTATATTACTATTCATTAACACGCTCGGAGTATTGGATTTCCACAATTTTGACGAGTTTTGTGCCATGAATTGGAAGCTATCGATCGAGATATGTAAAACCAAGACCTTTCAGTCGTCAAATGTGTAAAACCAAGACTCAGTCGTCAGATCTCAAATGTGTAAAACTAAGACCTCTCAGTCGTCAAAGTCGACTCTGATCTGATGCCACTTATGAATCGTTGAATCTCAATAACACAAAGACCATCACCACTATTAATTAACCAAATCTTAGGTAAAGGTACGTACCTTGAGCGAGCTCGTCGTAGAGCTGTCCCTCGCGAGTCAGAGCGAACATGATCTGAGGAATCCCGAGCGGCAAGTTATCCCCACGATCCACCTGCCAAAAGTGGATCGTCTTCCCATAAGTCTTCGCTACCTTCTCGAGATCTTGCCGCTCCACAGGGCCCGGGACACCGGGCATGAACAAGTACCCTCCCTTCACCTCATACTCATGAGAGTGCCACATCGGCTTCTCCTCATCGGGCAGGGTCGCGAATAGTGGCTCGGTTATTATGTACTCGACCCCAATTAACCGGGCGTCGGGTTCCGAGCTGTTGAAGATTAGGCACTGCCTAACCTCCTCGTTCAGGTGGCCGCAGAAGTGGTGGGCCTCCACCTGGCGGGTCATGTCGTGGCTGTAGAAGTGGAAGCTGTGTGTACACGTGTGTAAATTGATTAATTAATTTAATTGAGATAATAATTAGGATTAATATGTTTAAAATTCTCGAACGTAGCATATTATTATAATATTATAATTAGAATACACGAACTTACCAAAATCTCAAATTTAGCCTAATTTTTAAAATGGTTAATACCATCAGTTCTTGTTTGTAAAATTGTAAACATTTTGAACCAATTGGCTAACGAAAAAATTAGGTACCTTGTTTGTGAAAATAATTATGAGCCAAGAAATTTTACAAACTAAGTCACCTAATTTTTTCTTCTTTAGCTACTTGGTTCAAAATGTTTAAAAATTTATGAAAAAAAAGGACTTGGATGAGTAAAAATTTTACAAACAAGTCACCTAATTTTACCTTTATACGCTGAAAATTTTACAAAATAAATTAACTAGCTAATCAAAAATGCTGACGACTGAATTCAACCAAAAAATTAAATAAAATTTCAACCAAAAAATTAAATAAACTTAAATCAAACATTTCATAACTTGCCCAATTTTAATACTTAAAAAAATCTTCAAATTAAGCAAACTACCAAATAATTTACCCATAATATAACGAATAAATATGACCCGATAAACCCCCAACCCAATGAGCCCGCCCGCCCAATCTGACCTGTGGCCCGCCTAATTCACCCGTTTGACAGCTCTACAAAAAAGGACTAACAACGTGAACGATTACAAAAATTGGGCTAGATTTGGGGTTTCGCTAAGTTCATAATTATAATAGGCTATAATTGGAGAATTGTAAAAATATTATACCCTAATAATAAATTAGTGGGTAATTAATTAATTAAGAAAAAGGAATGAAGAAGAAAAATACGCGCAGAGGTGCTGGTGGACGTGGCTGACGGGGCCGAATCGTTGGATGGATGCGGTGGCTTTCTCGAGAAGAGACGTAGTTGTGGCCGTCGGATCTCCGGGGACCTCTGGGTGTTGGAACGACATTTTGATCTGATCCGATCCTCTTTCGATGGTTTTTTTTTTTTTTTGTTATTTTGATCCGATTGATTCTGTGGGAGGAGTAGATAAACGTGATAGTGTTAGTGGAAGAGGTGCATGGTGGGTACGTACGTGGAATTAAGTCCACTTGGGTTACATGCATGCTGCCACGTGGCGTGCATGGCGGGTATTGTTGTAGGTGGATGACACGTGGACAATGGATTCATTTTGGATTTTTGCTAATAGGAAGCGTTGTTAATACCGGTCCGACCGTGAGTCGGCCAGCTCTCCGATGCCGACAAATTTCGGTTTGATCTTAATTTTCTCGTTAAACCTTTGAATCCTTGACCTTGCCGGCTCGACCCGGTCTGATTCGGAAAACTATGTTAATAACATTAAGGGAAAATAGCACTTTGGACCCTCTACTTTACCAACTTAACAAATAGCTCATATACTATAAATTGTTCATTTTATCTCTTCTGCTTTGACTACTTTGTTGTTTTGATCCTTCTGTTGCAACTTTCGTCTTCTTATCTTAAATCTGGACACATTCAAACACTGACAAAGAAAGATATCAGAGGTAGGAGATGAAAGGAAGGCAAATTGTGGAGGTATCACGAACAGTAAGGTGAAATAAGAAGGATTTTAAAACCACGCATTTTATTCGTCGATTTCCAATTAAAACACGCTTAGTAAGCTAATACATGGAAGTAATGTGGTGTACTGAACGCGTATCAGTTAACGTCACGAAGACGAAAGTTAGAACGGAAGGACCCAAATGACAAAGTGGTCGAAGTAGGAGAGGTAAAATGAGCCATTTATAAAATTATAGGGGGCAAAATGCTATTTTGCCTACGATTAATTAGGAGCTGATCATCTTACGCGCAAATTTGGCCGGGTCGGGTCAGAAGACGGATATGGGTATGTGTCCAACACTGTTGATGGGCCCACAAAGTTAATGGGCTGATTTGTTTCGGGTCGATCCAGTATGCAGACCCGCCAGCAGAAGTAACGGAGCCCAATAACAAATTAGGTCCACCAGGCCCACAAAAAATTGGCGCTTCTTCTTTTTACCGACTCCGTTTCCTCCACCGGCGCTTCTCGCCGCCGAAGGAATTCTCTAACCAACGACTTCAGTAGCCAGTAGGGTCGATATACTCGAAAGGAAGCACATCACGGGGAAGACGATAGTCTATGGGAATGATTTTCTCTGCTTCGGCGGCGCTAACCGGAGGAAGAACGAGATCAAGTTCAAGTTCAAAGGCTGAGGTTTTCTAAATTCGAGCTGGCGTCAGAAAAATCAACTCGGAGATGAGGAAGTAAGATTAGAGGGAGTTTTAGGAATAATGGTTGTATATGATCGATATTCAAGAAGCTAGGTTGTGTAGATGGTTGATTTACTGCTAATTACTTTCCTTTCTAGTGATTTTTCGTGCTGGATTGTGGCTTCTTCGTTGAACCCTAATTTAAATCCTGATTTAGGAAGTTGTTAAAATTTTTGGGAATTCATTCATGCCTGATGCATCTGGGCCTTCTCTAGTCTTACTTGAAATGAATTGTGATCACAGTAATATGGTGCAAGAATTGATGTTGAGCTTTGCACAGCATCTCCTGAGAAAGTTGAGAAAGGGAGTACGATTAAACATCTTTTTCCTTATGCTCTCGAAGAACAGTGTACTTCAACGACATGGCCTCAAGTTTTCTGGCACGGATCATCACAAAGAGGTACTTATCATTTCTTTCAAAGCTGTTAACAGTAGTCATAATTGTGTTTTGACATTAGCATATCAATGATGGGTTAGGTACACATTATGCCTCCTGCTTTGCTGAGTGATAGTAATTGATTGAGCTTTTTAATTTCATTAGTAAAGGAATGTCTGGTCTTGCATGATTGCCTACATCTCATTGACTTCAGTTTTCCACTGTTAGGTTTGTCTGATTGCTGTCATCAACCGTTGCATCCCAATAACTTGAGTTGTTAGGAGAACGTTCTGAATGGATCTTATAGCCGTATTTTGTAGTTATCTTCAGAACAAGAAGCAAGATTGTCTGATCTTTCAGTGAAGTCCAGTCTTTTTACCAGCCATTATAAGAGAAACGAGAAAACCTTCTAAGCCTAACGTTTACCAGCCAGCTTTTAACCCGTTTTTCAAAGGCAAGTCTTCTGTCAAAAAGATAAGAAATGGTGATATAATGTGATATGATACCAAAACAGAAGCCTACCCCAATTAGACGTGCTGTTGAAATTTCCTGAGCTTCACTAATACGCTTATTAGTGGAATGATTAGTCTATTTTTTTTCCCGGGAATTGTTTATCTTTACTTCTATCTTTTTATATTGATGCGTTTGTTATCTCATGTTGGTGGGTGTGGGGTATGGTTTCTGCTCTTTTTTTTCCGTGTTTGTGGGGAAGAGGTTTCCTTTTCCTGAAAGATAAGGGAACTGACTTTAACTTCCGTGAATGAAAGGTTGGTTCCTGGTTAGACCGGTTGTGCAGAGTAGTAATCAGAAATCAGTGGTTTAATTAATCATTTAGCTAATTGAGTAATTGAGGTACACTGTATGTAGGGATGACTAGTGGATGTGAAGCTGTCTAATTTTTGTATGGGACCAGTCTTATGATAATAAGCAAAGAGGAGAAAGATGAGGAAAGTAGTTAACTGTTCCCAGATCCAGTCAGTGTAGCACTAAAATAATAAGAAAAGATTTGGCTTTCTTATTTGCTTCATGCCTTTTCTTGGTTGCTATACTTTTTGACGTTTGGGTCAGCTCCTAGGTACTTATATCAAGCGGTATCATTAAGATTGTAGCTTATCAGTGGTTGAACTGATGAGTTGCGATATTGGAGATGAGTTTGGTATGATTTGAACTCGGTTTATGACTGTCGTATACTTGTTCTTGTATATGTTATCATCATTGCAACTTAAACAGATAATCTGATTAGTTTAATCAACGATATGTTAGTTCATTTAACATGCTTGTGTAGTTTTGGTTGGTCTATTGGCCAGTAGAAAGAAGTAGGAACACTTTCAAAAAAAAAAAAAAAAAGAAAGAAGTAGGAACAAGAGCAATAATGGGCATAAGCTACATTGGCCTAATTTTGTCATGAAACTCAAAACTTGTTTTTTTTTCTAAAATAAAAGGGAAGGGATAATGCAATTTTATCACCTCATTTGTATTGTATTATTGTTTGATTTGTGTTTGTAAGATATAAAGTAATTTAATGTATAAAATGTTATCAAGTGTTAAGTGGAAGCATTCCTGTTGATGTGTATTAACAAAGAAACTAGAAAGGAGACTATCGCTATGGTACACCTCACCTACTATTTTCTTGTCTTTTTGTGTGCATCTCTTGCTTCTTTCACAATCATTATCATTAATTTCTGATGAAATCATGGTATAATTTAACTTGCATGATCGATTAGTATGAGATGATGTTACCAAAGCTTAAAGAATTATTAGTTTCAAAATCCTCCAAGGGAGGAGGACAAACATATTTGTTTGATAGTATTGAAGTGGGTGGCACAATTGTACATATGCAAGAGGCTGCTTTCTTCTGGTTTTACTTATCGTTTGGGGAATTTCCTTTTGCTCTTTTAGTTGTTTTCTTCTTTGGAATTTGGCCCCACAAACAAAACAAACATGACTTTGGGAGAGCTAAAAAATAAATGTAAATTGTGGTGTATATCTTCTCCCAAAGAAACACTGATGTCACAATCAGTGATCCATCTCTCTTCCTTCTATTCTTCCTCAAGCTAGTGATGCTTTTGTAATTTAGTCTCAAATTCTGCTTGATATTAAGTGAAATGGGAGGTGATCATCCTGATTTTGTTCCGTTTTTTATGCAGAAAATGGTATCTCTCTTCATTGGAGTTGAATTATCGACGTTACCATCAAGTGCGTGGATGCAGTACCGGTAACGTTTTGTTAACTTTTGAGCTTGAGATTATAGAACGTAACAATATGATTTCGAGTACCATTGATATTATGTTTCACAAGGATTAACTTATTAATGACTTTTGTTATTTAACTTAGTTTTTATTAGTATAAATATCAAGTTGTCATCTTTCATAAAGCTTAGATTGACTGTAGCTATTTTTGGCAGTAGTGGTTTGCTGGCATATAAAGCCAATTAAGATATGGATAAGTAAGGATGCCAACCTGCAGAAAATGGATTCATTTAAATACATGAAAGTTCCATAGTTTCCTTTTAGGACGGGTTTAATACCCGTTATATTCATGATCATAACTTCTCAAACTTGCTAACTCGACTAACTCTAATTGTTAAGATGGTGCAAATTTTCTTTACTTAGCCAGCATGTGTGGACCACTGCAACCAACAGTGGGGTATTGTATACTAAGATGTGTTGTGTACCATTAAAATGACTTGAAGTGAAGGCAAGCCTTTGCTTTGCCCATGGGAGGCTTTCCTGCAGAAAAAGTAGGAAAAAGGAGAAAACCAGTAGACAGACAGTATAATAACCATAACCTAATACCTATGATGTCGGCTGTTCGTTACAGTTTTAACACACAAACACATGTGGAGAGTACGAGAATGGAATTTCCTAACCAAGCTTTTCTAACAAACTTTCTACTGTTACTGTGACAGTCTATAACAGATGGGCAGAGGCCACGAAGAAAACAAGGCGGAAAACGTAGTGAAAGATCAAATCTGTGATAAGACTATACCAAATTAAGGTTCCGTGGACAAATTCGGTTGGTCAATCATCACAAAAAAACACACAGAGGATGAGAACGAGAAGAAGGGCATATATGGCATGACACCCTCAACTGAAAAGACTGTAAGACTAAGTCATGTCCTTTTTACGTTTCTGAACTTTTTCCTTTAGCTTCTTTCTTTACTCTTTTCAATCAGTTGATCTTCTGGACTCTCAATCGCAAAGCGAAAGGAGAGATCATATCATCAAGTGGGAAGAATTTTGGGGGAAAGAAGGTAAGCAAATACTACTGTAGTGTTAGTAGTTATAGTGTAAGATTTGGATTGCATAAATAACAAAAGAGGGAAAGAAATGAATAAGTAGGCCAGGCTTGCCACCAACTTTTGCCATTAATTTCATTTCAGAAGAAAGAAACCCAACGACACTCATAATTTCTCTCCCCCCTATAATTATTCCTTCTTCTCTCTATTCCTCTTCCCTTTTATCTCTGCTACTTAGGAAATAAAAGAGAAAAGAATAATTCCTTGATATTAACTCGCCACTCCCCTCTTTGGATAGAACAACTGCTCTTTACTGCAGGGTGTTCACAAAGTTTGAAGCTTTCTTCACTTTGTTTTTATGGAAATGGAGGAGAAGCTTTTGAACGAGATGAAAGATGAAGTGGGTTCTAGCCAATCTGCTGCTTCTCCTAGTACTCCTCCTGCCCACAAGGTGTTTGTTGATTTCTTTCCCTTACTATTCATGTTCACTGTTTCTTTTTATGCCAGCTTTTTATGTTCATGGACTTCATTCATCAGCTTACGGAATTATGATATATTAGAGTTGACGTGTTAGTGTAATTAAGCATGAGCATCTGAATTCCTGATCTGTTGTGGAGAGTAAGAGAATGCTATAACAGTTATTTCTTCTTACCTTAAGCATTGATTTTCTTGCTTTTATTGGAAGTCTTTCAGACTTCACTCTTTCTTTGCTATCCAGAACATGCAAAAGTTCACCAGCTTAGGGAAATTTGTTGAACCCCACAAGCTTTTTCTCTCCTTGAATCACTGTTAACATGTGCTCCTTGGGTTTTCTTTCATTTGGTAGATTGTGTCTGTTAACTTGAATTTTCCTTATAACCCTTCCTGTGAATTGTCCCCTGAAGGCTGAAGACACACATGGAATAGTGGAAGACGGAAACCGTGGTCACAACTGGAAGAAGAAAAACCTGTTTCTGGAAATACCAACAAGAACTTTGGAAGGATCTCCATGTGTAGACAGTGTTGTCATTAAAATGCCACCAACAACACCGAGGAAGGTGAATTTCCTTCTGACGCCTACTTCTGCTGATTCAAGAGGTGGAGGAGGAGTCGTTGGATCCCCGGTAGCTCCCACTCCATCGAGGGGGAGGTCTTCTTTGAAGAGTCTGTTGCCTAAACTAAACTTCAAGTCTCGAATTTCTACGTTGAATGGTGAAAAGCCGGTCAGTCTGCCTCCAGAAACTGCTGCCGCTACTGCAACGCAACAAGAGCACCCTTCCATCCCAAGATCATTGTCACTGACAAAGCTTTTCACTCCTAGGATGAAAAGAACATCGTCACTGCCTGTTACATCCGCTGGACATTCTAATCCGCCAGATTATGTGCATAGTGAAAGCAATAGTGGCACTCTCAATCTAAGTGTAAGTCACATACACTGGCTTTGAGATCTTTTTGTTGTTGTTGTTGTTGTTGTAAGTTGTAGTTTTGTAATTTTGTACAGAGAGAAGGTCCTTTAAACAAGATTGCTCGCTCACGCTCAGTCCCTGATCTTGGCAAAGAAGGAAGCATACGGAGAATGGATTCATTCTTTCGTGTGATTCCTTCGACTCCTAGACTGAAAGAAGGGGATATAACAGTTCATCCTTCTTCTCCCCCATCTGTTTCTGCTGGTATACTACTTGTCCTAGCTCTGTAGTAACAAGAATATAGGCAATCCAAGTTCTTCCATTGAAGAAGGCATTTGGTATATGTTTCTCTGTTAATATTGAAGTGAAAGAAACCCTGTGATGTAGAGCCTGCTAGTGATTTCACCTTGTCCTTATCGTATTTTTCTGATTCAGATGCAGCTGACGATGATGATGGCGAAGATATACCTGAAGAAGAGGCTGTATGTAGGATCTGTATGGTTGAGCTTTGCGAAGGAGGTGAGACCCTTAAGATGGAATGCAGCTGCAAAGGTGAACTTGCTCTGGCCCATCAAGAATGTGCAGTGAAATGGTTTAGCATCAAAGGGAACAAGACTTGTGATGTGTGCAAGCAAGAAGTTCAGAACTTGCCCGTAACTCTCTTACGGATACAGAGTATGTGTGCTAGGACTAATGGATTTGGTAGAAGTCAACTAGGCGATCCCAATGGATACAGGCAAGTGCCGATGAACTTCCATAGCTGCTACTGTCAATTATTTAATTCTGAAATCTGTTTTTAACGATATCACATTTGCTTGAGACTTACTGCTACGAACACCTCAGGGTCTGGCAAGAAGTACCCGTACTCGTCATTGTTAGCATGCTTGCCTACTTTTGCTTCCTGGAGCAGCTTCTGGTACTACATGAAATTCTTCATATCAATATTACTAGAATGTCTGTTTCTTACTCTCTGCTAATGTGTGTACTAATTCTCAGGTAGAGCGTATGGGGACTGGTGCTATCGCTATATCCCTTCCGTTTTCTTGCGTGTTAGGTCTCCTTTCATCAATGATCTCGTCAACCATGGGTATGCCTGATGCATTCTCTGTTTGCAGGTTCTTCTTTTTGCATGGGGAAACTTTATCCTCACTCACAGTCTAGCTTATTTCCTTTATGTGCAGTGAAGAGAAGATTCGTTTGGATATATGCATCAATCCAGTTTGCTCTAGTGGTTCTTTTTGCTCACATTTTCTACTCACTGGTAAGTGTTAGTAATATAAGATGAATTCAGAACCTCTCTCCCAACAACTCAAGTTATTGGGATACCACGGTTCTTGACTTGGTATCAGAGCCTTTGACCAACAAGTGGTCAAAGTTTCAAACCCCGGTAACCACCAATTTTTATATAAAGGCTTATTGAAGCCTATATGGCCCCATGTCAAGGTTTTGAATCCTAGTAACCACCAATTTTTGTATAAAGGCTTATTGAAGCCTATGTGCCCCCCAATCTGTTGCACAAGTCTTATCGAACCTGTACAAACTTCAGGCTCTTTCTTGAGCCATTCGTTTGAGTGGGTGTGTTAGTAAACAATACAAGATTCATTCAGAACCCTCTCCCAAAAACTCGAGCTATTGGGATGCAACGGTTCTTGACAATAAGCAAATGAAACTGCTCGAATTTCTACATCCTTTGTCAATCCATCTCCCGTGTTGAATGTATCCATTGAGTTTTCGTTTATTGGCTCGCAGGTTGGAGTACAAGCAGTACTGTCTGTGCTCCTGTCGACGTTTTCTGGATTCGGTGTAGCCATGAGTGGAAGCTCGATCATCATCGAGTTTCTAAGGTGGAGAAGACGATGGCGAACAGAACAACAACCCGGCGGTAACCATGGGATGCATGTTGGATCAATCCCAAGACCTGTAAATTCATCTGGAGATGAAGGAAGAAGCCACCATACAATTGATGTAGCAAACCCATAAATAGTAAACCTTTTTTTTCTTCAAGTTTATAGAAAGAGCTTGCCACTATATGTGTTGCTTGTATGAGATGAGTTGTTCAAAAGAAATGAGCTTTGGTTCCTAGTAGTTTTACATATACTATACACATTTGATTTGGATTGTGTTGCTTGTAGTGAAGACTAATAGTTGTGATTTGGTATATATTAAAATATACAAAAGAAAAGATCATCATTTTGCTATTTGTTCTCTTCTATGGCTCCGATCGATTGAAACGGTTGATCTACCTTTTATTCATCTCGCTTATTTTGTGACGAAAGATATCTGTGGGTATCCAAAAATCACTCTATATCGATGATGAGATTGGGGATTAGGCACGACAAAATCCCGCCAACTCAGCGAATTGTGGCTTAATTGAATTGCAGTATGATAATTTAGTGATTTGATGAACCCATGGCCCGACCCAGCCAATCAGACTCGTGGATTGTCTAACCTGCCAATTTGACGACTCTGGATGTATGGAGATAGAAATGTGGATACAAATGTCAAAATGTGTCCCAGAGGGTGGAAAAGACCTGTTTGGATCATAATCAGGGTTAAAAGGGATAAACTATTAATTGTTACAAAATCATATAACATATCTTCCTTAGACTGCAACATAATTAAGAATACCTTGATTTGTTCATCTTCTTTAGATAGAGCAATTTGGACACCTAGAGACAAGATCAGAACATTCCAAAGTCGAGTTGGGTGGTAAGAGAAGACATATTTTTAGTGTTGTCACCCGTACTAAAGAGAAAAGAAAATAGTGATGAAAAATTACCAATGCAAGTCTAAAATGGTAAACCTGAAATATATTAATTACTAAACCAACAAACCGATGCTAATGTGGCGTGCAAATGTGACAAAATTTAATGTCAAGAAGACGGAATCACTAACATAAAGACCCAAAATGCAAGTTGATTTAAGTTGGAGGATGTAAATCAAGTGTTTTGCTGTATAGTGGCCTGTTTGTTAAGTTAGAAAAGTATAGGGAGCAAATTGCTATTTACACTATTAAATGGGCTGGACCCTATATTGTTACCGGCCCATAGGAAATCATCAGCCCATACATAGAAGAGCAGATGCAATATATAATATAAAAATTCAAAACAACCTTCGCGCTCCAATTTGTGAACATCCGCCGTCGGCCGTCCGTACTCCGGCCATGTACTACGCAGAAACCGACGACCTCGATCTGCAATCGCCGGCGGAAGAATCATGCTCCCGCGGCCACAGATCAAGCCTCACAATCGCCACAGTAGAAGGAGGCAGCATCTGCCTCGTCTGCTTCTCCAATCTGATCACCAACTCCGCCGCTCTCTCCCACCACGTCTCCTACGCCCTAACTCAGCTCACGGCGGCGCTGTCGCAGCCGCGGTTCCTCGAAACTCTCCTCACTTTCCATCCTCACTTCCTCGTCTCGCCTCTCCTCCACGCTCTCTCACTCTTCTCCGATCCTTCCATCGCTCGTCTCCTCTTCCACCTCATCTCCACTCTCTCCTCCGCCGCCGCCGCTGTAGCTCCTCACTTCCTCACCGGCCTCGCCGATCTTATCTCCTCCTCTTCCTCAGCCTGGATTCCCGCTCACCTCCACATCGTGAGTTTCCTAATTGAGGTTAAATCGATAGTTAGGGTTTCGTATCTCCGTTTAATCAATCCACCGCTCTGCCTTGCAGCTGCACTGCTTTGGACTTCTTCTGAGCGGTCCTAATTTGGACGATCCTTATGCGCTCGTTAACGACAAAGTTGCTCTTCTCTCCAACATCGTCGCAGCTCTTCAAATCCCTAAGTGAGATATATGGACTGTCGTCTTTTACTGTAATCAACTGCCGCTAGATTTTTCTTCCTCTCAAATCGTTGTCTGTATTTGATTCCGGTGCAGTGATGAAATTCAGGGGGAGGTTCTCTTTGTCCTCTATAGACTATCCATTCATGCCGGTGACGAAGAAGCTGCTGGACTTCTGTTAGCTTTCTCCTCGAAGCTGTGGCGGTTTTCACTCGATGTCCTTTTCAAAACTCAGAATGACACTGTTCGCCTCAACTGTCTAGGTCACATTACTTTACCTCCTTTCTGGAATTCCAGCTGGTTAGCTGCCGATTTAGCTACTTCATTGTAATGCGCAGTTTAGTGGTAGACACTGCAAATCATACTTGTTCTGCTCTTCTTATGCCAGTGAATCACAGGATTCTGGCTAAATATACGCAGCTTGTATTATTGAACAGCTCGTGGACTCACTTTGTCTCTCCAGATTAACATCTTTTTGCAAATTTTTGTCAATGGTTGCTTGCTGATATTGCTTAGGTTTTATTTTGTTCAGCACTTTTGACAGTTCTTGCTCAAAGAGGATGGTTCGGGAATGAGATAGGCAGCATGGGTTCTGATGAAGCAGATAGTTTGATGCAAACGGAAGATGAAATATTAGATGCACCTCCTTTGACTGTCTTGTTTTCTGAGGCTATCAAAGGTTCGCTGCTTTCGTCAGATAGGCAGATTCAAGTCAGTGCGCTAGATCTCATCATGCACTATCTTACAAGGGATGGTGCACCAAGCAAAGAGGCACAGATATTGCTAGAAGAGAACATTGTAGACTATGTCTTCGAAATACTGAGACTGTCAGGTAAGTGATTCTGCTCTGGCTTCTTATGAATTCTATAGTTACTCCTGATGCTATTGCTCTTTTTGGTTTCTCTACGGTTCTTTTTTAAAATTCGCTTCAATATCAGACGAAATGGGGAAAAGGGTGTCATCCACATAAGTATTGTACAATAATGTTTCTGCTCGCATATCCAATCAGTAGATGAAGTCAGGAAATTAGTGTTTATGTTGCCTAATATGAGGTGTTAGACTAATGAACTTGTACTTCATCTACAGAACATACGGATCCGATCACCAACTCTTGCCTGCTAGTCCTTGATCTTCTCTCTGCAGCTGAAAAGGGATTCACTGAAAGGCTTGTGGTTGGATTCTCAACTCTGGTCCCAGTATTGTGCTATACAGCCGAAGTTCCTTTCCATCCAGTCCAGGGTCATGCCTTAAAGCTAATTCGCTGTGGCATATCCAATTTTCCTGGAATATTATCATCTTCTCATGTTGAAGAGATATATCTTGCTCTGGTTAAGATGTTGAAGAGCCATGCTGATGGAGATTTAGGCATGCAATTGGAGATATTCGCGATTGTTTGTTCACTTTTTGCAACCCTACTGGGATGCTCGACTCCTCAAGGTAATCTGGTTACGACAGTTCAAGAAGCAATAAATTATGCCATTCTAGCTTGTCTAAATACATCCCAGAAAGATCCTAGACAGCTCTTGCATGCCTTTTACCTGGTTAAAGAGGCATACAGCCTGAATTACCAAGCGGGGTCTACAGATGTATGTGGTATCACTGACATAAGGAACTGCATCATTAACATATGTACGACACACCTATTGCCCTGGATTGTTGGTGCCATAGATGAAATAGATGAGGAAGTTTTGCTCGGGTTGCTGGAAACTTTTCATGTTATACTGGTTCAAGATTTTGATAACCAAGCCAGAGGTTTTGCTGAAGCCATGGTTACAACATCTTGGTTCAGTTTGTCATTTGGATGTCTGGGATTATTTCCTACTCAAAAAATGAAAAGGGGAGTATATACACTGTTCAGTTCCCTTGTAAATGTTCTTGGAACTGGCACTGGCCAATGCATTCTAGATGCTGCTGCAGATCTGCCAATCGATCCAATGGACCTGCTGTTTCTACTTGGGCAAAACTCCCGTGATACATTATTGTCGTCTTACCAGTCTGCAGTTCTGTTGATTTTACATACCAGCTCTTTGTACAATGACAGGTATGTTCTCCTTCTGTTGATTAATCAAGATTTCAGCTGCATCTTGACTTACCAGTGTCTCTTATGTTGAATTCAGGCTTGCAGATGAGAAGTCGATCCTAGCTTCAGTTGAACAGTATGTTCTTGTCAATTATAGTGATCTGTTGGGCAGAAGATCTGACACATCGAAAATAATGCAACTGATAAATCTGTATGGTTTATGTCGGGGTTTTGCCAATGGGCAGAACCAGATTTCGTACAGCCTCGAAGCTGAAAACGCTGTGCTTCAGCTGGTCTTTCAAAATGATTGGGATTTGCTTTCATCAAGAATTCACTTTGTATCTTTGAAATGGCTGTTTCAACAAGAGAAGATAAGCAAGCTACTGTCTTACCAAATCCTGAAATTCACCAGAACCAACACCTTAGATGCATCCTGTATCGTTGGCCCTCAGGAGGTCACTCAGACTGTGAACTTGAAAACAGTTGCAGAGTTGGCATCGTCAAGAGACAACTACGCTGCAAGAATTGTTGTATGCTTGTTAGTACAGCTTGTTGAAGAAGACTGCTCGGAGGAAGTGGACATTTTACTGGTATTAGATCTCATGAAATCCGTCGTTACAACCTCTCCAACTTCAGTGGATGAATTATGTCTGAACGGCTTAGCAAATGCTCTCAGAACTCTTCATTACAGCCAACATCATTCACCTTCACCAGATATATTCACAGCTGCCCAAATTTTAATGTCCAATATTCTTTGCTGTGTGAAGCCTGAAGCACTTTGTGATGATGATGAAGCTTGGCTTGCAGTGACAGTAAAGGTTGGATATACCGTCTCGCATCATACCCTTCTGTCATCATTTCTCTAGTTGATGAACTAAATTTACCATTCTATATTTCACGCAGATGATAGACTGTATAGTCACCCAAAGAAAAGACGTCAAAAGCTTGTCTAATGAAGGGCTGCAAGTCATTGCCAATTTCTGCTTGATTTTACACCAGTCCACAAAGAGAGTTCTGTTAGATGCTTCCAAGGCCATTCTCTTCAACGTTTCTCTGGTTTCCATGGTAGATGGCTTGATGCGGGAAGCCTGCTCGAAAGGACCCAATTTGGTCGATTACGACGAAGGAACATCCGGTGGAGAAAACCTGTTAGTCCTGCTTTTGCTCTGCTATTTCTCCTTGAGAAGGTAATAAATAACTCTTCTTTCTTGCTTCACGCAAATACACTATATCATGATCATGTGTATTACTTAAAACTCAAATTGACATTTCCCTGTAGTATACATACTCTTCTGCCAGAGTCTGTAGACTGGGAAACTCTACTAGAACCATCAAACGACAAGGGATCGCCTACCATGGGGATCAACTGCAATGACTTGTGCTGGCTGATGCATTTCGGATCTCCTCTCATCAAGCTCGTAGCATCGTATTGCCTGCTTGAGATACTCACTAGAATATCACAACAGATGAACGAGAAGCATCAGGAAATGAAGTGTTGTTCAAATGATGGTCATTTAGCGTCCATAACAGCTATACTACAAGGCCTGATGTTTTACAGCGACACAAGGGTGTCAACCAACTGCGGACTCTGCCTCTCCATGCTTCTGAGCTGGCTGAAAACCCGAAACGATGATGATAACTGGTGCAGGCTGATTGTAGAAGAGATGGCAACTTCATTAGCTCTCCCTTGCTTCGCATCGAAATCGTTCCTCAACCACCATAAGCCTGCTGTTCACGTGGCAGTTGCTATGCTACAGAAGACCCATAACTCGCCTCCATGGATAGGCAGTGTTCTTGACGAGGCATGCATTGATGGCATACTAAAGAACCTGACTTCGAGTAACGTGACGATAGAGATTCTATTGCTGCTTCGACAGCTGATGAATTCGAAACTGTTGAAGAGTAAAGATCAAGTTTCTTGTTTAAACAGACTGCTTCAAGAATGCAGAAAGCAGGCGTATGAGGAAGAAGAAGAAGGATGTGGAGATGAGTTGAAGACTGATGGGGTGAATGAAGTGGGTGAAGTTTGTGAGTACCTTATTCAGTTGTTGATATCATCTTCTCCGGACACGAATCCTCGTAGCCGGAGGAGAAGGCTGCTGGAGGAAGTTGAAAAGTTGTCCAAGATGACGAATGCTAGATGATTGGATCATGCTTAGTTGACAGAATCCATGGCGGGTCAGAATGCATTGCTTGTAGAGTGAACTGTTCATAGACTACTGCAATTATTGAGGTAACTGAATCTCTTACAAACTTCTGTTGTGATTTCTTGTGTGTTGGAATGTTCATCTTATGTATGTGGCTGGTGTGTGATGCCATGATTCGATTTCGTAAATCGATCTATCGATTTGATGTCGGTATAAGCAGGATGGAGTTCAAAGGATGAAGCCTTAGCTATGCTGTCTAAGGATGAACATTGATGCAGAGACTGTTTTGACTTCTGCTATGATGTCCGTACAACTGGAATTCATCCTGGTCGAGATTCCGACAAATCCGGGTTAGAATCTTCGTTTCAATCCATTCATGGTGTTCTTCTTGTTTATCATTATGATTAGTGCTAGAGCTATTGGTTTAACATGTGAAGTTGTTTACTAGTCACTCTTTCTTTACTAATATGCTTAGTGGAAAGATCACATTTAAGTATCTAACTCCAAAATGTTCAATAATCTTTGTCAATGAACCGACTCGAACTGATTAACGGTGTAAATTTTTTACGGTCTGAAGATGTTGATGAGCCAAGCTGCTCATGAGCTATTCGAGGTTCGACTCATAAAAGATGCTAAAAAGTTTGCTCGTAACTCGGCTCGATAGTAAATGAGTGAACCTCGAGTCAACCATGATTCGGATCAACAGACTCGCGAGCTAGATCGTCTCGTGAGGTTGTTGAGGCTGGCTCGCGAGTCAGCTCATTTAAGACTCGTGAGCGACTCAATAGTAAATGAGCCAAGTCAGAGCCAACTATGGTTCAGGTCAACAGGCTCGCGAGCTAGCTCATTTATGGCTCGTGAACAGCTCTATAAAGGCTTGATTAATGACTCGTGACTAGCTACTTGTCAATTTATGATGAAAAATGGCGGAAACTTGTAAATTTTAAGGTAACTTGTTTTAGAGCTCGACTCATTTATATTTTTGCTAGTGTACAAAATTCAAGTTGAGCTCAAATCCTACTCATTAGGACTTTTAAGCAAGTGAAGCTCGATTTAAACTCGAGCTCCGCTCCTCAATAATAATTAATAAATTTTAAGATGAAAAATGGCGGAAACTTGTAAATTTTAAGGTAACTTGTTTTAGAGCTCGACTCATTTATGTTTTTTCTAGTGTACAAAATTCAAGTTGAGCTCAAATCCTACTCATTAGGACTTTTAAGCAAGTGAAGCTCGATTTAAACTCGAGCTCCGCTCCTCAATAATAATTAATAAGTCAGACTCGAGTTAGCTTGAGTTCAACATGAACTTCAAATTTCTAGCTTAAATTCGCCTAAAAAATAATAAGTCAAATTTAAACTCAGTAAAGTTCGACTCATTTCGGCTCGAGACCTTAAATCCATTAGTTAAATAGAGTTATATAGGTAGTAGTTTGGATTCCTGATTTTTGTTGCATGTGGAAATATTGAGCGCCAGCCAGGCAGCCACGTTAGACTTTATTAACAGATATATTATTATTATATTAATAACATTTCATAAAATGGGGCTTGTTTATTAGGCCACGAGAGAGTGAATTGTTTATTTGACAATGAGTAAGTTAGTCAATCAGTCAAGATGCAGCAGCTGATCACCTTTGAATTTTTTATGAACCAAATCCACTTCCTCTTAGTGTATCAGTTATTTAATAATTAAAATCTAGGCAGCCAACAAAGACCCATATAATTGTAGAATTATAATAATAATCAAAATTAAGGAAGGATGAATGTATTTAGATATCAAATTACTATTAAAATTAATAAATTTACTATTCTAAGAGATATCTAAAAGTATTTTTTTTTATCACTAAAATGTATTGTTTCATTTAACGAGCGATGGACTATCATAAGCTCGATGCGAGAAACCATAGCTAGTAGGGAAAAATGCTCAGCACGATCAGACAACCATGAGAAGACATTCAGACAATCAGAGACAAGAGAAGCATCACCTTCAATGTCCATGTCATGCCAACCACTAAATAGATTGTTAGCAAATATATCTTTGATGAAAATAAAAACTTCAAACACAAAAGAGTTAATAATACCTGCGTAGAATAAGACTAGTCGCACAATCGGCGAAAATGAAATGATACAATAACGTTAGTTTTCCATCAAAATAAAATAAAAAATTACCATTTTACTCGTATCAAAAGGTTAATTGCACATCACCCCCTGAGAAATATGAATTAAATTAATTAGACCAGGCACTTTTGACTACGCAATTTTGACTCAAAAGTCCTAAAATTGTGAGGGGAGGTTGTTGGCAATGACGGCGGATTGTGCATGATAAATACATGTTATTAATTACTAATTAGTATATTTATTATCTAATTAGGCAGAAAATTTGCATGTTTCTGTTTCCAGCATGATTTTAATATCGGTCCTTTTATTTTACTTTATTGCACCTTTGGTCCTTCTATTTCACTCTTTTGTACCGTTTCTTTATAGAGTATTTAAGTTGTGGTATTAAATATTGTTACAATCAACTTTGTAAACTAAAAGTCCTAAAGATAATTGAATTTTTTAGACCAAGTTGTTTGTATTTCTGATGTGACATTACAATTCTGTAATAATAAAAATAGTTAAGGTTATAACCTAAACAACTTTGATGAAAATAATGATAATCCTAGAATTTTAAAACTAATTACTTAATAATTAGAACAATGCACTAATTACTTAAAAAACGTACGTGAAAAGAATAAGGACCAATCCGCACATTAGCAAAACAATAAAACAACAACAACAATAATTGACTAAAAAAACAACAACAACAATAACAATAATAATTTCCTGGAAATAAAAACATGTTAAAGCAGCCATGTTGAATATTCTAATCTCTCCGGCCAGCCAGCCAGCCTTCCATGATGCTCAAAGAAGATGCTCGGCAGTCAACTTTTGTCAGCTTCTTTAAACAAACCAAAACACTTGTCCAAAATTCCGATTTCAATTTCCCAAATATATAAACCCACAATTGAATTGAACCAAATAAACTCATCATTCCCCATTCCCCGCAATCTGATTTCTCCATCTCTCCCTCTCGCCCAGTTTCACCATTCAAGCTCATAATTCTCTTCTCCACAGGTAAAATCTCTTCTCTTTCTGCATTTTAATCAGGTGGGTAATGAGTTTTAGCAAGCTGGGTTCTGGTAATAATCCTCAGCTTCTTTGTACAGTTTTTCGTAATGGCGACTGGAGCTGTGCCAGCATCGTTTACCGCTCTGAAGACCCGGGACTCGAGCTTGGGATTTGCTAAGAACATGGATTTCGTGAGAATCTCTGATTTGAGGAGGATCAAATCCGGGAGGAGAAAGGTCTGCGTGATCAAGAACTCTGCTGTCGAACTTGAGCCTGCATCCGAGGGAAGCCCTTTGTTAGGTAATGGATATTAACCATGTCTGATATAACAATCAATGTTATCTGAGTTGTTGGGTGTGATCTGATTGTTTCGATCTTAGTTCCGAGGCAAAGGTACTGCGAATCGATAAACAAGACTGTTAGGAGGAAGACGAGCACGGTTATGGTTGGAAATGTTCCTCTTGGAAGTGATCACCCTATAAGGATTCAGACTATGACCACGACTGACACTAAGGATGTAGCTGCAACTGTTGAACAGGTTGATAAGAATTGCTGGCCGGCCACTTGTCTTCATTTTCATCGGAATTCAAGATCTTAAGAGTTGATATAGCTTGTTCTAATACTTGTTGAATTGTATTGATGCTGGCTAGGTGATGAGAATTGCTGATCATGGGGCTGATATCGTTAGAATAACAGTTCAAGGGAAGAGGGAAGCAGATGCATGTTTCGACATCAAGAACACTTTGATTCAGAAGAAGTGCGTTTAAATTTCTTGTTTAACATTTGTGGTTTCGTTCTGTCTTCTTGATCGATCTTGTTGCTAACTCTGTTTTTGTTTGCTTTTGATTTTGCAGTTACACCATACCTCTTGTGGCAGATATTCATTTTGCACCACCTGTTGCATTGCGGGTAGCTGAATGCTTTGATAAGATTCGTGTCAACCCTGGAAACTTTGGTATGTCTTTCTGCTGTTTGATCATTCTAGGGTGTTCTTGTTTGAGTGGATAGTTTTGACTGAACAAAGTGCGGTTTTAAATTTCAGCTGATAGGCGTGCCCAGTTCGAGAAGCTTGAGTACACAGAAGAGGACTATCAGAAAGAACTTGAGCACATTGAGCAGGTAAAGAACCAATTAACCACTCTTGTATAAGAAATGTGGAACTTACACAAGATAGAACATACAAGTTGACTTATCCGGGATTATGTGCTGCATCAGGTTTTTACTCCATTGGTGGAGAAATGTAAGAAGTATGGAAGAGCAATCCGTATTGGAACCAACCATGGAAGTCTTTCAGACCGTATAATGAGCTACTACGGCGATTCTCCTCAGGGAATGGTTGAATCAGCTTTCGAGTTTGCAAGAATTTGCAGAAAGTTGGACTTCCACAATTTCGTCTTCTCCATGAAAGCAAGCAACCCGGTCATCATGGTCACAGCATACCGCCGACTTGTTGCTGAAATGAATGCTCTAGGTTGGGATTACCCCTTGCATTTGGGTGTCACTGAAGCTGGTGAAGGTGAGGACGGAAGGATGAAGTCCGCTATCGGAATTGGGACCCTTCTTCAAGACGGTTTGGGCGATACAATCAGAGTTTCACTTACAGAAGCACCAGACCAGGAGATAGATCCTTGCAGAAGGTTGGCCAACCTTGGTATGAAGGCTTCTGAACTTCAGCAAGGAGTGGTAGGCATTTCACCTCAGATACTATCACTTCTTCCAACGGAAAAATAAAACCTTAATAGTAACTTAATCTATATGGGATTTGTCTCTTGCAGGAACCATTTGAGGAAAAACACAGACGCTACTTCGATTTCCAACGCCGAAATGGTCAATTGCCAGTACAGAAAGAGGTCAGTAACAGACTTTATATACACTTGTTATTTCCCTGCTTAGGCTTCACAAACAAAGAACTCATTCGTCGATTTTCTTACAGGGTGAGGAGGTGGATTACAGAGGTGTCCTGCATCGTGATGGCTCGGTTATAATGTCAGTTACCCTAGACCAGTTGAAGGTAAACTCTTAAAATGCCATCGTCTATTGTTGGATTTACTTTCCATATGGAACACTTTCCTTAACAGCAACCAACTCTCTGTAATATTTTCAGGCACCAGAACTCCTTTACAAGTCACTTGCAGCGAAGCTTGTCGTTGGAATGCCTTTCAAGGTCTTTTCCTCAGTTCATCATTATGAAAATCTGAGAAAGCCTATGTTTTTTGTTCATTTCTCTTTACTGACAAAAAATACATCTTTTATAGGACCTGGCCACAGTCGACTCGATCTTAGTTAGGGAACTGCCTCCATTGGATGACACAGATGCTGTAAGCTACTGATCTCTTGATGACGATTCTTTGGCGATATCGCTCAGATTATCTAAATGAAATGATCTTATGTTCTATTTTGCTTCATGGACAGCGTCTAGCTCTGAAAAGGTTGATAGATGTTAGCATGGGTGTCATAACTCCGTTGTCCGAGCAACTGACGAAGCCATTGCCCAATGCTATGGTGCTTGTCAATCTTAAGGAGTTGTCCACTGGTGTTTACAAGCTTTTGCCTGAAGGTGCAACCTTTTTCTCCAAATCAAGTCATAGATTTTCCTATTTTTCATCCTTGCTCTCTAAATCAAGTCGATAACACAATCTGATGATTGTTACATCCATCTCAGGCACTAGATTGGTCATCTCTCTCCGTGGCGACGAGTCTTACGAAGAGTTGGAAATGCTGAAGAATGTTGAGGCTACGATGATCCTCCACAGTGTACCATATGAAGAAGATAAAATTGGCAGGGTTCAAGCAGCTCGGAGGTAATGATTCTTCAACCAACGTCTTTATTTCTAAACCTCGCACTTGATTGCTTAAGTTGTAACACTTTGAACCTTCTGCTTTGCTTGCAGATTATTCGAGTATTTACAAGGAAATGCTCTTGATTTCCCTGTGATTCACCACATCCACTTCCCATCTGGGGTTCACAGGTAAAAGCCAATTTAATCACGAATGCTACCTGTGTAAGTTTGTAACAAGCTTCGAGGTTTTCTGACTCGACGCTTCTATACGCAGAGATGACTTGGTCATCCGCTCTGGAGCAAATGCAGGATCTCTTTTAGTGGATGGTCTCGGAGACGGTATTCTCATCGAAGCCATGGACCAGGACTTCGATTTCCTAAGGAACACATCTTTCAACTTACTACAAGGTTGCAGAATGAGGAACACGAAAACGGTATAGACAATCGAACCATACCCCTCTCTTCTATTGATCGATCATGTAGCGATCCCTCAACATTCTGGTTTTTTCTCCTCTCTGTTCTCAGGAGTATGTATCATGCCCATCCTGTGGAAGAACCTTGTTTGATCTTCAAGAAATAAGTGCAGAGATTCGCGAAAAGACATCGCATTTACCTGGTGTCTCGGTAACTCACCTAACTGCTACTCTTTATCCTCATGTAAATCTCCATAACCAAATTTTATCAGCAAAACCTGAATAGCATCTCTAATCCTTTTCTCCTTAGATTGCAATCATGGGCTGCATTGTGAACGGACCTGGAGAGATGGCTGATGCCGATTTCGGATACGTTGGTGGTGCCCCCGGGAAGATTGACCTTTACGTCGGGAAGGTATTTTCTTCCCCACTTTCGGGATGTTTGGTATTAGAGATTTGATTCTCATTCAGGGATTCTGAAGAATCCCGAGTTTTTCTGCACATTTTGAAAGCAAAATTCATGATTCTTTACTACACTATCTCGAATATCAAACATAGCATTTATAATCACAAGATAAACTGATACTCACAACATTCTAAATCTCAGATTCACAAGAACCCTAACTCCCAAGCGACTCTCGAGTCCTAAGTCCTAACCACGCTCGGGTTTTTTGGACCCAAAGTGATCCCGTTTCTAACAATGTCGAAATCTTTTGCAGACCGTGGTGAGAAGAGCCATACAGATGGAGCACGCCACGACGCGTTGATCGAGCTGATCAAAGAACACGGGAGGTGGGTCGATCCTTCCGCGGAAGAGTGAAGAACACTGCTGCAGTTTGTTTGAGAATAAAACAGCTTATGAAGAGATGGAGAAGAGGAGATTTTTACAGTTATATAGTGTAGATGTTGTTAAAGTTGAAGTCTTTTATCTATATATTGGCAAGGGGAATTGATGGAAAAGAGAGGTAGCTTGTTCCTCAAGAAAGGTTCCCTGTTTTGTAATCTTCATTTGATTTAATATGTATACACCTTTGACATAATATTACCAAAAATGAGAAGAAAGTTTCTACTAGTTATTTTGTTTCGGAAATACCTTTCAAGTTTCTCGTGAGCGGTTTAGAGATTCACGGGTAAAAACAGTAAATTACTCGCTTGGAGCTTGGCTTGCTTGCTAACGAGCTGGCTCACGAGTTAATGATACTAAACGAGTTGAGATTGAGTCTACCTTGGTATGCTTGTGAGCTCATTGAGCCTGGTAAGCAAGCTGACTCGTTTATGACTAGTGAGTTGGCTTGAGTGAGATAGCTCGTGATACAGCTCATTAAAGGCACGCTTATGAGTTATTAAACCTTTATCCAGCTTATTAGGAGTTTTATGTGTCACAGTGTTGACACTTTGTTTACAAGATTGACAGACGTTGAATGGTTTATCCAAAGAAAGATTCTAGGTTATTGACCGGTTTTTATGGTTTATTCGATTGGTTTTTTGGTAGAATTTTCTAATGGACTTGATTGAAATTTAGTTTAAAATTGTTACGGTTTGACTGGTTGGTCTAGTACGTTTTTGAAAACATTGAGAGTTTGTGAAAGTACTACTTAGGTCATCCACATTTGCTAAAATTAAATTTCAGTCAGGGTCCAATTCTACCTCGTACTGGAGTCGAATTCCGTTTTAAATGAGAAGTAATTGCAATCCCCTTACAAAGTGACTAGGATCCACAACTGAATTTCGTTCGAAACCTAATTCGAATTCATTAAAGTGGCCAGAAAATAAGGAATTAAAATAATGTGAGGGTAAATTGCACCGGGTACCACCGAACTATTCATTAGGTTTAGTAGCAGCCACCTAACTAATTTTCTTGGTTCGGATACCACTGAACTCGAATTTTTTTGGTTCGGAGTACCACCTAACTAATTTTTTGGCTCGGATACCAATGAACTCAAATTATCTTGGCTCGGATACCACTGAACTCAAATTTTCTTGGCTCGGGGTACCACCTAACCGAATTTGGTTAGTGACCGAAATTGAGTTCACCCAAAACCATTGACAATGACCGAATTCAAATGTCGCCACAGTCAACCAAGTAGACCGAGTCACTGACCGGTTCCGAAAGAGACAGATCTGGAAAGAAAAGAAATGAATGAACATGGGAAGAAAGAAAAAATGATAAATCTAAAAAAAAGGAACAAGAAAAAGAAGAAGCAGGGCCGTCCCTGAGATTTCGGAGGCCCTGTTCTAAATTTATTATTTGGCCCCGTTAAAATGAATAATTTAAATTCAGTTTATTTGAGTTAACTTAATTAGACTTGTTTGGGATAGATATGCTCATTGGTTTGAGCAATAATAATACTCATTTGCGATGGTACGTATACACATCCGACCTTATGCCACATACAAAAATACTCTCATAGCGCTCGGACTTCCATGGAGAGAGTTTTGGATATTGATGTGCTCACTTTGACCTTGACCCATTGTCATTCCTAAACTACACGAAATTTATTAAAAATTAAAAAATATGAAAAGTAAAATAATATATGAAATATAACTTAATATCATATCATATTTGTATATTTAATAATAGATTTAGATAAAAACAAGATGATAATAAGAATAGAAAGACGGGGATTGAACCCTTGACCACCTAGACGGGGATTGAACCCTTTACCACCCTTGACCACCCTTAAAAAGAAAAATAATATTGATTAGAACAAAAAATTAGTTTGATTTTGTCAAAGATGAGGATTGAACCCTTGACCACCTAGAACAAAACAAAGAGTTAAGCCACTAGACCATCACTACATTTATGCTTATTTTTGCAGATTTTATTTATGATATTCATTTTAGGTATTTCTAATTAACCCGAAACTTTTGAGGCCCCCGAAATTTTGAGGCCCTGTGCCGTAGGGCTGACCAGCACACCCTTAGGGCCGGCCCTGAGAAGAAGTAGATGGAAAGAAGAAGAAGAATGCGATTTGAGAAGATGAACAGAAGAAGAACTCCAAATCAATTTGTTAGAAGCCAAAGTCAGTTGCCGACGCTGAAAATTTGCAAAGAATCCGACTTGCAAAGAGATTTCTGTTGGCGGAGGCGCCTTTTGCTCCCTGCTAATTTGCATCCTCTGTAGTTGTGAATGTGTGACGACCGATTTTGAGTTTCTACGAAGCCGTCAGACTTGTCGTTGTCTGATCCGAAGCTGGGGGAGGGGAGGGGTTGGCCGGGAAGAGGAAGATGGCACTCATGTATCATCTGAAAAATAAGAAGAAGAACTGAAGAAGATATGTGAATAGGAAATTGAATTCGGTCGGTCATTTGGTGAGACCGAAAAACCAACCCAAATTCGCCAGCCCTATGGAGTGGTATCCGAGCCAATAAATTAGTTAGGCGGCACTCTGAACCAAGGAAATTCGAGTTCAGTGGTATCCGAACCAAGGAAATTCAAGTTCAGTGGTATCCGAACCAAGAAAATTAGTTAGGTGGCTGCTACTAAACCTAATGAATAGTTCGGTGGTATCCGGTGCAATTTACCCTAAAATTGACAAGTCTAGCAACAAATTTAATGGCATTGTTATTTCTTAATGTTGAGTGACTAATATGTCAACAAGATGAAAATCCAGGTATTCAAAAGTAAATTGTTATGCTTAACCCCTTTATCTCTCGCGAAACCCTTGCGTAGCTCACACCTGAGAAGAAAAGAGTTTTTGCAGAGCTGGTGATCACCGGCGGCGGCGACAAAGCGGCGAACTCACGGCGTCTTGGTTTAGCTTCATCATTAACTCAATCCTACACCACGAGGTCAGTTTCTGGTGTTATTTTGCTTCTCCCTCTTCCGCTGCTAGCTGTGCGTTCTTCATAAGCACATATTGCCCTAACCTATTAGCTTCAATTTTATTCAGAATCTGCTCTTTCTTCTTCAAGCTTTCTCGTCATTCTGATTTCACTATGTAAAATTTCCATGTGTTTTAGCGAAGATGTCCAATATAATCCTGTTTGAGGACATTTTCTTCGTCGACCAGCTCAACCCCGATGGCAAAAAGTTCGACAAAGGTACGTTTCCAGTTCTTACTTCATCACTTACAGAATCGTACTACCAGTAGCTGCGTGGACTGTGTAGCAAACTTGAATTGGATGAATGAGTTACATGTTCAGAACTTTGAGGTCTAACTTTGCTCAGTTCAGTTTTCTCCATGCCTGAATGGTGTTTTCTTGCTCACAAGTTCTGGATTTTGTATTAACCTTAGGCAAATAGATTGAGCTTTTGTGTTGTGGGGAAAATATTGATCTCTTTGAAGACCTTTTTCATCCCAGATGATTCTTGCTGACTTCAGTTTGCTTGTGGTTGTGTAGTTACTCGAATCGAAGCTCATAGCCAGAACTGTGACATGTTTATGCATCTCGATATCAACACGGAGATATATCCAATGTCTTTGAATGACAAGTTTACCATGGCATTGGCTTCTACACTAAACTATGATGGAACACCTGACACTGGCTACTACAATGCTGTAAGCTTTTCTCTGCATGTTTGTATGAACATATGATGTTTAAATCTTATAGCTGTCACCGTTTTCTGATTTTCGTTACTGCTCTATAAGGCTCCTTTTGATGAACGGAGATTTTCCTGTTGCTTCGACACCTTCCATTTTATTGATGCAGATCTTTTCTTCTTGGATGTTAGGTCTGCAGTTGTGATGAATATCTGTGTTAATGTCAGTCTTGATTGGTCAATATCTGTGTGAAGGCCATATGTGGTTTTGAGTGTTGCAGATAGTTTCATCTTTAACCCCCGGTTTATTTGAAGCTTCGAAGGTTTATATTTGTCTTAGCAGTCTCCTGAAGTCTAGAGAGTTTTTAACTCCTGTTAGTAGACAATATAATATCCGTTCAGAATCCTCTCCCAACAACTCGAGTTATTGGGAGAGGGATCAGATTGTTTTTTATATTAGTTATTAACAATCCCTTATACTCGCCTAAGCGTGTTGTCTTGCTGAGTATGAATGCAACATATTGCAGCCAATGTAGGATTTCGGTTTCTTACTCGGGTAGCAACTTCTCCTTCCTGTGATTTATCTGCAAATTAATTGTTTGCATACTCTTTAGATGATGACTATCTTCCATGGATAGCATCAACTGAGGAAGACACTCTGTTGCTGTAATTCTCCTTGCGATTCTGTAGCTTCCCTTCTCGTTTCCCGTCTTTATGAATCTCGTAATGTTTTGCGCAGGCAGCAAGAAGTACCCTAGCAGACAAATACGAATATGTGATGCATGGGAAGCTATACAAGCTATCTGAGGAAGGTTCAGGGAGATCCATTAAAGCGTATGCATACCGAGCATCACCATTCCGAGTTTTTTTCTCCATCATTAACTCTTTTCCGAAAACTGAACTGAATGTCTAATGCTGTGCTTTCAGGGAACTGTATGCTTCATTCGGAGGGCTCCTAATGATGCTGAAAGGTGATCCTTCTCATGTAGCTAACTTTGAGCTTGATCAGAGAATCTTTCTTCTCATCAGGAAGATCAGCAAGTGAAGGGTGTGTCGAATCCGCTTCGTCTGGTATGGTTGTTTACGAAGCTTCTGTTGTTAGAACTCGGATCACCCGAAGAAGATCGAAACTAACTAATCTAGTTGTGTGGTAATTCTCTTTGATCTTGAATGGTACACTTGGCTAAATATCTAGCTTCGTCGATGAACGACCCATTAGAAGAGTTAAGGACCATACTCTTTGCGACAAAACCATCTCGATCAGTGTCGTCCAATTTGGTTGTAATGGCTTGTTTCCATCACAAGACCTTCGATTTATAGTGGCCGCCTTTTAGGGTTCGTAATTCGGTTATGATTATAGGTCAAAATCAGGTAATTGATCAAAATTGGTTAATCGTCAGTCGACAAGTTTTGTACTCAGTCAGCCAACGGTTACAAATCGGTTATCGGCCAAATCATGGGTAATCGTCGGTTATGTGGTACTGGAATTTTGCTAAAATGTTTAAGTTAAATTGGTTAAAGTACGTTAACTCGGTTTGATTTCATTAAATTGGTTAAAAAAATCAATTAATAATCGGTTAAAATTTGGTCGATCAACCAACAGAGGGGTACATCTTAGTTTGGGCTACTTATCTCATTTTCGTAACATGGTCTCCAAAATTTATTCGACGGTCTTGATCTCAACATAAAACTTACAGTTACCGACACCGTACATCTACATCTCACACAACCTTGACGAGCCACATAATAAACAAGCATGTTAGAAAAATTACGAGAATCCGAAAAATAATCATATATATCACTCGCGTCAACAAAAATATATAAGTATATATTAAATTACACGGCTGATGATTAATGATTATAATAAATAAAATTACAGCGTGGCAAACGAATTATAATGAAAATTGAAAAAAAATAAATAAATAATAATCTACCGGCGGCGATTTTACGGTCCGGTATTTCTTCCGAGCAGTTCCGTGCCGGCGACGTAACTGTACCGCGCCCTCCTTATATTCTCCTGCCTCTTCTTGTATATCATCCCACCGAATCCCACCACGCAAGCCGCCGCCACCAGCCCGAACGCAATCCCCGCCTTCTTCCCGCCGCCCATCCCCGCCGATTCGTCGTCTCCCACCGCCACCTGTCCGTCGCCGTCCGCCATCGCATCCGCGCTCTTGCTCGGAGCTGGCGCCGGAGCGATCCCGCGGAGCCGATCCCGCCGGAGCTGGAGCAGAGGCAGGAGCAGCACCTCCCATCAGATCTGGAGAAGGAGCAGGCTCGGGTGGCGACGGTACGGAATCCGGCGACGGCGAAGATGCCGGTGATGCGGAATCCGGCGACGGCGAAGATGCCGGTGATGCGGAATCCGGCGACGGAGAAGAGGCCGGAGATTCAGCGGGAGACGGCGACTGCGCGGCGGCTAGTGAAAAGAAGGTTAGAAGGAGGAGGAATATCGTCGAACACTTGGTCGGCATTATTGTGAAAACTGGAAAACTGGAAAACCTCTATCGGATCAGATTACAGTCGGAAACTGAGCACAGATCACTGATCAGAGATTCAGAGCGACGATGATTCTTCGAGATCTGGAAGAAGAAGAAGAAGAAGCGGTTATTGTAAAGGAAGAAGTTCGCTAGATTGACGGAGAAGGAAAGTGGCGGCGGCGGGGATGCGGTGGTTTGTTTTTATTTGGAGCTGTGGAATTAATTAAATATTTATAATAAGATTTTTCTGGGAGAAATGTAGTTTTCTGGTAATTATCAGAAAATGAAATGAGTTAATTACGAAAAAATTGCCAGCTCAGCTGTGAAAGATTGAAATTAACAGCTCGCGCGAAAAACGCTAAAGATTGCTGAGTTATTTGGTAACCGTTGGATTGATCTCTGTTGCTTTGGACGGACGGAAAGGGAAGAGGTGCATGTGGGGTTAGAGATCAGGTTCACATGATACCTAAATTTGTTGCGAAAACAGAAACCAGATTATTTATCATTTTTACATTTTTATCACGGTTTTATTCGACGGGTTTCAAAAACGTATCGGACAATCGAATTGAAAAGTCTAACGGTATGTAGTTAAATTGCTCAAATTGTAACAAATACAGTTGAACTTTGATTATACTTGATTATATAAAAGTTGTAATGTAGCGTTTTTGTGAGCGACTTGTTATCCAACTGACTAGATTGTCCATAACGATATAGTTTTGAGAACAGTACACATGGGCAAAAAAACCGATTATAGACACATTTGAGGGTGAGAATGTCAGTTTGTCGCGCTCAATTTTCAACTTCGTTGTCTTAGTGGCAGATGCAACGGTTAGCTTTCTCAGGCCACGATCTAGCCCACCATCGGGTCTATAACTCTAATGAAATGTAGTTTTTTGTATATTTATGCATCAATTAGTTATTTTTTTATGTCAACCTAGTGAATTTTGAATTCTATACGGTTCAATTTAGTGCCTTAACTCGTTCTGAATTCGCTGTTAATTGTCTCCAAACGCTCCAATCTCGAATCACGATAAAGTAGAGATATATTTATTGTTTGATCATCATTTCTATTTGTGAATCTTAAAGAAAAAAAGAAAGTGTGTTAGCTAAGCCTAGCCTAGCCCTCATAAGTTAGCAACAATGGTACATGAGAGGGGCTCCTCACAACTCGTCTTTCGAGTCCTTGCCAATGCCGCTATCCTTGACATCGGTGCTGCTCTCCGTTCCGGATGATGCTGATGAACTCGTCGCTTGAGCCGGCTTCTGAAGCTTGAATGGGATTGAAGCATGCTTCTTGATGAACTTGTAAAACGCCACCACGGTTCTGTCTGTGTCTACCGTGATCTGTCAAATGCGATAAAACATCTCGTCGTTTACATCAAGTTGTTTGAGGGATGTCAGAAACGAAGCTTCTTAATGTTTGAAATCTGCTTACCGGATCGAAGCTCTTGTTCCCCGCGGGGAAGAACAGAAGCGTCGGGAACCCATCAGACTGCACAAAATGATGATGATCATGGTTATTTTTTCAGTCGTTCTTGTTCTACTACATGAATCTTTACAAGGTTACCTTAGCTCGGGGGTGCTCGTTCGTTGTGCCATCCATCTTGGCTATGACGATCGAGTCAATATCCCGTAAATGTTTAGCAAGTTTGTTGTAGGTTGGCTCTAGAGATTGGCAATGTCCACACCAAGGTGCATAGATCTGGATCAATGAGCATACTTTTGCATATCAGTACGATAAAAAAGTAGTTCGAAAAGCTATTACGGCAAAGAAGTAGTACAGTACCTCGAGGAGAACATCTTTCGACTCGTCGAGAACGATTTCGTCGAAGTTGTTTCCAACTACTACTTTGACATCTCCATCATTCTGCAGAAAACAGCATCCGAAAAAGCTAAATCATGAACGAACTATATAGTAACACAAAGAAGATCCTTGAGTAAGAATGAACAGCATACAGTTTCTGGAATTGGGTCGGATTTGTAGAATGGTTTCAGGCTGTCATCGATGAAGTCTTGTCCAAAAGCCTGAGGAGAGAAACATCAACTCAAATCTATGAACATGAACAATACAAATGATAAAAATCAACAGACTTTCGATATGAAACTGAGTACGAGTTCCGACCTTGATGTTATCTACTGTAACATCTGTGTCCATTACGAATTTCTTTGTATCTTCATTTCCGGTATACCCGATAAGCTGTAACAAAATGACACAATAAACAGATACAGTAACATTAGACAGTAGCAATGGCTGAAATGTCAATTTTGCATTAGCATCAAAGGGTATCTATACCGTACCTTGGGGGAAGTTGCGATACCGAAATATTCAGAGACGGGCTTCCCGACATCTTCATTGTCCATATCCACGAATACGCATATGAGCTGCAGCATTATACATAAATCTAAAACTCCACAAATGCTCGGAAAGTAGCTCAAGTTCATGTCTTTTCGATACCAATAAAAGGTAATGGAGTATACACTAACGTAATTGCAAAGTATATCATGATGAACTCTAACTTACCTTCCCCTTGAATGCTTTAGCAGCTTCCTTGAAACGGTGGTAGAACACTCTCCGAATCGTTTTTCGAAGCAAACAAAATAAGCTAATACCAGCAAAAATTTCGAACTATCAGTGATAGATAACCTTTTAAAATGTGAAGATCATGAAACAATCAGTTGAATTGATATACTCCTTATACCTGCTTCTTGATCTGACTCTCGAAAACTGCTGGAGCGTTTTCCCTGGTGAAAATAGTGACCAGTGGAAGCTTATTCGCAAACACAAACTCGGCTATAGCAGACTTGGAGAAGTTCCCTTCTACAAAAAATGGGAAAACACATAGATGCTGGATAAGATATCATAGCATCCAATGATATACCATTTCGAAAGAGCAAGTAACATACCGAAATAACTCAGTTTCTCAGCCTCCTTCTTAATCATGATCAAGGCAGGACGTTTAGCTTCAGGGTCAAGATGGAACAGCTTTGCAACCTCAGGGTTAACAGTTTGATAGAAGTTAACATCGTCTTCAATCCTTGAAGCACCAGCAAGCTCTTCACTCTCGGAACCCTATTCATTGTTACAGAACATCAACCATAATTGCATCATCAGTTCATCACCATGTAAGCATAAATCGATATCTCCAGCCAATGTACACTTCTCGCGATCATTTCCATATCGCATAGCTAGATAAACTCTACCGACGAACAGCATTCAGGGCTTAAACAATTGGGCTTGAAGCATATTCATGATTCATCCGAATCCGAAGGCTAACAGTTAAGAGATTGGAACTCACCACTAATGAGTTAAGGTAAGCCAATGCGACCTTGCTCTCTGAGGTCAAAATCCTCTCAGCATCATCCAATGTGGTTACATTAGAGATTCCAGGGCCAATCTTCTTCTTAATCCATGTCACAATAGCATCTCTACGAATTCGGAATCAACTCCAGTAAGCAAACGAATCATCCAAACAAGTAAAGAAGAAGCAAAAAAAAAAAAAAACAGTACCAGAACAACTCACTTAGTCCTCTGTCCAGGATAAGGCTTACGAACACCATCAACAAAGAAATACAGAGTAGGATACCCCTGCACATCATGCTCTTGAGACAGCTCGCTCTCCTCAGACGCATCCACTTTCGCCAACGCCACATCATCTCCCTTCAACTCCGTCGCCGCCGCCGCATACTCCGGAGCAAGCGCCTGGCAGTGTCCACACCACGGCGCGTAGAACTCAACAAGAACGAACTTACGCTCCTTAACAAAATCACTGAAATTACCTTCGTTCAACACCACGACATCCTTCTCATCAACCTCTGGCTGCTTAAAAGGATCGGAATCGGAGTCGTCGAACTCGTCGAAGTTATCAAAGTCGTCTCCTCCTTCGTTGTCGAAGTCGGCATCCTCATCGTCGAAGTGATCGGAATCGTGGAGGGAAGAAGATGCGATGTGGTCAACACCGTCAGCCGTCTCGTCCTCGAGGAAGCTGAGATCCTCGTCGTCATCTTCGTCGGGAGAGTCGGTGGACTGTTTGGATAGAGAAGGGGAGACGAGGAGGAAGGCGATTAGAGCTAGGAGGAGGAGAAATCGAGTGGCCGCCATTGTTGTTGACTTGGAGGAAGATCTGACAGAGTGAAGACTTTGAGATCCAAAAAGGAGGGTTTATCGAGGAAATGTAACGGGTTGGTAACGGCGTTAGGAAATGTAACGGGTTGGTAACGGCGTTAGGAAATGTAACGGGTTGGTAACGGCGTTAGGAAATGAGATGACTACACGACATCGTTTTGGTAGTTGAGCTGTTGCTTTCTCCGGTTAAAAGAATTGCCGCCTCCTTCTTCGGTGACGGAAAGTCGTTATTGCCGTTGGTGGGTTTAGACTTTTCATTAGACGTTGATGGTTAGAGGTGGGAATCGGTTAATTCGGTCATTAACCGATTAAAATCGACTTTCAAGAAGTTTTAACCGATAATTGATCAAAATAAAATCGATAAAAAATTGACCAAAATTCAGTTAACCGACAATTGACCGATTTAACCAATTTTGACAGAGTTTGAACGATTTAATCTAGTTTTAACCTTAAAATTTCATATAAATTGAATAATATCATAAATTATACACTATGTAAATATACACTTGCACTAGAACTCATTATTCCATTATTGTTTCGGTCAAAATCGATCAAGGTCGGTTAACCGCATTTTAATCGTTAACCGGTAGCTAAAAATGGTTAACCGTCCCCTTGACCGACCGAATAATTGGTTAACCAATTTAGGTCAGTTAATCAATTTTACACTATTAACCTTAACCGAATTCCCACCCCTAGTTAATGTCATGACTATGGATTTCTTTAGTATAAATTATTACATAATCTTGATTATCGGATTACTATACTTATTTAACGGTTGTGATAAGATTAAGGGTAAATAAGGAATTAAGAATTAAATTATTTTCGTTCAAAATTTCAATATATTACAATAAAAATTAAAATATACACACATGGCTCTGGGCATTCCGCTAGCTCAACAGACGAAGACTTATCGGAAGTCGGTCTCTAACCGACCGCTTCACCAAAATGGATAATATTCTCCTGCATGGTAGGAAACTTCGTGGAATATATGTCTAACCATGTCTGACCTTGAAATTTGGAGAAAATCTAGACATTTAAGTTATAATACCGCACTTTTCAGCGTTTGGCCATTTCGGTGATGGTTAGCCTATGGAAAATTGGAAAAAAAAAACAAATCAAAATGGATAGTATTCTCCTGAATGGTAGGAAAATGCCTGAAATATATGCTCAATCACGTCTGGTCTTGAAATTTGGAGAAAATCTAGACATTTAAACTATAATACCGCATTTTTCAGTGTTTGACCATTTCGGTGATACTTAGCCTATGGAAAATTGGGAAAATATCAAAATGGATAATATTCTCCTGGATGGTAGGAAAATGCCTGAAATATATGCACAACCACGTCTGGCCACAAAATTTGGACAAAATCTAGGCATTTAAGCTATAATACCGTACTTTTTAGTTTCAGATCTTAGGTTAGCCTATGAAAATTTAGGAAAAACTCAAAATGACTAATATTCACCTAGATGGTAGCATATTGCCTGGAATATATCCAACCACGTCTGACCTCGAAATTTGTAGAAAATCTAGGCATTTAAGCCATAATACCTCACTTTTTAGTTTTTGGCCATTTCGATGATGGTTAGCCTATGAAAAAATGAGAAACACCCCAAAATGGCTAATAATCTCATAGATGGTAGGAAACTGCATGAAATATATATCCAACTAAGTCCACCCTCGAAATTTGAAGAAAATATAGGCCTTCAGTCCATAATAATCTAGGCATTTAAGCCATAATACCTCACAAATCTAGCGCATTTTTGGGGACAAATCTAGCGCATTTTGGTACAAATCTAGCGCATTTTGGGACAAATCTAGCGCATTTTGGGATAAATCTAGCGCATTTTTGGGCCAAATCTAGTGCATTTTTGTGACAAATATAGTGCATTTTGGGGTCAAATCTAGCGCATTTTTGGGGGCCAAATCTAGCTCATTTTTCTGTCAAATCTAGCGCATTTTTGGGTCAAATCTAGCGCTTTTTTGGGGGTAAAATCTAGCGCATTTTGGGACAAATCTAGCGCATTTTTTGGGCCAAATCTAGCGCCTTTTTGGGGACAAATCTAGCTTACTTTAGGTACAAATCTAGCGCATTTTGGTACAAATCTAGCGCATTTTGGGACAAATCTAGCGCACTTTAGGACAAATCTAGCGCATTTTGTGATAAATCTAGTGTATTTTTGGGCCAAATCTAGTGCATTTTTTGTGACAAATCTAGTGCATTTTTGGGGCCAAATCTAGCGCATTTTTGGGCCAAATCTAGCGCATTTTTAGGGGCCAAATCTAGTGCATTTTTTCGGTCAAATCTAGAGCATTTTTGGGGTCAAATCTGGTGCATTTTTTGGGCCAAATTTAGCGCATTTTTTGGGCCAAATCTAGCACATTTTGGTACAAATCTAGCGCATTTTGGGACAAATCTAGCGCACTTTAGGACAAATCTAGCGCATTTTGGGAAAATCTAGCGCATTTTGGGGTCAAATCTAGTGCATTTTGGGGCCAAATCTGGTGCATTTTAATTAGGGAGGCAAATCTAGCGCATTTTTTGGGATAAATCTAGTGCATTTTTGGGCCAAATGTAGCGCATTTTGGGATAAATCTAGCGCTTTTTGGGGCCAAATCTAGTGCATTTTTTGGGCCAAATCTAGCGCATTTTTGGGGCCAAATCTTACCCATTTTTTGGGCCAAATCTAACCCATTTTTTTTGGGCCAAATCTTACCCATTTTTTGGGCCAAATCTAACCCATTTTTTTGGACAAATCTAGCGCATTTTGGGATAAACTATGCTTAGTGCATTTTTAGAATACAAATCTAGCGCATTTTTTGGACAAATCTAGCGCATTTTTGGACAAATCTAGGCATTTTGGACAAATCTAGCATGTTTTGGGACAAATCTAGCGCATTTTTGAATTGCATGGAGAAAATCTAGTGCATTTTAGACAAATCTAGCGCAACAATTTTGGGACAAATCTAGCACATTTTTTGGACAAATCTGCACATTTTTGGGAAAATCTAGGCATTTTTGGACAAATCTAGCGTGCATTTTTGGACAAATCTAGCACATTTTGGACAAATCTAGCACATTTTTGGACAAATCTACCGCATATTTTGGACAAATCTACGCATTTTTGGACAAATCTAGGCATTTTAGGACAAATCTAGCGCATTTTGGGACAAATCTGCACATTTTTGGACAATCTAGCGCATTTGGACAAATCTACGCATTTATGACATTCTAGCACATAGGGAAAATCTAGCGCATTTTGGAAAATTGCACATTTTTGGACTGATGTGATTATTAGCATTTGAGTCTATGATTGACATAAATGCCATGTTCGATCGTGAATGCCATGACTTATAGTATTGAATTTTGCCAACGTCCATTTGTTGTCCGTTGTCACTTTGGAGCCAAATTCGTGGTCTATTGGAGTTACCTTTGTGCATTTTCAGGTTATGGCATCGAAGTACGGATGACAAGGAGCACATAGGAGAAAACGAGAGGTCAATTGGAGTCCGGACGAGGGAGATATGGCCATTGCAAGTTCGGGATTTATGCAGAGTGCAGGGGTGCACACCGTGCAGTGGTGCACGGCGTGCACTGCCCCTGCACTATAAATACCTTCGTTTTTGGCCATTTTGGGGCATTCTTTCATCTCTCTTGAACCCCAAACACATACCCACGAACCCTCAACCCTTAGAACACATTTTGGGAGCAATTTGAAGCCATTGGAGCTAGGATTGAAGCCAACAAACCTTGGGAGAAGTGCTTACAAGTGGAGAAGTGAAGATCATCTCAAGGATTCATCCATGGTGTTCTTGGTGACCATTCTTCCTTCTTTTCTCTTTACTCCCTTGGCCATGTGTGGCTGAGTTTCTAGGGTTCATCTTGGATGGGTAGATTAGTTGTGCTAAGATAGAGGGATGATTGTATAGAACTTGCCATGATTGATCTTGGTTGTATGAGGATGATTCCTAGACTTGTTCTTAATGCCATTTTATGCCATGTTTGCTTGATTTGGTCCATTCAATGTGATTTGATGCATGAGAGTGCTTGGATTGCATAGATTGTAGGTCTAGGGATTGAAGTGAGTGTGTTCTAAGAGATTAGATAATCTTGTTTCAACCATTTTCACTTGATTTCTCTCTTGGGCATTTTATCGAACACTTGGTGTGCATGTGGATTTTCATTCAATTGAGTTTGAAAAGGCTTTTTGGTGAATCTCTTAGTGTTAGGGCATTGATATGAGAGTGTTGTGCCTAGCCTTGTGGTCATAGAGTCTTAAGAGAGGGTCTTGTGTCTTGGCATTTCATCAAACACTTAGAATGTATCCTTTTTCACTTAGCTTGAGAGCGAGAGCCTAAGTTGAGTGGTATTAGGATAGGGATTTGGTGCTACGAGAGTGCATTGAGTCTATAGAAGTGAAATGCATGGTCATCCGAATGCAAACTCAATCTTGATTGGCTTGTTTGTTCAATTAGTCCTCTTGAGCATGATGAAACTACCCACTAAGAGAACCCCCTTTGTCTTTGATTTCAACCACCTTTCTCTCTTGTTTAATCTTTGTTAGTTTTGCTTTTCTTTGCCTTTGTTTCTGAATTTCTCAATCAAACCAAACCAATTTCAGATGTCTAGACCGTCTATGAGAAGTGTGAGTATTAGTTTATGAGAGGACCCCGTGGAATACGACCTTGGTAAAATCCTTTTATCATGGACAAATCTAGCGCATTTTTGGACAAATCTAGCGCATTTTGGAACAAATCTAGTGCATATTTTTGGACAAATCTAGCGCATTTTTGGACAAATCTAGCGCATTTTTAGGACAAATCTAGCGCATTTTGGGACAAATCTAGCATATTTTTGGACAAATCTAGCACATTTTTTGGACAAATCTAGTGCATTTTTGGACAAATCTAGCACATTTTGGGACAAATCTAGCTTATTTTTTGGACAAATCTAGCGCATTTTGGAGAAAATCTAGTGCATTTTTAGGACAAATCTAGCGCATTTTGGGACAAATCTAGCGCATATTTTTGGACAAATCTAGCACATTTTTGGACAAATCTAGCGCATTTTGGGGAAAATCTAGTGCATTTTTAGGACAAATCTACCGCATTTTTAGAACAAATCTAGCGCATTTTGGGACAAATCTAGCGCATTTTTTGGACAAATGTAGCATATTTTTTTGGACAAATCTAGCGCATTTTGGGACAAATATAGTGCATTTTTAGGAAATCATCAGCGCATTTGACAAATAGCGCATTTTTTTGGAGACAAATCTAGCAATGCACTCATTTTGGACAAATCTACCTCATTTTTGGACAAATCTAGCGCAGTTTTTGGACAAATCTAGCTTGACAAATTTTGGGACAAATCTACATGCGCTATTTTGGGACAAATCTAGCCTCAATTTTTTTGGACAAATTGCTATCGCGCATTTTAGGACAAAACAATCACATTTTGGGGAAAATTTGATCTACAGCATTTTGGAGTCTACAAATTTTGGACAAATCTACAAATTTTGAAAAATCTAGCGAATTTGGACAAATCTAGCGCAAATTTTGAAAATCACCATTTTGAAAAATTAGTGCATTTTTAGCGAAAATTAGCGTGAAAAAATCTCGTGATTTTTAGGCCAAATTAGGCATTATTGGAAAATCTAGGCTATTTTGGAACAATCATTTGCACATTTTGGGGAAACTACCCATTTCTTTTGGACAAATCTAGCGCATTTTGGGACAACCCAAATTATTGACAATATAACCCAATTTGATTTGTCAATCAACCAAATTTGATAAAATACCCAAATGTTAGAAAATCTATCCCAAATAATTTGGAAAATCCGCAATTTTTAATTTTTTGCCATTTCTTGATGGTTAGCCTATGAAAAATTGAAAATACTAAAATAGAAATATTCTCCTAGATGGATAAATGTCCGAAATATATGCCAAATAGTCGGCCTCGAAAGTTGGACAAAATCTAGGCATTTAACCATATAACACAATTTTTAGTTTTTTGCCATTTCGGTGATGATTAGGCTATGGACAATTGGAAAAAACTAAAAATAACCATATTCTCCTGGATGGTTTTAAACTGTCTGAAATGTATGCCCAAATACGTTTGGCCTCGAAATTTGGAGAAAATCTATTCACTTAAGCAATAATACCGCAATTTTCAGTTTTTTGACATTTTGGTGATTGTTAGCCTATGAAAAATTGGAAAATGCTCAAAATGACCAATATAATCATGGATGTAGTAAACTGTCCGAAAAAATATGCCCAAACACATCCGGTCTCAAAATTTGGAGAAAATCTAGGCATTTAAGCCATAACACCGCAATTTTTAATGTTCGACCATTTCGGTGATGGTTAGTCTATCAAAATTGGAAAAACTCAAAATGGCCAATATTCTCCTAGATGGTAATAAAATGTATGAAGTGTATGCCCAAATACGTTCCGCTTCGAAATTTGGATAAAATCTAGGCATTTATGTCATAATATAACAATTTTTAGTTTTTGGCCATTTTGGTGATGGTTAGCCTATGAAAAAATGGAAAATGCTAAAAATGGACAATATTCTCTTGGATGTTAGTAAACTGTCTGGAAAATATGCCCAAACACATCCCGCCTTGAAATTTGGAGAAAATCTAGGCATTTAAGCCATAACACAGCAATTTTCAGTGTTTGGCTATTTCAATGATGGTTAGCCTATGATAAATTGGAAAACACTCAAAATGGCTAATATTTTCCTAGATGCTATTAAACTGTCTGAGATGTATGCCCAAATACGTCCGGCCTCGAAATTCTGGGAAAATCTAGAGATTTAAGCCATAATACAACAATTTTTAGTTTCTGGCCATTTCAGTGATGGTTAGCCTATGAAAAATGGGAAAATACTCAAAATGACCAATATTCTCCTGAATGGTACTAAACTGTCTAAGAAATATGCCCATAGACATCCGATCTCGAAATTTGGAGAAAATTTATTCATTTAAGCCATGACACCGCAATTTTCAGTGTTTGGCCATTTCGGTGATGGTTAGCCTATGAAAAATTGGATAAAACTCAAAATGGCCAATATTCTCCTATATGGTAGTAAACTGTCTGAAATATATGCCCAAACACGTTCGACCTCTACATTTGGAGAAAATCTAGGCATTTAAGCCATAATATCGTAATTTTTAGTTTTTGGTCATTTCGGTGATGGTTAGCCTAATGAAAATATATTTGAGAAAATTATACCTGTCAATAAAATATAGAACCAATATTCTCCTAGAATGGTAGTAAATCTTGCTCCGGAAATATAATGCCCAAAATTACACGTTTGCAGGGGGCCGGCGAGAATTCGAAGAAATAATTATGTCATTTATTATAAGCCATAATACAACAATTTTTAGTTTTTGACCTTTTCGGTGATGGTTAGTCTATGAAAAATTGGAAAATACTCAAAATGCCCATTGCTCTATTAGACGGTTGTCTTCAATATAATCCCAAATACGTTCAGCCTCAACTTTTGGAGAAAATCTAGGCATTTAACCCATAATATAACAATTTTTAGTTTTTCGCCATTTCGGTGATGGTTAGTCTATGAAAATTGAAAAATACTCAAAATATCCAATATTCTCTTAGATGGTTTTAAACTGTCTGAATATGCCCAAATAAATTTGGCCTCGAAATTTGGATAAAATTTATTCATTTAAGCCATAATACCGCAATTTTTAATTTTTTGCCATTTCAGTGATGGTTAGCCTATGAAAAATAGGAAAATACTCAAAATGGCCATTGCTATACTAGATGATAGTAAATTGTTTTCAATATTATCTCAAATACGTTCGACCTTGAAATTTAGAGAAAATCTAGGCATTTAAGCCATAATACAACAATTTTCAGTTTTTGGCTATTTCGGTGATGGTTAGCCTATAAAAAATTGGAAAATACTCAAAATGACAATATTCTCCTGGATAGTAGTAAACTGTCTGAAAAATATGCTCAAACACATCTGGTCTCGAAATTTGGAGAAAATCTAGGCATTTAAGCCATTACATCGCAATTTTTAGTGTTCGGCCATTTCGGTTAGGGCTGGGAATCGGTCGGTGCGGTCAAAAACTGATGAAAATCGGTTAACCGGCCTTAAATTTATTTTGACCGACTGACCGACCGATATTTCAAGGTTGGTTTTTTGACCGATTTTGGTCAAAACCGAAAATTGACCGACCGGTTTTTTTTACATTTGGCCGACCGAAAAGTTAACCGACCTAGTTCTGACCGACTGACCGATTGACCGAAAATTGACCGATTTTAACCGACTAGCCGAATTTCGACCGACTGACCGAATTTCAACCGAACCTATTTTGACCGACCTAATCATTTAACCAAGCACAAAAATCAACTGAATAAAAGAACAGAACTGTTGACAGTTGAAAATTACACCAGGCTCCATTACAGTTGAATTTCCTCATAATAGCTAACACGGTCTAGTTTTATGTAATCATCATAAGAAGACCTTTGATGCCCACAACTTGAAGCACCCACTCCAAGAAATTCAAAACGCCTTCATGCCTACAGGACCAACAAAAACAAGTCAGAACTCAGAACAACTGTCAATGACATACATGATACATGATACAAATGGATTCAGAAGACTTTAATGGAAGCATCTCACATCCAACAATAACAAATGAAAGACATGATTTGGTAACCTATGTGCAACAAAAGGAAGCATCTCGCATTGCAAAGAGTACTAGGACTTGGGAAGACATCAGGAGTACCCTACTCCATAGTGAAGCCAATTTCAGTTGCTAAAGCTTTAGATAATCATAGTAATGACTGTCAAGTGGAGTTCTTAACGTAGGCCAGAGTGAGACAAAACCAATTTTAGGGTCATAAACCCAGTTACAGGGTTTTGAATGATTGTAAAAAAGCAGCACAAAACAAGACATCCTTTCCAAGCCTTCAACAACATCGCCAGAACTAAGGAAAAATGCATACCTCTTCAACGGCCAGTGTTCAATGCAAGAAGCATATTGTTGCCACCAGGAAGGTATGCAACATTGGGTGACTTAGCAAGAGTTCCAGCAATTTCCCTAGATGCCTTAATCCTCCTAAGCTCAATCAGCCCCATGCCAGCCTTAGTGGTTGCCTCAGAGATGAGCTTAGCAGCTTTCATGACGACAAACTTGGACCTCTCAGCCTCCTGCTGAGCCACCTGCTTCTGCTCAACTGCCCTAGAGAACTCAACACCATAGGACAAGTGGGTAATTGCCACATCATCGAGCACAATGTTAAAGTCATTAGCACGGCTGATAAGCAAGTAATCAAACTCGTTCACGATAATGAATCGCTGTAAATGAGGAAAACAGTAGCATTACCCAAGATACAATACCGTTCAGTAGCAAGGCGTGATTCCATCCAAGAGCGACTCCACTATATTGCAACCCCAAGAGAATTGCAACCAGTCATAATAGTTCTTGACTCCACTATATCGAAATTTTCGGTGATGATTAGTCTATCAGAAATTGGAAAAACTCAAAATGGCCAATATTCTCCTAGATGGTAATAAACTTTCTGAAGTGTATGCCCAAATACGTTCCACCTTGAAATTTGGAGGAAATCTAAGCATTTAAGCCATAATACCGCAATTTTCAATTTTTTGTCATTTCGGTAATGGTTAGCCTATGAAAAATTGGAAAATACTCAAAATGACCAATATTCTCCCAGATGGTAGTAAACTGCCTGAAATATATTACTAAATATGTTGGGCCTCGAAATTTTGAGAAAATTTATTCATTTAAGCCATAATACCGCAATTTTTAGTTTTTGCTATTTCGGTGATGGTTAGTTAGTCTATGAAAATTTGAAAAATACTCAAAATATACAATATTCTCCTAGATGGTAGTAAACTGTCTGAAATATATGCCCAAATAAGTTTAGCCTCAAATTTGGATAAAATCTATTCATTTAATCCATAATACCGCAATTTTCGGTTTTTTGCCATTTCGGTGATGGTTAGCCTATGAAAAATTGGAAAATACTCAAAATGGCCATTGCTCTACTAGATGATAGTAAATTGTCTTCAATATTATCTCAAATACGTTCGACCTCGAAATTTGGAGAAAATCTAGGCATTTAAGCCATAATTCAACAATTTTCAGTTTTGGGTTATTCCGGTGATGGTTAGGCTATGAAAAATTGGAAAATACTCAAAATGACCAATATTCTCCTGGATGGTAGTAAACTGTCTGAAAAATATGCCCAAACACATCTGGTCTCGAAATTTGGAGGAAATCTAGGCATTTAAGCCATTACATCGCAATTTTTAGTGTTTGGCCATTTCGGTGATGGTTAGTCTATCAAAAATTGGAAAAACTCAAAATGGTCAATATTCTCCTAGATGGTAATAAACTTTCCGAAGTGTATGCCCAAATACGTTCCACCTTGAAATTTGGAGGGAATCTAAGCATTAAAGCCATAATACCGCAATTTTTAATTTTTGGTCATTTTAGTAATGGTGTTAGCCTATGAAAAATTGAAAAATACTCAAAATGACCAATATTCTCCCAGATGGTAGTAAACTGTCTGAAATATATTACCAAATACGTTGGGCCTCGAAATTTGGAGAAAATTTATTCATTTAAGCCATAATACCGCAATTTTTAGTTTTTTGCTATTTCGGTGATGGTTAGTTAGTCTATGAAAAATTGAAAAATACTCAAAATATACAATATTCTCCTAGATGGTAGTAAACTGTCTGAAATATATGCCCAAATAAGTTTAGCCTCGAAATTTGGATAAAATCTATTCATTTAAGCCATAATACCGCCATTTTCAGTTTTTGGCCATTTCGGTGATGGTTAGACTATGAAAAATTGGAAAATACTCAAAATGGCCAATATTCTCCTAGATGTTAGTAAAATGTCTGAAAAATATGCCCAAACACATCCCGCCTCAAAATTTGGAGAAAATTTAGGCATTTAAGCCATAATACCGCAATTTTCAGTTTTTTGGCCATTTCTATGATGGTTAGCCTATGAAAGATGGGAAAATACTCAAAATAGCCAATTCTCTATTGCATAGTAAACTGTCTGAAATATCTTCCCAACAACGTTAGACCTTGAAATTTGGAAAATATCTAGGCATTTAAGCCATAATACTACACTTTTCATTTTTTTTGTCATTTTGGTGATGGTTAACTTATGAAAAAATGGGAAAACCCCAAAAAGGTTAATGATCTTCTAGATGGTAGGGAACTGCCTGAAATATATGCCCATACAATTTCGGCCTCAAAATTTCAGAAAAATTAAGCATTTAAGCCATAATATCGCGCTTTTCAGTTTTCCGTCATTTCGTGGATGGTTAGTCTATGAAAAAATAAGGAAAAAAAACTCAAAGTGGCTAATATTCTACTGGATGGTAAGAAACTATATGAAATATATGCCAAACCACGTCCCACCTCGAAATTTGAAGAAAACCTAGGTCATTTCGATGATGGTTAGCCTATGAAAAATTGGAAAAAAACTCAAAATGGCTAATAATCACATGGACGATAGGAAAATGCCTAAAATATATCCCCAACCACGCTCGTCCTCGAAATTTGGAGAAAATCTAGGCATTTAAACCATAAACCATTAAACATTGATTGTGATGGGTTGTTAGGAAGTCGTTATGGGTTTGGGTCGGGCGGTATTGGCGAAGCCAGGATGGTAGTAGACCCTGGGCCTGATACATAAAATACAATGGGATTAATATATTTTAATACGGAAAATACCTATATTTTAGCTATTTAGGTCTAGGGGACCCTGCGCCCGGGCCCAGGGTAGACCCCCTTAGCTTCGCCAGTGGCGGTATAAGAATAGTCAGATTGCTTGCTCTTACTAAGAAGCATGTTCCCTCGTTTCAACAAGATAATAAACTTGGGAGCAATTGATGAGTCCGCTAGGGAGACGACTCTGAATCCGCGTCAGATCGTTCACCTAGATCGCCTAGGTCTAACCAGTTCACCTGAAACCTATCGAAGGACCCCTTGGCTTGATGTTAAGCCCACCTGTCTTAGCCGAGTTTTATGGCCCGCTCGAAACTCTAGACGGTTAGGGTTTCACTCGGCTTGAACATAGGACTAAGTGGCAGAATTTGTGCAACCCACCCCGATGGAGATCGCCCAAATCAAATCACCATAGTCCCCAAAGTATAAATGCGACACCAGCCCCCACCACAGAATTACAAACTAACACTTTGACAAAGAAATATTCCTTTTCTACATTTACACGTATTAAAATCTCCTCTCATTATCGTCTCGTTACCGCTCATCGCATCCTTGAACTCACTACACTCCTCTTATCTTATACCTTAAGATGAACATTATATCGAGATAAGAACATCCTAGTCATGGGCTTTGTGGTTGAAGAATAACCAAAACAAATAGCCCAATGGGCTTAGACAGGCCCACATTGGAACAAAGCTTAAGCCTTTTCCAATGATCATCAATCTCACGAACCAGAGCTCGAGCTTCAACGCCTTCTCCATAATCCGTCAATCGCTCGCCGGAATCCTACAATCAGAAACAAACCATGCTCAGCATTCTAGCTCAGGTCAACAACCCATCTTCCGGCGTTCTCCTCTTAATGCCGAGATCCATAAAGATTGACGATTTCTTTCATGTGTTCTGCAGGAGCGATTGCTCGGATTCGCATTAGGTGGCGCGGTCACGGGTTTCGTGGTGTTCGAGCAGCGGAGGCGCATCCGTGAGTCGATCGCAGCTTACCAATCTCCGTCCGATGCACAAAATCAGGTGAATGTTCGTTCCTTTTTGGCCTTTTCCTCTCTCGTAATCTTGCGTTTGGTTTTCTAATTTGTTTGTGCCTGGAAACCCTAGAATCAATCATCATGGTTTCAGTTGTTTCGGCTATTGTGGATGTGTTGCATTCTGTATGAGCTGAATCAAATCTAATTACTTGATAATTTTCGCGGGAAAATTTATGCTGGTTGTTGTTTAGTGAATTGGTTCCCCCGTAGGCATTATATGAATGAGATCAAGGGTTGATGTTCTTGTAGAGAAATTCGATCCCGAATGTATGATTATTCCCTTTGTATCGGGTTGAAGCTTCTCGTTGGTGTAACTGGCATCATATTTGCAGAAGGTTGTTGTATGTTGTTCCTTCTGTTCCTGCTGCCAATTGAATCCGGTTAAATTATATCTGAAAGTAGATGCCTTAGGATGCAGGACATTGCTAGAGAAAATTCATGGCTCTTGTAACGTGAAAGGGGCGATTATCGGTGTAATTCTTGTTGTTGGTAGTTGTGAAAGTGAAAGTGAGAGTGAAGAGGGAGCTGAGTAAATCGGTTTCTTTCTGTCCTCTTGCTTCCTCTGTTGGTTGATGTTCTTGTTGCGAAATTCGATCTCGACATGTAGGATTATTCACTTGGCATAGGGTTAAAGTTTCTCATAAGTATTGCTGCCTTAATTTCTCGTAAGTTTATAAATGGCAGCTGCCAAATCTATCTTAGTAAATGATAGTTAGAACTTAGGAGCTGAAATCCCTTGAATGCAGGACCTTGTTAGAGCTATTTCTTGGCTCTTGTAAGTAAAGACTTGTGATTTTCGGTATGATTCCTGTTTCTAGTATCGTAGCATGTTAGATCATCCATAGCAACATGAAACGAAAAGATGGTTTCGATTATAGCTATACCCATAATCAATAGGGAGAAGAGTAGACACAGTAGAAGGACGATGAGCCCTTTCTTTTAATTTCTTCTGATTGATTGATCGAGTTTGATGAATAATGAACACCTATACTAATGCATTTTCCAGTATTCAACTAACAACCTCGTGCATCAGCCGTAATCAACAAATCTCTGCAGCTTCACGATTTGTTTGATATAGTGTATTGATGAAAGACTGAACTTTGATACCTTCTAATTGTTGCAGATGAAAGATCCGATATTCGGTAAGCCATTTCGCTCAGAGTTCGCTCTTCTATGGAACAAAGCTGTGGACCAGACATTCGGGCCACTGGTTTCTTCCCTTAGTTCACACAGAGATTAAGATATTGAACAAGATCAAAGTGTTATGTACATTTTTTTGCCAACTCTTGTGATTCTCTGAAGAACATGCATTTTACAGTCTGAAATACGAATCAGTTCTGGGATTTGGCTTCTGTAAACCATGATTATTAGCTCTCAAAGCTATGTTAATTACTTCTTACGCAAGAAAAAATAAGTGTTGTTCATGTTATTAATGTCATATAAACTCATTGTTGGAATTACTTGAATGAAAAGCAAAGTTGCAGAAATTAGGGGTGGGCATCGGTGCGGTTTGAACTGAACCGCACCGCATTGACTGAAAACCACATCAAACCGCGCCACATTAGTGTGGTGCGGTTTGAGTCACACTGATTCTCACCCCCTAGTTCTTGTCTGGATTATGTTATAGTGGGGAAAATTTGTAGATTTTGTAGACGCCTGAATATTCGGAAAATTCATAAGGATTTCTCATAAACAAACGAATCAATTAACAAAACTAAACATGAAATTATGAATACACTTATATAGATACATTCGCCGTGGTATGACTGACGTTACAATGAGAAGAAACTCGCATCCTTCAACATGGCGGAGTAGGGGAAAAAAAAAACTCGTGAAGATGAGTATGTAGTAGGTAGATCATAATACTAACATGACACCAAACCCTAATCTACATCTACTAACGTAAATTAGTACACCCCTAAGCTTCAAGCTGAACAAACAGAGTCATCAGCTTTGCTCAAACTAACACGACGAGTCCTCCTCACAACATAGTACACACCAAACACCAACAACACAACAAACGAAACACCAAACACTATCCCAACAATGCTCCCCGCGCCAACCCCGCTCCCGCCCCCACCATTCTCCCTCCTGGAGCTCGACACTTTGCTCTGGTCCTCCACGGCCATCTGAGCAGCAACCATGGGGAGAGGAGAGCAACCTGATGACGATTCATGACATGACTTCATCACGACAGTGGGGTCCCGCGTCTTGGGGTGGAAGAACTCGACCGCTGAGGGGGAGAACGCGATCGGGGTCTCGTAGACCAGGCCGTGGGGAGCTCTGCCCTGAGCCATGACCATGGAGATGAAAGCTTGAGAGGAGAAGATCATGAAGAAGAAGAAGGATGAAAGAGCCATTTGTGTTTGTTAAGTTTTGAGATGATGAAAAGGGTTTTGTGCAATGTTATTTATAAGGGTGATGTGTTGAGGTGTGGTGGAGGGAGTGAATGGTAATTTTGCAATTGTAAATTAGTCACTATAAATTAAAGTATTGTCATGTTTGGTCACTAATGTTTGTGTTTTTTTCTTGCATGGGTTACCCGTGGGTCTAAAACATCAATTTTTTTTTTCCATTTGCTTTCTCATAATGATGGATGATTACACATGGGTTCTATGATGGGAAACTTCTAACTACTTAAATTAACCTTTTAAAATCATGTCATTATATTAAGATTAGTGAAAGGCTATGAACATCTTAAAGGGTTAATTTTCACTTTAGGTAGATTGATGAATTATGTGATACTAGGAATCCCGACGCCAAATTCTAAAAATATCAAATTTTTACATATAATTTTACACTCGATATGTCAGGGGAGGGGGAGCCCGAACTGCCCCTGATTTCGTCGTTGATTTTATGTATACTCTATGTTTAGGTGTCAAAAATTATGCTATTATATTAGGATCAGAGACCGAGGCGTTCATCACATCTTAAAAGAGTGGTTTGTAGTCTAATTAATAGTCTTGTTTCGTGAATTTTATATCGAGTCTTGGAGATTGACAGAGTATTGTTGTGTGCATTAAAGTTCATGAAGAATTATTATAACGCTTTGAATCTAGTTGTTCCGTTTTAAGACTCTAAGACTGGGTTTACAGTCCTAGTTAGGTTATGATTGTGGTCCTTGCCCACTAGTAGATTGGAGAATGGGACGAGTTCAGGTACCAAAACTCATGAAAGGCTTCAAACTCATTCCAAATCTCGAATCGGTACAGATTTAAGTACCCTCATCCACCTTGTGCTTATGCACTTATAAACTATGAATACAAATCATGATTAATATTAAAATGGTCATTAATAAGTTCATAATCAGTGCACTATGTGGTTACTTGTAGTCTAATTCAAGCATACTAATCCACCTTTTAATGTTTAATTATGCTAATTTGTTTATAGGTGATTGTTAGTTTAAATATGGTTCAAGTTTCATTGGTTATTATATTTACTTTGTTTGAGGTTGAGAAATTTCAAGCAAATCATACAAAGTATGTATGGTACAGTATTTGGATTCGACATAGACATAGAACGAACTTCTAAAGATAGCTCATGTCCAAGGCTAGCTAAATAGTCGGTCGCCCGATTACCCCTTCGATTAATATGTTCAACTTTAACCATCCATGCCTGATCCAACATCTCACGGAAACTAGCAATCTTAGAAGAGTGCTGGTGAGTGGCCTCGTCCTCGGGTCCAGCTGAACCTGGACCCTCTGGTATCCCGTCTCCCAGGCAATATGTAGTGAGCCCCCTCTTAATTCATCCCTGGTAATTACCGAGCGCGATCCCAAGTTTATATTGTAGCCGCTAAGCAACGACAATCACTATAACGGAACAAGCCTCCTGCCCCTGCCCCTGCCCGTCCAGTCTATGAAACGACAGAGTCGCCAAATTTGAAGAAAACTCACTCTAGTGGTGGCACCTTCCACAAGATATCCACCACCGTCATAACAAGTGGACCCTGAGATAGTACGAATATCAGTAAGAACAAACTCATCGCAGATCCTCCAGAGAGACCAACATGTAACCCAAAAGAGAAGACTAGTGCTCCTCAAAATCATGTTAATAATGCATCTTTTTACCCTTTGAGTGCCTTCCAAATCACATAAGAAGAACACAAAAGGAGAGGTGGAATAATTATGAGTGAATATTAAGTTCAACTAACGGCTAATTTTTTCCCAACCAATCAACCCTTGATTCCAAAGGTTAAACAAACCTCGTCCCTAAACCCTAAGAAATAATTGACATCATTGCTAATACACAATAATTTGTGCAAAATCATAGCCCACAACCCGGCTTAATATCCATTTCCGTCATTAACGTATAGGTTTCTAACATAATGGTCAACTTTTTTTACTCGTGTGGTCATTAACCTATTGAATTTGTAACATAGTGGATATTCCATCAAGTTCCCATCCAAGTTCTCCGTCAAGTATCGAATCGAAAGCCTCCAACTTTCCAAGATAACCATTCATGGTGTCCGTGGAGCTAGATTTCCTCGGCGAACTCAGATATAAACTTGACAGAATGACCACTATGTTACAAATTCAATAGGTTAATGACCACACTAGTAAAAAATATTGATCATTATGTTAGAAACCCTATACGTTAAACTTGCATTGGAATGCAAAAGTGCTCCAACTTAAACACATCATGCATCCATGTGGGGGAGCTCTTATTTTCATAATTGATTAAATATTAATTAAGTTATAATTATAAGCATGTCCAATCACTAATGCATGTTTTACTATGTTGTTGTGTTTAAAAACTAATTGAGTTTGGTGCACTTAATGATTAAGTGTCCATGCATTTGTGGATAAGTGTTTGTAGGAAAACAAAATTGTACTTAGAATGATTAATAGGGTATCAAAAATGTGACATATGATAAATTGGTTCGAGAAACTGGTGTGTTTCGGTAAGCATTCCAATAGACAAAACGCAAAGTATTGTCCATTACATTCAAGTTTCATACAGACACACTATAACGTATGTACAACTCAACCGTGAACATTAAAACCAGCATCTCAACACGAGATCCCCCATCAACAACCAACGAATCCGTTCCAATAACTCGAACATTGTCTACAACCATGAGATCAACATCAAACTCCATGGCATCAACATGGTAGAATTGAAGAGAAAATGGTAAGAAATTATAATGAGGTCTTAAATTTGCTTGGCTTAGAGGACTAGCAAAGCAACATATGAGAATTGAGAAGTGACATGATTGCAACAAAAAGAAAAGCATGCTACCTATCACTGAAATCAATATGCTTTTTTTCATCACAAGTCATGATTGTCTTTTTTCATATATTCTTTCATTGTGGTTGCATACCTTATCCTCACTTGCCTTCTCTACAAGGTTTTCGGTTATTTGTTCGATCGAGAACAGATCAAAGAGTTGTTGAGTTAGATCGATGATGACAGATTACATATGGTGCTTTTTAGATGACTGGGTGTGGATTTGAACCTGTAACCTCCTTTATGAAGGTGTACCTACTTTACCAGTAGACTACAAGGTCTTCCACAATTACGTACGGTGTTAGTTGTCATCATTCTTGTAGAGAATTAAATGTAGACATGAACATATATACCTGATAACTAGTTTTCCTTCGTGAAAAAGATTAGAAGAATACGTCTGGGGACAGGAACGACACTATGTTGTGTCCCCTGTTTTTGGCCCCTCCTCCAAGCCATAAATTATAGTTTTGTCTCCCTGTTTGGGACACAACCAAGCTAAGAGATCGACTACTGTGTTGCGACGATCCAGATTACAATAACATACCTATATTTTAATTCATGTATAACATTAGCCCTTAAAATTAATGAAAATTTCCTCCAAACATTCAATCAATATTGGGACAAGAAATTTGTGGTTTTCTTTATGATGTAACAATTTAGGGGTGGACTTGCCATGTGACTATATTACAATTTAAGTCCTTTTCTTTTTCTTTTATATCACAAGAAATGTCTATATCTCATTAATTACAATTTGATCCTAGCCTTGAATTTGGGCCGCATGGGCCTGTTTTTTTTCTTATTAGGCTGCATAGGTTCATTACGGGAAGGCCCATGATAAATATTGAGCATGGCCCTAACGAAGCCCAAGTTTATTTTTTAGAAGTGTGAACCCAAGTCGTGAGACAATTTAGAGTGTGTCGAGCCACATAATGAATCACATTATTTGTCTGACGAAGCATTAACTAGAGACGGATGTCAAGGAAAGCATCCAAGAACTAGCTTATGTCTGCTATGATCGGGCCTTCATCCAAGTGGAAGAAATCCATGTTATTGATCAGGGGTCACGACTTGAGGAGCACCGCCCTCGATATCTACTGTTGACAATTCAAAGTGATGACATCGCATGCACGCATCCCCAAAAGGAAGAGCTTTCGAAAGGAGAGGGGCTAGTAATCTACTTCAAGATAGGAGATGCATGTAGCCAGAAGGGTCGAGTTGGTTTGGTCGTGCACAATTAAGCTGATTACCTCACCGACACGATAGAGACTGCTCTATCTACATTTATCTTCACACAACTAGGCATTGGAGGGTCATGTTCTTTTGCATAGTATATTAGTTTGTTTTTATATATACTAGTAAAATTGTTTACCGAGCTCATCTCCAAGATAACCAAATAGGAAATTAGAGTCGCTATCACTTTTGATATTTATATTTACTTTTTTTTCATGAGATTTTGGACGTACTTCATCGTTGTTTCTCGTTCATTAAGCTGAGCCGCTCATTATGAATCATCAAGTTCTTATATGTCTCCCAAACTAGAGTGATAAGCTTGTTCATTTCTCGTTCATTAAGCTGAGCCGCTCATTATGAATCATCAAGTTGACTAATTGTAATGCAATAGCCTGCATGTGAACATTGGATTGGATCCCACTTGAACTTGGTCAAACCTCTTATCCCTCGACCATTTGACTGATTTTTATAATATGAACACCACTTAGCCGAATCCCTCGAAAAACAGATTCCAATTAACAAGAGAAACAATCAAGGATTCGAACCAACAGCTAAATTCAAAATTGGAACAATGTCACTAAATCTCCAGATAATGAAAATTAAAAAAAACAAAAAATATAAATTAAATATTACTAGTCTCAAGAATGATGAATGTCTTCTTCTTCTTCTTCACTGTCTTCAAAACTCCTCACAGAAGATCTGCAACATTAGCTGGAAGCTCCTCAATCACAACATTGTAGAACTTCTGAATATCATAGAGCATCCTCTCATCATCAGTTGTCACAAAGTTGATGGCAACACCTTTCCTCCGAATCGTCCACCACGACCGATCCTATGAAGGTAGTTCTCTGGCTGAGTAGGCAGATCATAGTTTATGACAAGAGAGACCTGCTGGACATCGATACCACGAGCCAAAAGGTCGGTGGTGATGAGGACACGGGATGAGCCGGATCTGAACTCCCTCATGATGATGTCTCTGGTGTTCTGGTCCATGTCTCCGTGAGTGGCTGAGACTGTGTGGTCTCGGCTCCTCATTTTGTCGGTAAGCCAGTCGACCTTGCGCCTTGTGTTGACGAAGATGACGCTCTGCGTGATTGCAAGCGTCTCGTAGAGATCGCAGAGGGTTTCCAACTTCCACTCTTCCTTGTCCACGTTGACGTGGAACTGCTTGATACCTTCTAAGGTGAGTTCCTCGCGCTTCACGAGGATCCTGACTGGTTTGTTCATGAATTTGCGCGTGATGTCCAGAGCCTCGGGTGGCATTGTTGCTGAGAAGACACCTACTTGGATCTTTGGGGGCAAAAGCTGGAAAATGTCGTAGATCTACACAACAAAGCAAGTACAATTGAAGACGATACTAATACCAACAACATAATGAATCTTCAAAACCAACACAAGCAAGACCAGAAAACTGGTGAATATTCTGAGAACCCTAATCCTAAGTAGACAGAATACTAGCTGAAACACCATTCGAAAGGGATTTCACATTCTGGTTGGAGCTGGATTTGGGTGAAAGAAGGAATTCATTTCCGTTGGACAAACAATTCCTCCTAAATCCAGGCAGAAAACGACACCTAAGTAGCAATATCTAAACCAACAACTGAATCCCTAAACAATGACTCCCATATCATGACATCATCCAACCCGCAAAAACGAAATAAAAGATTGATTGTTACCTGGTCCTTGAAACCACGAGAAAGCATCTCATCAGCTTCATCCAACACAAACATCTTGATGTAATCAGCACGAAGAGACTGTCTACGGAGCATATCAAACACACGACCTGGAGTACCGACAACAGAATGGACTCCACTCGAGAGGATACGTTGGTCTTCACGCACACTAGTTCCACCAACACAGGCATGAACTTTCACTCCGAGATAATCACCAAGAGCTCGCATGACCTTCTCAATCTGCTGAGCTAGCTCCCTAGTGGGTGCCAACACCAGAGCTTGACATTCCACCAGATTATAATCAAGTTGTTGCAGAATACCCGAACTGAAAGTAGCAGTCTTTCCAGTTCCAGATTGAGCCTGTTGAATCACATCAAGTCCCTTGCAGAAGGGCACAATCCCCCTTTGCTGAATTGCAGATGGCTTCTCAAAACCTGTCAAACACACAGTTTTCTAGCATCAACAATTATGATAACGTTAACGTGAGATTACACATCTGCGAAAAAAGAGCAAGTAAAATCTAACCATAAGCATAAATTCCCCTAAGAAGATTCTCCTGCAAACCCATAGAGTCGAAGGTTTCATGGACCTCATCATAAGATGCAAAGTCCTGTCCATCCCCAGATAACCTACCAGACACACAAAGCAATCAAAGAACACATACATTATACATTTACATTATTATCTTCACACATATAAATCTGAAAATAATAAGACTCACTGTTCATCCATCTTCGCATCGTACTGCTTAGCATCAAACTGCGATCCCTCCGGTGCTAGTCCTGCCATGGTCTGGTTCAATCTGCGACAATCCCCAAAAAATCAATCTAACATTACCACACACAACGAAACAAAATCTGACAAATCCATTAACAGAGACGAATTCCCAGTAACAAAAACAACTGAAATTAGGTCATCGGAGCACAGATGCACGAGTTCGAAATACACAATCACACTCAACCCTAAATTAGATCGATGTGCAGGGAATCCGTGAAAAGGGGAGAATGTCGATACAATCAAACACACAGGAACTAACTGGTGCTAAGCGAATCGGAGAAGAAATTGACGAACCTGGTTGACGGCGGAAGCTGAAACGAAACTCGGTTGTAAGTTCACTCTGACCCAGAGAAACTGATTTGGGAGTTAGGGAAAAAGAATTAGAACTATATATATAGGTCCGTCTATCGAGTCCGACCCAAATTCGGACTAATTAGCTTCTATTGGGCCTGTCTAGTGGGCTTGAAAGCCCATATAAAAATCCGGATCCAATACCAATATGGGCCAAATACCTTGGTTTGGCATTAGCTTTTCCCTTTTATTTACCTTATTAATTATTAATTATTAATTACAAGTCTATACATATTATTTTAGAGGTTACAAAATTAGTATTTGGTTCGGGTCTGGTCGCTCAAACAATGAAGGCAAGTATGTCTCGATTGTTTGGGTTTTGCTTGGGTCGCCCAGCTGGGTCCTAACCACCTCGTATGAGAAGTATGTTGTGGTAGTAAGTTCAGGACGATAACATGGTATTTTGGGGAAACGAGAGAGTGGAAGGATAAATCGTACGTATTGTGGAATCCTGTCAAATGTTAGTATGTCTTGCTGTAATGGGACTAGTATTGTATTTATAGTCCTTTTGTGGTTGCAATATTGTAGACGACCTCTATCGTCCTTAAGATTTCTTGTAGGCCCCATTTGGCCCAAAGGATTGTCGTTGGTTCTGAGTTGTAGGTCTCCTGTACGGTAATTCTCCCATAAGGGTAACCAAAATAATGTAAAAATTAAAATAAAAACATTGTCACCACCCTTTAAAAATAATATTCTCTTTGAACTAACCACCAAAAAATGACACATCATCATCATCTAATTAATTAATTACCTTGTTTAATTAATTAAGGGTCATCATTCATCATCACTAGTGAAAGAGATTAATAAAGAAATGTTTACTCTTCTATTATCAATGTGGTAGGTAATCCAAGTTGTGGATAAGAATGATCATTCAAATGAGACTAATTGAGTAAGAAAAAATATAAAATATGGTTAATTAATGTCTTAATCAATTGTGTTAGGGTTAGATGGGTTGATATTAGGGTTAATTTTGATTATATTTGATTTTCTAGTATGATTTGTTTGTCATTATTTGTTAAACACAGGGATGATAGTCTCAGTTGAGTTGGCTACTTACGATGTGATACTCTCATTCTCACGGATAGTTTGACAATTGTTGATGCTATATATTAAGGAGGTGCTTGATAGATGGTCGGGGGAAGCTGGTGGAATCATTGCACGGATTGAATAGATATTGATGACCTCATGTCACACCATTATTCATTTTGTTCAGTAGAATTAGATTCAAGAGGCGGATCATATCGCTAAGTTGATGACATATTACCTTAGAATGGTTAAGTTCATCGCAATGTGTTTGTTTATGGTCTCTTCCTAGATGTATGTACAAAGCGTTTACATATGTTTTGTGAGTTCTTTTTTTTTTATCCATTAGTTAAATCATTGATTTTTTTCGATCAAACTTCTTTCTCTACAATCTTCTCAAACCTCCACAAAATGATTATATAATTATTTTTTTACACCTTATTATATTTTATTGTTAAAATTTTTGCTACATGATTAGCTTCATAAAGTGTAAACCACTATGCATTAAAATGTTAATTAATTAAGATGGGAAATAAATCATATTATTTCATGTCAATGGACCTCCACTACCATCATTTAACTTAAAAAACTTAGATTTTAACTTAACTTTGTTTTAAAGCAAATAAACAAATAATTTACATCCCTAATCATAATCGTACATCGAGAAAAAGATAAATAGTCGATAAATTTGTTGAATTACGAGTTTAATTTCATTATTTTTAAGCTCTGATCCACAATGATTTACTGTTAAGGCTAAGTACAAAATTGGAGAGATGTGACATCTTAGTTGACAATAATTATTAAGAAACATAGCACTTTGTTTTCTTCTACTTTGTCAACTTAACATATAACTCCCTATACCATAATTAACGTCATACAGACAAAATTGGAATGAAATGACCCAAATGACAAAGTGGCTGAAATAAAAGGAGGTAAAATAGCGATTTATAGTGCATGATACTATCTTTTCAAAAAAAATACTATCTTTTAAGTCGACAAAGTTGAGGGAGCAAATTGAAATTTTCCCTAATTATTACTAGAATACCTCCAAAAAAGACAATTCATTTGCTTTTAAAAAGTAATTATAGTGGTTGAAAAATCAAATAATTTGTCATCTAAAAGGCAAACAAAGCACTAAAACACATAGAAAATTAATAGAACCAAATCCCAATTTACTAGAGATTTTTTAGTGGAATCCAACCCATAAATACACAACCCACAAAGCAAAAGGCAAGATAATCAAATGAAAAACAAGTTTTAATAAATTACAGATTGAAATGTGGATAAACACAAATTAGGGATTTTTCAAAACCCTAATTTGGAACAACCAATTTACAAACTTTCTAAGATCAAATTTCATTTCAAGCATTGCTCCTGAATGAACCCAAGGCCTTGATTGCAGCTGCTCTAAGGATGTATTGGTGGTACAAGGCAGCTATCGCGGCTCCGATGAACGGTCCAACCCAGAAGATCCACTGCATTCAGTTGATCGAAGATGGTTCATTGAATAACTCGTGGTTGACCCAAATTGAGTAATTTGAAAGGATGGATTAGTTAATTCATTACCTGGTCATCCCAAGCCTTGTCTTGGTTGTAGATCACGGCTGCGCCGAAACTCCTAGCGGGGTTGATGCCAGTCCCGGTGATTGGGATCGTTGCCAAGTGGACCATGAACACAGCGAACCCTATTGGGAGTGGTGCCAATACCTACACACAAATTTCATAATATTAAGATTTTTAATTCGCATAATAAACCCAAAAAAATTTACCATAATTCAGAGCTGTCCAAATGGGTGGATTACACGAGTCACAAATCAGGTTGGGCGGTTGAGTGTTCAATAAGTCACTTATTTATTATATTATGGGTCAACTAAATAGCGTCTCACTTATTTTGCATGTTTTTTTCAAATATTAGGATTAGCCAGTTTTGAAATGTTGGCTTTTGGTCAATTTAAATGATTGAGTCGTGTTAGTACTGGACTCAGTGCCGGAGTCATGGGAGTCTAGTCTAGGCCTAGGCTCCCCTGAACCCAAATAGATAATATATATAATTTTTCTTGTACGAAAATATGTTTAACTTTTATATTTTATGCATGTCATCAAAATCACTTGAGTTTACCTCCTCCAATGACTAGGCTCAATCGGGTTAGATCCTGCCAGTTCTACCAGAACTGTCGACATAATCAAAATTAAAGTTAAAACGAGTAAGTTAAGCACTTACAGGAACATGAGAGTCTCTCGCGCTCCTCTTCGGGTCAGTAGCCGAGAAAACCGTGTAAACCAAAACAAACGTACCGATAATCTCCGCACCCAAACCGGTTCCCTTATTATACCCACTAGCCAACTCATTGGCCCCACCTCCATACTTCACATAGTAAGCCTTCTGGAACCCCTTCACAAGCCCACACCCACAAATAGCCCCCAAACACTGGGCCACCATATAGCCCACGGCCCGTATAAGCGACACCTTCCGGCCCAAAAAAAGCCCAAAAGTCACCGCCGGATTAATATGTCCGCCGGAGATCCCGGCGGTGCAGTACACCAGAATAAAAATCATGCCGCCGAACGCCCACGCGATTCCGAGAACTCCGACGCCGCCGCAGGCGGCGTCGGAGGCCTTGTTTGTCAGCGGATCTGTCTGCGATTTGTAGCCGATGACGGTGAGGACGGTGATGTAGAGGAAGAGGAGAGTGGCGATGAATTCGGCGATTAGGGCTCGGTAGAAGGACCATTTGGTGAGCTCGTCGAGGGCGAATATCGGCGCCGGAGGTGGATCGTGGTAGTCCTTGGCCGAGAATTCGGCGGCGGGCTTGTCGGCGGCGACCTCGACGTCCTTAGTCATTTTTTCGGGTTTCGGGTTTCGGGTTTGGGTTTGGAGAGAGGTGCGGATGTGTGTGTATATATGGAGGGATGAGAAATGATTAAAATGAGAAAAGTTATGATGACGTGGAATTTTTTATTGTTTAATAAATTGATTTAATTTTAAATTTTTTTATGGGATGATGTAATTAAGGTAATTTAATATAGCCGCCCGTATTATGTACATAATGCAAAGTTTTCCTTCATAATTTTTGGTATCTGGAAATCGGGTACGAAGTAGAAGTTCAGTTGATTTGGGCGGGATTATTTGTTGACTGGGTGAAATTGATTGGTGTATGGATGAACTTGGTATTTGGTTTAAGCGGGGAACGAGTGGGGATGAGTTTGAAGGTATCTGTTTCGTACCTAACCTGAAGAGTACCCACTATGAAATGATGTTCAATTAGCCACACAATATATATCATTTATGTTAAACGGATCAGACTCGGTTCTCCTTCAGTTAATTAGTTCTTCACTTCAACTTATCGATCGAGCATTCCGTGGTTCCCTCTAATGCTAGGAAAATCATAGCTCCATCTCGAAAATCTCTTGTAATCCAAATGTAGAGAGATTTGGGGTTCACCCATTAATGGTTTGAATTTGTGTATTCGTTTAGTCTCGTGGGGCGGGTAAGGGTAATACTTGTTTAATAAACGGGTGGGGAGTGGATACGTGGTATCCAGACTAGTAGATACCCGTTGTCAAGCCTACCTTTGATTATATTCATATATATTTTTGTTTTTTTATTTTAGAATTATTGGCTTTTAGAGATACTTTTGTTTTTGTCATCAGTTTGGTTGCACTACAAGAAAAAAAGGGATAAATAGCACTTACACTATTGGCGGTTGTACAACCGCCAATATGTAATTTAAGTAATGGCGGTTGCGTTGTGGCGGTTATAACCGCACCGCACATAGTTAGATAAAATTGTGGCGGTTGCATAGTGGCGGTTTTAACCTCCAATGTATAATTTTTATCATTGTGGCGGTTATAACCTCCACAATTGGAAAAGAAAACCGCCACTATGCATTTAGCAATCCGTGTCAAGTGTATTCAGCCAATAAGATCCCACTAAATCTGGAACAGAGGAGGAGAGAGTAGGGATTCTTAAATCCCACTATGGTCCAAACCCGATTTCGAGCCAACCCCCGCCGCCGATTCCTCCCTCCAACCCGCCGGCTTCCTCTCTCCGCCACCCGCCGTATCCCAGCCACCACCCGCCACCGGCCCAACCAACCCCCCAATCTCTTGACTTTAACCCGCTGCCGATCTCCGATTCCAGCCGCCGCCGACCCTGACTCTCCAACCACCACTCTGCCTCTATTTTGCCTCCGCCGCCACTCCCTCTCTTTTCCCAATCCCGCTGCCAGCCGCCTCCAACCCAGCCGTCGCCTTCCTCTCTGTGGCTGCCAACTCCATCGATTCTCCCCACCAGCCGTCAATTCTCTCTGCTGCATCGAACTCCCCCCAATTCCATCCCAGCCGCCACCATTAGCACCCGTCTTCCAACCCCCGACTCCCGCCGCCTCACCCCCATCGCCCACTCCCATGGCCGACACCACTCCCGCCGCCTTGTTCCTTTCTCCGCCGCCAAAAATCTAACCCCGCCTGAAAGGATTTTTGGAACTCGCCGGAATCTGGGTTTTCCGCCAGCGAGTTTTTTTTTTTGGCAAAGTTATAGTCAACAGTGGCGGTTATAACCTCCACTGTGTAACCGCCACTGTTGCTTATTTGTGGCGGTTCCTGACCGCCACTATTATTCGTTTGTGTCGGACAGTTTCGTGGCGGTTTTGCTTCCCTATTGTGGCGGTTGTACAACCGCCACAGTTGTTACTTTTGCATTTGTTCCACTCACAAAGTAATAAGCCAACGGCTCTTAGAATTGAGCTTTGGAGGGACATGATTTCAATTGTGCTTAGTGGGGACATCGACTTTCCATGTAACCCCAAACGGTTAGATTGACAAATTCATTTCGAATCGGACTCTAGAAAACTGAAATATGATTTACAACTTGATAAGCTCACGACTCACGAGTTGATTAGGTTACAGAGATTCGACTAATATGTCATGCCTACCATCTCAAAACTTAGTTGAATTAGGTGGCTCAAGAGCCAACTGAAAATCAACTCGAGCTCTAAATTAACTGGTAAATGATTGTTAACAAGGCCAACCCGATTCTTCAAAAGTTATCAGTGAGTTGAGTTCAAATTCGACACAAGTTTCAACATTTCAGCTCAAATTCGTCTATACTTCAGAATTCCAGACCGTATGATATTGCCAGTAAATATTACTCCACAAGTCTTTACCATGTATATGTCATTGAGCTTTGATTTCACCCAAGAAAGTGTCACCATTGAATTTCATAGTAGTGGAAATTAAGGGACCATAGCCAACTTAATTTTCAATCATGGTTAATTAATGATCTTTATATTATCATATTTTTTTATGAAAATTATCATATATTTAAATGGCATAATTAGTATATATTATCCCATGGAATATCATACATTTCTCTAATTAGAGACTAATTTAATCAAGATTAAGATGAGATAATATTGTTAATTATAATTAGTAGTAAATTAATAGTGGGATGATGATGGGGGAGAGGTTAATTAAGCTTAGAAGGAATCAGCTTATCTGGACATAATACCTAACCCTAAAAGGCTATGAATTTCATTTTTTTAGTAATAATAATAATAAATAAATAACACTTTGCTACTTCTATTTTGCAAGCTTAACAGATAGCTCCCTATATTATAAATAATATGTCCTATTGCTTTAGTCACTTTGTCTTTTCGACCTAACTTTGTCTTCTTAACTGCAACACCTCAATGGTTTCTAACAAGATATTGTCCGATTTGGGCCTAGACTCTCACAGATTTGCTTTTGGGTGCGTCATGGTGAGTTCCCAGGAGGTCACCCATTTCTGCATTGGTCCACCCTGAGCATGTTTAACTTTGGAGTTCTTACAAGAACTCCTCCATTACACCCCAAAACGCGACGTCTTGACAGTTACGGTTGAACTGTTCCTCGTAGGAGTCATAGCCAATGAATCTCTCTTGTGCTTTGTGCCATTGTCGATGTGAGATTTGTCCAGGATGTCACATTAACGTTAATTGATGTTCATTTAGCACCCTACGTCAACTCCAATAGCCGCGTTTTGGCTGACAAGTTGTTGTTGATACCTACCCAGTTTACCTTCCCCAATGCTTACTCACTAAACCATGAAAGTAATTATTGATGTGGCATGTAGATGTGTCCAAATTTAACGTTAGGAAGATCAAAGTTGGGACGGGAGAACCCAAAAGATAAAGCGACTGAAATAAGTGGACAGTATGAGGAGTTATCCGTTAATTCGGCAAAGTAAATGGGGCAAATTGCAATTTTTTCAAATAAGAATTTGAAGGTGAGTTGTTCTTTTCACTTCTTCTCTTTCACTTTCATTTTTCCATTCTTAAAAAAAAAGGTTTCCTCATCAAAATCATTGCAAGCCAAGCTAAGACAATGATCTTTATTTTTTTCTTTAATTAATTACTAATTATTAAGCATGAATGAATCTATAGTAGACTTTTCAGTTTAATTAGAAATTCGAGATTTCATAAATTAATTATACATATAGAAATAACTTCGGGTTTTTGAACGTAAATCTCTTCACAAAAAAGGACATGGAATATTAGTTGTTTGAAATTATTGATAATCATGGTAGAAATTTATAATTATGTAAGATTAAAAGCCAGCCTGTCCATACTTGTAATGATTCAATAATACTAAAACACCTTGAATTTTCCTCGAGAGGCGGTTTCTTGCAAGACGGATAATAAGGGTATAGTTAGAGTTTGTATATAACGAGTGTAGGGTGTAAACATAGATGTGAGCGGATAATTAAGAAGTAAGAGTGAGCCTATGGGTGTATGATCAGGGCCTATATAGCATGCACCATAAAGGCATACCGTATCAAGCGTTTGGTTTGGTATAGTGTGTCATGTCTTTTTGTTGAGTAGATGATTCGGTATTTATAGAGTCGCAGTGACATGGGGCTGGAGCTTCACGTGTCTGCTCTTAAGTGGGGATCTCAGATGTCACGATTCAGGCCTTCAGATGAAAACCTATTCGGAGCTGAATGGTTTGTGTCAGTGCATGTTGAAGGAAAATGTCTCTAACGTGACGTTGACAAGCCTGCAAGTGGCGTGGAGTAATGGTTGATTGATTGACAAGGGGCATTCTGCGTCTGAGAGGATCTGAAGTAAGGAATCCTTACCTGCTTTGTCAGATCAGTGAAAAGTGCAGGCGGATGACTCGTCCGCCTGAGGTCCTTGAACCTTAAGCTCAGAGCCTATTAGTACTCATAATTTCTTAAATGAATTATCATACTCGTATTATTAATGATTCGAGTTGATACGGCTATTCTTTATTCCTCTGTTTTCCTCTTACACATTCTTGATTATTCTTAAAGAGATACCAAACATTAAACGCAAATTTCTACTAAGACAATTTTTAAAAAAAATGAATTTTGGCGGTAATAATATATAAATAATATACAATGTGACAAAACATGATTTTGACAGGCACAAATTAATTAATTAATTAATTAATATAGGTTTTGTTATATAAATTTGTGTTTCATATTTGGAGAATATTTTAATTAAATACGGCCGACCAATTGCTTACATAAATTTAGACCACACATTTATTATATAATATGCTTTCTATTATATTTTTTATTCTCCTATAAACAAAATAAATTGAAAAATAAATAAATAAAATGCTGAGGTTAGATATGATGCAATGCTAATCGGTTTTATAACTATCCGATTTTCGGATGCTTGAATCAACGAGTCTAATGATATGTTGGTTCTATTTGAATTAAATTGAGAGTAAATTAGTATGTTGTTGGTAATATCAATTTTGAACGAAATGTGTAAAGTGAATCAAGTTTTGATTGACTAGTAACTCGATAAATCAACTACCTATCATCGATTTTCAACCCCTAATCACGTTTCTCAGTCAATAATTATTTCACTCAGTTGGGCTGACCAGTTCATAAAGAGATTTGACATGAAGGATCAATGGATAAGTGAGAAGGAGACGACTTGTCTTCCAAGCGCCTTGGTGTGATGATTTGGAACCTCACAAGGTGTATAAGGTAAGAGCGAACAGTAAGCATACGTCTTGGTATTAAGAGGGCCATGTGTATTTAGTTATTAAGTATGAGACAGAGAAGTATAAGGGGTGTCTTCTGTGAACGTATATTAGAGCCTTAAACGTGCCAATGAGAGGGCGTAGTAGCTTAAGGCCTATGTTATCTGGTGTTAGGTCATACCCCCATCATTAATAAGGCCAAGTCTAGATTTATAGTCCCTCGAGATCCATGTCGAGTCGTCGGTGAATTGGTGTGCTGACTTAAGTGCGATCTTAATCGTCCAACTACGAAGAGTTGTGATCACCTTGAACTTAGCCCTAGGCATAGAGTGCACATACCGCGGCTAAGCCTCAGCTCATAAGCCTAGACGAATTATTAGTAACAGAGTGACCTTACTGTCAAAGTTCACAACATGAATCTACTTTCCATTCGAGTTATTGTAACGCAACGATTCTCCTCGACATATCAGTATCATGTAGTAGCATCCACAATGCATTGGCGAATACCAATTCCAAGAACATCTTTCTTTCAGGTCATAGCTCTTATAAGGATCTACTCTTTTCTGCGGCGAGTTGCGGGCCTGAGCCCACCAGTTTTGGGCCACAACAAATTCGGCCTAACAGACTATAAAGAAGAAGTAGATAAGGTTCTTCTTTTGGGCTTTGAGTTAGTCCAAGAAACGAATTCGACCCATTATTATAAAGCCCAGCCCAATAGATTAATTCGGCCCGTGAAATTGGAGTTGGCTCACTAGCCTACGAGTGTATGGGATCTACTATTATGAGGACCCATTAAGAGTCCTTATATGAGGACACTCTTTACAGCCGTTGGATGATGATCCTAATCTAACGATGGAGAACCAGGTATGGGTAAAATGTGAAAATAGGGTAACTAAATAAAAGTGGAACCAAATCGAGAATTAAAAAAAGTCGTTACCAATTAAACAATGTACCCTAATACCCACTTCATATTAACCATTGGATCTCTATCAAGTAAATTAATGGCATAGATTAGTGTCCTTATATAAGGACACTTGGAGGTGTCCTCATATTAGTAATTGCCGTATATTTTGACCCCTAAATGCATCAGTTTGACATAGTGGCGACTATGAAAATCGAGCAATTGGGTATTCTTTGATCAATGTACACAATGTATTGTGTGCTCGAGCATTTTTATCATGATCGGTCATCTATATACCGTTTATATTTAGGTATATGTTGTGTTTGATGATCTTTTCTCTCACTGTTGGACGAGAGATTTCACTAAAAAAATTAAGTAGAAATTATGATGTTAATGTTACGACTGACAAAAACTCAGCTTCATCAGATAGTAAGCAAACATCTCATAATGCAGAGTTTTCAACAATCTCAACTCGATTTCTCCAATACCAAATCATTGAGTCTCATGTTCATAGGAATGTTTTATTTAGTGACTAGCAAACTTTTGTAGCTGCATCGAACGTTCATCTCACTTGTTTAACTTCTAGTAATCTCACTACACTGAATACTGACACAATACAATCAAAATCATCCGGAAATAACAGACCAACAGAAATCAGTCTTCACCGACGATCGTAATGTGTAATAGATCAATAAAAGTTACTCAAATGACCCCTAGAAATGAGTAGGTGTAGCTAGGCTTTAGAACAACAAGTTGGCCATTATCCAAAGAGTGATAATAATGATTATACATAAAAGTGGTCCATGAAAGCATTGCTATCTATGATCTCTCTTTGTCGATGATATTTTGAGCCTTCAAATTTTGATACCTCTCAAAAAAGAAACCCAAGTGGATGATCATCATATGACTATGAATATCTATCTAGAACAATGAGATTCATACACATAGTATATGATTCACTCAATGTGATTGGTTCTTCATTCAATTTTGTTAGTAATTTGACCATAAACGTTCAAATTTTCTCCAGCATGTTCTCGTCAATGGACTCCTAACGTGTACGAAGGAGTGTGGTTCATTAAAAAAATCTGTATCTCTTGTGGATCACTATCTGTTGATATTTGACAAGGAGTTCTCGTGAATGCCTAAGCTCTAATGTCGCAACCCAAAGTGTCCCTCACTGGTTGGAACAGAAGACCAACGTTTCTGCGAATAACTCACAAAAAGGTTTGTTGGGGGAGCATGAGTAAGAAATCAAAGTCTTTGGGTTCCTCGAAGGAGCACGATCGCAAGGCTGAAACTCCCAAAAACACGACCCTCAACTCTCTCGATCAATCTCACTGTTTAACTCCAACCACCAACACTTAACCCTCTCACTCATTCAGTTCAACATTCGATCTCATTCAACCCCTAAACCTTAATCTTTGAATGGTCGATTTAGCGGGTCCTATCTAAATAGGATATTTTTTTTGGAAAGCTTTGAAGGGGGAAAACACAAGGGGTGGATGCTCCAATCCTTAAGTGGCCTCCACATAAGACAACTCATGTAGTAGTTGGGTGTCATTTTCAAACGTTGGATCATAGACCATGGAATGGAATGGATGGATGGATATTAGTTGTGGGGTTTGTTTTAGTTAAGTCGTTTTTCTCTTTAGCCTAGTGGGTTATGAGTGGGCCATTTTGTTAATAGCTATAGCTAAGGTAGGAAATTGATCGAATAAACCATTTTTCTAGATCCATTATCCCTTTCTTGAGTTGTTTGATTGATGATCAAATAATCGGTTTCGAGTTTAGATTCGGAACATTAGCATGAAAATGTAGTAGTAAACGGTAAGAACATTTACCATGTGGTCTATCAGTCTTTTGGTAGGTTAATCATTATGGGAAATCAGGGTATGTTGGCTATTCACTAACTATGACTAGATTGGTGACAGTGTTGTCAACCAGACACTGATACTGTTTTATTTGAACTTTTGTCATCATCTTCACCGTCCCACGCTAGTATATGATATATTGTGTGGGTCAAATGGTCTCATTCTAAAATTTTAATATGTTACAGAGTGGTTCTATTACTACGAAACATGTTACAGATTAGTCTTTATGACATCATTAGTGTACTTTTCCAACCATTTTGTTATGTCACCATTGACATGTCATAAAAAAAAAACACATTAAAATTCAGCTTAAACTTATTCAAACCTCAACTACAAAAAAAGTTTGCATTTTGCTACTGCAAAATTACAACAGCATGAAATGCAGTATCAAATAATTTATATTAGCAACGGCAATCACTATTTTCTATAGTAATTTGTTATAGCAAATACTATTTGCGACACTCAGCATTTGTAACTAGTATTTGTTACAACAAATCACTATAAAAACAATGATTGTCGTTGCTACAATCAACCATTTACTACTGCATTTTTATGCTATTATAATTTTTCGTAGTTAAATGCAAACTTTTTTAAATAACCAATAAAAATTGGTTCTAACTCCAATCTTAATAACTATTATACATTATCACTAACCCCTTCAACATAATTAGTTTAATCTACTTGTATTATAGTGCACATCTATTCAATCTATATTTAATTAATTTAATTTTTTAATAAATTTACTTTACTAGTACATATCTTATATTATATATGTCACATATAGTGAAAAATGTCCGACACATACTAGACTATCTTCAAATATAATAATTAAATCAAAAAAATTAGTGGCAAATCTATTGCCTTTAAGGGATTTTTTAAAGATCCTCATGTTTGATCCTATTTAAGGTAAATATAATAATCTCCACTAAGGAATTAAAAATTTGATGCAAATCAAACTTTAATCGATTATGAAAAAAAGTAGGAATAATTATGTATTTAATTTCAGTGTCCAATTGATGGGCTCAAGACCAGTCAGCTGGACCGGCTCAGGCTCATAACAGAAAGAAGTAGTCGTGCCCCAGTAGCCAGACACCTATAGGGTTTATTTTCGAGGGATCTGGAGCCCTATGTCAGCAAACGGCTGAGATCATATTTAAGCCAGGTCACCAACTCATTAAACGACACGTGGCGACTCGACCCAGATCCTGAGGTCCTATAAATAGAGACCTGACCCCATTTGGACATGACATAATAGACATACAACACGACAGTACTCCCTCGCTTACTACTGTCACTTGTACGCCTTTGAATACCTCTGGACTCCAAGATGCTTTATGAACTAACAAGCCTTTCATATTCACCAAAACTAATAACCCTTCAGGTTGAACCATTATTGTCCTGGTTAATTCATTTGGGCAGAACAACAATTTTATAAAATTAATAATTGAATAAAATAAATAAATACAAAATCCCATCAATTATCTTTGATAAGATGCCGATTAGCATGTTACTATGAATTATTATTCTTGTCTTTGATTAATATTAATTAATTAATTAATTAATTAGTTGAGATATATATGCATTAAGAGTGAATAATCAAGTGGGTTTGTGCCTTGTGGGGTATAATGGTCGACTAAAAGAATGGCTAAATAGTTAGGTCGTCATTATCAAATAGAATTAATTAATTAATTAATTTATAGTTTTGAACCAAGTATAATATTGGTATAAAATAATTTTTTCTTTTTTTTAGTAGCATCAAATCAAAATTGAATTTTTTTAAAAATGGCATATCTTACTAACTTTTGAGTAAAATGATGGTTAAATGTTCGATTTGATCGGGAGGATGTGATAGATTTAAGCTACTAGAATAGGTTATATAGAATGACACTCGATTTATGAATCTATACAAATTTACCGACTAACAAAGTTGTGGATGTGGGAATGAACTAGACAGTGACCTTAGAGAGTTTACACTGAATCTGTCACTTGATTTTGTATAATACTCGATGAAAATGTATTATACAAAACTTTTTTTTTCAATTCAAATGTATTATAATCCATTGGATTTTTTTCGATGAAGGTGTATATATGTATTATAAATGAGATTCCTAATTAAAAAATCTGAATAATCAAAATGAACATGACTTTACAAAAAACCGCTATATCTTAAGTTTGATGGACACAATAATCAGTCGAGAAAGAGAATTCATCATAACACAACACAACAGTGGACGTGAGGTGGCTCATCCATCTTGCGACCCTCGTTTATCGATGCACAAACAGTGACAAACTTATCAAGAAATGTTATATAAACTAATCACGAACCTCTCCTAACAACTTGATCGTTATTGATCAGATGCAACAGTTCATACACAATGGTAGTACTAGATCTTCATTCCTAGCCACAATCATGACCAAAATAACCCGTCTAGCCACACTGTCAGACTGTCATGACTTAACGCTCATAAAGACTACCGAGAATGCGTAAAACTCGGTTACATTTCAATTTTCGAGCACTCGATAAACTATATATCTACATTCGGTTAGAAATCGCTTTCGATTACGAATCCACCCAATCATGATACCCTAGATCAGCCGGTTCTTTGCCGGAAAGTGGGAGGGCAAAACTTCAATAATCTATCAATGTCTTCAATGAAAAAGCCAAAGCTAGAAACAAAGTGTGAGAAAAATAACAAGTACTAGTACTAAAGCCAAAATGTGTACTAGTACAAATTAAAGGTGTGAGATAAGTTCAATGTACTAAAGCTAGTTCATGTGAGAAAAAAAGTGATTTAAGTCTTTAATTATATAATTAATAAGCTAATTATGATTAATTTCCATGTGTTAAAAGGTGCCACAATGTTGTGTTAAGTAGGGTTAAAGTTAGGATTATCATTGACCTTTTTTAGGGTTGTTTGGGGGTTGTCTTTGTTTAATAACATGAGATCTACAAGATTAGTTGAATTATTCAAGATTAGAGGATTGCAAAAAAAACTTGTTAGTAGGTTAATGTTGATCTTACTCTAGAGGATGAGATTCATGAGTTGACTTTGAACCGCTGGTTGACTTTGAATCGTTAAATAAGTTATGCTTGTTAGACTAGGTAATCGTTCAATGTTGATGTTTCTGTATTAATCGTGAAAAAAGGGTTGATGGGTATTGGATGATCATTTTTCTTTGAGCTAAGTTATGAGCGAGAATGTCTAATAACACCCTTCAGAGTCCCGCCAATTTCAATAAATTGGGTAGTCTTATCGAGAGGCTGATATATGATACCCAATAGCCTTGGTTGTTTCGTTTTTCAACATTGGTTGTGGAAGGAGTTCGGTGCTACCATGCAAATGCGAGGCACTGAGGATAATCATATCTCCGTGAGCTTGTTTTTAGTGTGAGAATTGAGAATATCGCATAGCTAGCACCAATAGTGATAAATACAGCCCGTCTGAAACCATATTCACCAATCTAGTCAATGTCGGTGGATCAATAGTCTATCGATACCAACGTGTAGAGAAAGTGGTTTGTACAATACGAGTTTAAGGATAAACTTTTTTCTTGAGCTCGTCATTTGGCGAGATAACTCAATAGCACCTAACCGTGATATAGAAGTTTCATTGACAATATTACCTATGGAGTATTGACAGAGGCCAAGTTCCCCAACTCCCAGACAACTTATTAAATTCACTAAAATAAAACTTTAATAGTACTTCTTTTATTTCTGAGAAATTCAGGCTGCGGCAGTAATCCTGTACAATTGGTTGCATGTACTCTTACTATACACTGCCCCTATCAACAACAAATTAGCTGGCTGCATGTACTCTATACATTATCCATCTCACCCGGAATCGATCGGATTCCAATAATTTGAGTTGTTGAGAAAGATTCAGAATTGGTTTACGTAACATTCTCGTCTCTTAAATGATAACTTATAATAGGAGGTTAAAATTTGCACATATTATGTTAGTAAACAATATAAGATTCGTTCAGGACTCTCTCCCAAAAACTCCAGTTATTGAGATGCAACGGTTCTTGAACCAATGAATTTTGTACTTTTGTAACATTTCCGTCATTGCTACTGCATTTTTATGCCGTTGTAATTTTGTAGTAGCTAAAGGTCAATTTTTTGTGGTGACATGTCCGCAACACGATAGACCGGTTTGACATCTTGAACCAATGAAGATATATGCTATTAACCTATCCTATTATTGAGGAGGCCAAAGACAATGTACTAGGTTCTTTGTTTAATTTAAGAACACCTGAGAATGTGACTTAAATAAGGTAAATCTAATTTGTAAACCCTAATCTAAAAACTTAAGTACAAGATTACATGTCTCAATCAAATGGGACAGAACATTAATCTATCTACCTGGGTAACTGTAATTAATAATTATGATTAATTAAACTTGCTTAAGTAAATTCTAATCCTACCAATTAATGAGTGTGAACATGATCATCATACAATTTAATTAAAAATTTATTAGTAAATCTTAGATTTGGCTTCTGACATGTATAAGAAAACAATTTAATTCCACATCTCAATCACATAATTTTAGAATATTTATTTACATTAAGAACACATATATATGGGCTTGTGGTCCTATTTGGATTAGTTGATTATGAAATTGTTACTATTAAATTCATATTAATTATTGGTACTAGATAGTTGTACATGTTTCGCTACGAATTATGTTAAAAGGTGCGAAAAATCTGAATATTAAAAAAAAAAAAAAGAGGGAGACGATTGAAAGTGGGTGGCAGAGTCTGAGTTCAAGCAAGTCGATCATAAAGGTAACAAATTGCAAGGGTTTTAAATCGAGGTGAGAGGATTTTTATCGGTTATTGGCAAGGGAATGACTGGAATGGAGAGAATTGAAGGTAGATGGAGGGTAGCTGAATTCATGAAAGTCGTGAGACAAAAGAATGCAGAAAAAAGGGGTCTGGATCAAGGTATGAGAAACATGTAAGGAGGCGAGAGATGAGAATCAAGATCATTGTTAACTTATGTACGAAGAGGAAAAACCTCCATAAAGAAAGATAATAACATTTGAACGAGTAAAGAATTATACGTAAACATAGATAAAGTTTGTTCTATAGAAAATCTCAAATGCAACACAACTAATATTCATTTACAATCGAACAGTCCTTATAAACATAAAATATATCATATACGGACTAATACCTATCCAGCAATGAATCGAAAAATGTGAAAATTATACACACTTACACAACATCTCGTGTCCAACCATAGCTAAAAACGGGTAAAGAATTAAACTTACTAAAGTTAAATTAATTATTATGCTATTTTTTTCAATAAGGGGGGTGGATTTGTAATTGAGTGGTGTTGTTAAATGGGGTACAATAAAGGCAGACAATAAGATAAATAAAAGGTTATATTATTTTGTTAGGCAAAATAAAAACAAATCACTCTTCAAACTTATTAAATTAAAAATTAAGGGTTAATTAATAATTAGTGCTAATATGCTATAATTTAAGATGATTACAAAGGGATGGCCCTTTCTTAATGATGAAAATCCCTCACTTGGTTACAATTTATAGTTGCACCCCCTTAATTAATTAATAACTAAATTTTAGATTAGTATTCAAACAATTCCATCATTAGATTTTTAATGTAGGGAGAAAACATAATTATAAGAGGAATTGGAAAAAAAAATATTATTGATTATTATCTTTGTCATAATCAAATTTTGATAAGTACACAAAACGACGACTCTAGCTAAATTCAACCTACAGATTTTGGAGCGATTATAGTGATCTTACTCTAGTTCAAGTCTGAAATATTGTGCTGAGTTACAATTTAGAGTTAAAGGTACTGACAACCAATATTTAATTTAATTTAACATGAATTAGTTATCGAGGAAATTAACAATAAGTTCGAGTATTGTTGAATATTTTCACATTTTAATGAAGAAAGAATCGATATAATTTAATTGTTCTTATTTTATGAATAAAGTGGGAAACGCCATTCAACGTTCAACACAAAATGCTATAATGTGGAGCTTAAAGAATATAATTAATTTTAATTATATAATGGATTCATATTCATTATTTTAGCATGGAATAAAGAATAAAAAAAAGCTACTACTTTGGCCATTGGTTATAAAGGAAATTAGGTATCCTACTCCATTTAATATTTATTTTTGAGAATTATGGCAAAATGATCGGAATCAGTTTGGTCTAAATCGAGTTATGACACAACTACCACGCCCCTGGGACTAAATCGTAACACGATTCAAAGTTTCGGGATCAGTTGAGTCTTGTTGACTCTCTTCCGGGCAACCCATACCTCTAATTCAAGTATACTCAACCCTTTTTGCGATGAAACTTTTGTTTTTTGCGATGTGTTTCGAGATCAGTTGGTGTTTTTCAAGTTGACATATACAAGGAGATGTGAAGCTCGTCCTTCTCTACCTTCAAGCTCAACAAGTCACTTGCATCTCAGGTAAAACTATTTTCGAAGAAATCCTTCGCATGAAGACTGCTACTCCTACATGACGTTCAACAATTCATCGTTCAGATAACATAATCGCCCATATCACATAACACAAATGACCCCGAATAATCTCGCAGAAACCATACCAAATCAGATATATATCAATTTGCACTAGTGTCCTCATCTCATGACCAAGTCTCACTCAACCTTTTACTCACTCAGTCAAACCACCCGGCTCACTACAATCAAACCGGTCCGTATGGCATTATTACATTTTCATCACTATCGCAGTAAAAAATTGACAGATAACGACAAGAGATGGTCCAAAATTTGACAATGGTAAAAATTTAAATACTATTTTGGGGAGGTGTCGCATTTGAGAGGACAGCAGCAGGCAATTTGACAAGCGCGGGAAGGAGGGGGTCCAGCTGGCAATTAAAATAATAATAAATAATAATAATAATACAATAAATGGGAAAATATCACTTTGGCCCCTCTACTTTTCTAACTTAACAAATAGCCCCTCTACTATCAATCGCTCATTTCATCCCCTCCTACTTTGACTACTTTGTCGTTTTGATCGTTCCGTTTCAAATTTCGCCTTCTTACAATTAAATCTGGACACATCCACACACCAACAGAGAGATTTATCAGAGGCAGGAGATCAAGAGTTAGTTAGTAAGGTAATTTGGGGAGGAATCACGAAGAGTATGGTGAAATACGAATAATTTGAAAACCACATTTATTTGTCGATTTGATCCTATCTAAACATATATATACGTATATTCCTAATTAAAAAAAAAACGCTTAGTAAGCTAATACATGGATATTGGAGCTAACGTGGTGCACTGAATGCTCATCAATTAACGTTACGAATACCGAAGTTGGAACGGAAGGACCCAAACGGTAAAGTGGTCAAAGTAACAGGGGGTAAAACGAGCGATTTATAGCATAGGGGGCTATTTGTTAAGTTGGCAAAGTAGAGGGGGCCAAAGTGCTATTTTCCCTAAATAAATAAACTTCGGGCGCGCGCTAGATACCAAGTAATTGAACGGGACCCGCAAACTCAGCGTAATCGAGACGTATCCACGTGTTGGCAGATGGGATGAGCATCCACACGTGTCGAAGCTCAGAGCCGTTGAATTGGGGTGGACCACGAACTGTTCTCATAGGACCGGGACCAGGTGAACCCTTCCCATCCCTGCATCCAATTTTCCTGTTCGAGTCGCGACAAAAGAAGGTTTGGCCTATATTGGATTAAAGAAATGGAAACTTAGGATGTTTATTTGTTTTGTTAAACATAGGTTAAATTAATTATGAAAAATAAAAATTAAATAAATTATAGATTAATAATAGGATAAATTTATGAACTATATAAATATATAATTTGTTGGGCCCGCCAGGCGAATGAAAGGCGACTAGGCTGGAACATGGAGATGATAAATAATTCACGTCCAAAAATGTAAATATAATTCACGTCCAAAATGTAAATATAAGATGATAAATAATTTATAGTCGATTTTCAAATTTTGTAACCATGAAAAATAAAATTTCTAAAATGTTGAATTCAAATTTCAGGTTATAATTCAAATTTATATGCTAATGTTTGTTTTTAAATTCTGGATGCCATGTGAATTATTTATAACTCTTATTAATTGATAATTTTTTTTAAAAAAAATACACAATATTTATAAAAAAAAATGTTGTATTTAACCCATATCATTCAAAAAGTGGTATAAATAACAACAACATTATATATTACAGACTTGCTTAACACAATATCTAACTCTCCCACTTACACTAAAGTAAGCACTTGTCATGAGACTGTTATCGAAACACGTAAACACATCTCTCTATTAAGATCAAAGATAACTTCAGACTGTCAATAAGACGAGAAACTTTTTTTCGTCATCAAACGATCGAGATTCAGTCGAGATTAATGTCCTCATTTTTACACCCTTATTATCAATTAAAAGTTGAAACCCATAACAAAATAAAAATAAAAAAATAAACTTAAAAAATCAATTTAAATAGCAAATCTTATCCATTTTGTTTACAAGCTCCCCTTTATAAAAGGACATCAAAACCTCTCTTCCCCTGAAGCACAAAAAAAAAACTCCACAGCTGGAAAAAAAAATCCCCAAACCCTAAAATTAGAATTCCCAATTCGAAAATCCCCAATCGGAGCTGATCTCAGAAACCTCCGATTCCGATCCCGATCCTTCCGATGGCCGCCAGTAAGAGCTACTTCGCCCGGCAGAGCAACTACCGATTCCTCGCCGCCGACCACCACCACCACCACCACGACTCCTCCGTCTTCGAGCTCGACGAGTCCGACATCTACGGCCACCTCCGCTCCGAGTCGCCGGAGTTCCGGATGACCGGGTCAAAGATCAGCAAGAAGTCGTCGTCCGCTGCCGGGAACCGCGCCGCTGCGTCGTCGCTGCCGGTCAACATACCGGACTGGTCGAAGATACTGAAGGAGGAGTACCGGGAGAATCGGCGTAGAGATCCGGAGGACGCAGACGATGACGATGACAACGACGGCGAGGAGTACTTCGACGGAGGTGGAATGAGAGTGCCGCCGCATGAGCTTCTGGCGAGGACGAGGATTGCGTCGTTCTCCGTTCATGAAGGGATAGGGAGGACTTTGAAAGGAAGAGATCTGAGTAGGGTCCGAAATGCAATTTGGGAGAAAACTGGGTTCCAAGACTGAAATTAATTTTTTTTTGAGGGACTAAAAGGAAAATTAAAGAAAATTTCTGCCCCTCTTGAGAATAATTAACTATTTTTGTGAGGATTATTTTGCAATTTTGTTGTTGTTGTTGTTGTTGTTATAGTGAGAGAGAGAAATGGGAAATTGTGACAGCGGGGATAGAATGGTAATTTTTTGTTGTTAATTACTAATTACTTAATTAGTCTATATTTGTACCATGTTTAAATTAAATAGATGAAATCTTATGTTAATCTTGTGTGTTATAAGCTCAAATGATTAAAATAATTTACATTAATGTGTGATTTTTTTTTGTTATTTAAAAAAAATTGGGTTCTTTTTTTATTTGGATTACCTAATTTTTAATTATTTTTTTTCTAAATTTATTTGGTGGTTAGGGTGTGGAAGTTTGATTAGTTGAGGTAGTTGAGGAGGAAGGTGGGAAATTTAAATGGGTTGCTACTTGTAATCATTAATTTTTTCATTATGTGAAGTTTATGTTACTAAGGATTTGAGGTTTAATGCTCAAAGTAGTTGCAGGTGACTTGATTCGAGATAGTGTTGGGGTGTGACTTGATGGTCTAGAACGAGTGTTTGGGTGTGTGTTCGATAACTCGGCAGAGTTAGGGGCAATTGTGACAAGTTTTCTAATAGTTTGGGAGTAAAAGTACATGTGCAGCTCGAGTCTTGTTGTGCAATGAGTTTGATACATCGATAGGAGAAAGGGGTTCACTAACACTCTGTTGTTGTGGACTAGATTCCCGAGCTGATGCAGAGGGCGTGAGAGATCGAGTTTATTCATATCTTTCGCGAGAGCAATCATGCAACTGATTACTTAGATAGTGTTGACCACGAGATGTCTATTGGTGTGTATAATTCTCTAATCTAGAATCCTTTGTTAGTCACGTTATGATGTACTTGGTGTTTCTGAGTATCGTTTAATTGTGAAAATGAAGGTTAGACGCGCTGAAAGGTTTTTTTTCCTACTAGAAATAGGTTTAATTATCGAATTACGAACCTTTGTGGTGGATTTTATTGATTTAGAAGATAGAATGTGTTCCAGCCTTGTCGCCTGGCCCAATAATGGAAGCCCAAGCCTGTTGGTCTTCCGGGGTGGAGTACCTCGTAAGTAATGAAAGGGGGTAGTTAGTTCAAGGGAAAGGGAGGCGATCAGTTTAAGGAATGGGAAGGGAAGTGAGTAACGTACCGCGGAGCGTTTTGTCCGCTGGGTAAAAGTGTTGTCCCCCGGTTAATGGGGTGTACGGGGGTATTTATAGTATCCCTGTCTTGGTCGCCAAGCTGAATCTCGGCCACTCGTTTGTAGCCTCCGTAGGATGTTGACACGTGTTCGCCTTGCCTTGGAACCCTAAGAGCCGCCGAGACTGGGCCGTCGCTTTGGGCCTCCCTTTGCTTCCTGGGCTTGCTTGCTTAGCCCATCTGAACTGTCGCCTAGGCCCAGCTTCTCAGTACTAGCGGCTGTGTCCAGACGCCGTGTGGGCCGCTATGTGGGCCTTTGGATTTCGCCGGGCTGGGCCCATCAGAATGTAGCTGAACTAATCGAACTTATCGTTTCGAATGTGTTTCGGTTAGTGATGAAGTTATAAATTATTGGTTTTTTTCCTTAGAAAAAAAGTTTGGTCACCCAACTAGGACTTGAATTGGTTGGAGATGAGATGGGCATAAATATGGTAAAGAAGATAGCTTGGGGAAAAGAAGTTTGGTTTGGTTGAAATTTTGAAATAATTGGTGGGGTTTTAGGGTTAGATGTTGGGTTTGGTTGGTAAAGGGAAAACACAAGCTATAGTACAATCATGATAACATCTCTTTTGAACTATAAGAAAAAAATTGGCAAAGCTTGCCCTAAAAAGAGGGGCAAAGTAACATTCCCCCAACTTTGGCACATCCATATCCCTTCACAATGTAAGAGAAAAAAAATTCACCCATTTTCACGATACTACGGTGGTCACAACAGTTTTCATGATACATGGTACAGATTCATACAAGATAGAGTGAACTTTAGAAGACTAAGAGTTATTTTCTTACGACGTATGAAATCATACTAGTCTCACGCTTTTCATCTTTTTCTGAGGAACTCTAATCAATGAAGTATTTTGTAACAATCACAATGTTAACCTAATGTCTCCCATTCCAGTTGGTAATTTGTCGACCAGTTCATTCCACGAGTACCAGAGATCCTCCGTTCGAGTGCAATACTCTTCAATAACCGATTAGATGAACTTAATTATCTCATGGCAGACAACTAATCAGGCTTGCTTGCTAATCTGCAGACAACTTAACCGTCTCAAATGACCCATACACAAAAACTGAACTAGAGATTAACCCTCAATCGACCGGCTCGGAAATATACAAAGGTAACTTCTAGAATTTTTTTATATTAGGAAAGAGATAAGTTTTAGACCATTGTATTAAGGTTAATGTGAACCACACATTAGCTCCTAAGTGTGTGTCCACATTCTTTAAATAAAATAATTTAATTAAGTGTACTTAGCTTGTAAACATAGGACACTTGTAAAGCTATAGTTATGGAACTTAGTGCTAATTGGATATGATAAAGTTAGTGTTAATGATTTGTCCAAAGCAAAGGTTAATTTTTTTAATAATGGTGGGGTTTTATTTAATTAATTGTAAAGTGGATAACAGCCTAGACATTGGATCTTGTAAAGTAATATATATAAAAAATATTGGGAAAATAGCAATTTGCAACCTTTACTTTGTCAACTTAACAGATAACCACCTATACTATAAATTGTTCTTTTTATCCCCTCCTACGCTAGCCACTTTGTTGTTTGGTCCTTTCGTTCCAAGTTTTGTCTTCATAACGTTAAATTTGGACGCATCCGCACTAGACGGAGAGATAAATCAGAGGTAGGAGATGAAGAGTTGGTCAGGGAGGTATCACGAAGAGCAAGGTGAAACACGAAGGGTTTTAAAACCACACATTTTATTCATCGATTTCATCCTATCTAACCATATATATATATATACGTATATTCTCAATTAAAAAACGCTCAGCAAGCCAATACATGGCTATTGGAGCTAATATGGTGTACTGAATGTGCATCAATTAACGTTACGAAGACGAAAGTTAGAACAGAAGGACCCAAACGTAAAATTAGTCGAAGTAGGAGGGGAGAAGAGCGATTTATGGTATATAGGGGCTATTTGTTAAGTTGGCAAAGTAGAGGGGGCAAAGTGATATTTTCTCTGAAAAAATATTTGGGGGGATTTTGCATGGATAAAAACATAAATAAATATGATTTTGCGACTCCAATTGACGTGGCAAAATGACTTGAAAAGTACACCGATGACGTCATTAGGTCTACTCTGTAACTCATTTCATAGTATTAGGATCACTCTGTAACGGATTAAAATTTTAGGACGAGTTTGTAACACGTCCCATAGTTTCAGGACGTTTTGAGTATTTGACCCTAAAGAAAAATCAGCCAAACTTTGTCCGTAACCCTTATCCGAGCGGTACTTAAGACCCATTACCTGTTCGAGTATACCCATTACCCGACCGAGTAATTAACTATATGCCCTAAAATGTTATGAAATGCCCAAAAAATCTATAAAGGCTACATAATGCATGTGTTATGCTTTATTGTTTTATGTTAGATTTTGGATGCTATGCTAAGTTCAAATAATTGGCCATAATTAAAGAAAGAAACAATAATTGAGATTCCACATGCAAGCCAACTAATGGTCCCAAATTTTCACCCAAATATTATTTAAAAAAATATTTATTTCTAATTAATTATAATTTTTCACAATTTTCCATTTTTCTACTTAAAAATTGATCTCACACCCTCTTATTATTCTTCCATTTTTTTCCCATAGTGAAAGTAACTTGCTACCTACATAAGATGGTTGTGTGTGAGATCAAGTTGATACAGTTTTTATGACGGTTCAGTTGATTTTATAATGCGCTTCATCTTGGCATCAGACGTCATTTACAACATCAGGTGGTGAAAAAATCCCGTAAGAACACTGACTTATGTGATGTGGAGCAGTTGATTCAGCAAAGTTTGATGAACTTGCGCCTTGTGAACGGTTTGGTCAGATAAAGGTTTGCCTAACTCATTTCACTCCATTTCAATGAATGATTGTGTCCTATCCCACCAGACGGAAGCCTGAGAGCAACAAATTGAGAATGATAATCCTTGGATAATTATTAAAATTAGTTCGTATTACTTTCATCAACTCAATCTAAACAACAGTTATCTTTATCATTTTGATCATATCTTCTTGTAATGATTTATGAAGTTATTGCTTATCAGTAGTTCATGAAAGAAAATCTTCCACCAGTCTTAACTCAACCATCTCTCGATCTATACCTCCTGAAATGTATACTAACTCTTGCATATTTTAAAGTCTGATTATAACTACATTTTGTAAGTATCGCAACTAACTTTCAATTTTTTTCTACCGAATCGAATACATTGAACCATCTTGAACTCGCCATAATTACTTATCAATCAACGAACCGATTGAAAACACATATAGATAGTTGGAAGTTAGAACTATTCCATCCATTGTATATTGGTATTCAATGATTGTCTGCTATGATGATTGAAGCCACATGCTACAAATGATTCGAGCTGAAAATTATTGGAGTGAATTGTTCTCAATATTAAATTTGGGGACCAAATTTAGACACGAATTTAAACATGTACCTAACAATAATTTTTTTTTATCTTCATTCATGAAACATTACAACTCACTAAAATTGTGTAAGTTTTTACAAATTCTAGTAGAAATTCAATGGTTCAATCATTATAAAATCATGGTTGAGCCACTTTTAATATAAAAAATTATAAAATATATTTAATATGATAAAAAAATCTAAAATTTCTCGAGTGTTTTCAATACGAATTATATGCATGAGTAAGATTGATACTTGACAAAAAATAACATAAAATGAAGAATAAGAGTTCAATCTTGAGTTATGGATTCTCCACAAAAACTATGACAATTAATATCACTTTTGGCCACGTTGATTTACATTTGACCAGTCAAGATGACTAGTTCAAACGCATTTATTAACAAGTTTGATCACTTCAACATGCATGGTACGCGGTTTTGACCGATTATACCAACTCGTACAATATGATTTTCAAATCACTTACAAAAACTTCAATTTTTTTAAAGAGAAGCCTCACAATGAGCCTTCATTCGGGTATCCTCACTCAAGGTTATACACTAGTTTTGCTCCACTGACAGACTCTCATGTAATGATGCTTCATTCACCATCGTTACTCACGTTCGCCTATTATTAGTCCTTCTAATTGACCCTACTGGCCATAAAATGGCCAAATCCGTTACTTTAAAGTCTTATCTATCTACCACATTACTCACGATCACATGTCATTAGTTCCTAGACTTGCTTGTGACGAAGAGTCGAATTCAGCCTACATGAACCCAAATCAACATTTTTCAATATAAAAAAAAATTGAAATATTGAAAAAATAAATAGAGGTGACAAAAGAAAAGCCTGTCTTTTCAATTAAAAAGTGAAAGATTTGACAGCCGGTTTAATTTTTTTTTAATTTTAATTTGTTTTTTTTCCCCATCAATTTAACCTTTTTTAAAATATTTGTTTTTCATAATGGAATAAACAAATAAGAAGGAACTAAAATTCTGGACCGTCGGATCTGAATTGAAACTGTTGGTTTGTGGGGCCCTCCACAGATGCTGATGGTTGGTTGACCCCGTGGCCGATGGTTGGGTGTCGTTTATGTGTATTCAGGATGTCGTTTTCTACTGTCGTTGTCGGAGGAGGTTCTTAATTATTCTCTTTTGGACGGAGTTTACATGATGTCGTCATTTCTACCATTTACATTTATTTTTATTTTTATTTTATTTTGGTGTTAAAAAATATTGACTATGTTAGTAAAAAAATGAATCTCGTTAGTAAAAATAGATTGTGTTAGTTAGTAAAAAAACGGATTGCGTTAGTAAAAATAGTCTGCATTGGTAAAATATATTGGTTATAATAAACGGATTGCGTTAGTAAAAATGGACTGCAAGGGTAATATGCTTGGTTTATGTTAAAATATGGATCGCGTGCGGTAAAACACGAACTGCAAATAACAATTGACATGATTGAATCGAGGGTCATTGTTTGGGGACTGATAAATTTAATGAAATATAATGATGATATGGAATTGGAAGGGAATAAGCAATTATCTTCAATTTCCTTCTATTCAAAAGGGATTTTCAAATTCCTATTGTAGCTGGATTTGGGTGGAAGGAGATGAGCTCAATTAGAGACGAAAACAAGGAATTCGATAGAATATACTCTCGAATGAAGTCAGATATACTCTCGAGGGAAGGATGACAGATAAAGTCAAGTCATCAATTAGAGACGAAAACAAGGAATTCGATAGAATATACTCTCGAATGATCAGATATACTCTCGGGAAGTGACAATAAGTCAAGTCAACAGATCGATGATACTCTGCTAATCAAGGGAAGGATGACAGATAAAGTCAAGTCAATAAGAGTGTGTTTTGCTATTGCTTACGAGAATCATAATTTCCCATTTATAACAGATAAATATCTCGATAAGGAGATTATTAGTAGTTAGACTCGAACAAGGGTCTCAGACCATGAGACGGCTCTTAGATCTTTAGCCTGACTAGATCTCGAGATACTCTAGCGAAAACATTCAAATACATGTCTTTTAATATTTTTGAAAATATATTTTATTTAAAATTATCATGTTTTGTGGATTAAAAATTGTAATAAATTTAATAATTTAATTAAAAAAATCCATTTATTAATGTGAGATTAGTGTTGAGGTTTATCTACAACCACTAATTTTGTTTGCCAATATATACAACCACTAATAAATGAAATTATTTCTCAAGGGTTAGTGGGCCCGGTTTTGGACTTATCTTAGATTCTTTTACTCATGGGCTTTTTGGCTTTTAGCCCACAAGATGGGCCCATAACATGTCAAGCAAATTTAGTGTTATTTTTTCATAATTTTATTTTATTTTTATTTTAGATTTGCCATATGTAATGTGATTTAGTCTTGACAACGGGTACCATGAGGACGAATGCTTAGCATCGTTCATTTAGCTGTCGAAGTTTTCTTGTACTCGCAACGGGTGAGAAATTTGAATTCACCGTACTCATCATTGGGTATCAGACGAACTCGTCTAATCAAAAAATTCCTAAATATGACTAAAAGCCAACAATTAGCATGAAAATAACATGAATCTATCATAATTTTTGAAAAGCCATAACATGAAGTTTTGTTACTAAAACCAAAATGCATACTGTGTTACGCCTAGAAACCAATCTATATATGACATCAAACTATTACCAAAACGATGTTGTATTAGTAATGGTAACTCTCCGGGTCCATGCATGAGGCTAATATGCCTTCCGATATGTCCCCATCCATAACCTGATCAAACTAGATCCTGGGTTCACCCGTGCTTTTCCTTCTCAAGCATTCAGTGAGACTAATAAGACAGACCCATTATTTCAGTTGAGACTATTGAAAACCCTTTCGTAAATAACCATCATACAATTTTATTTCGAAGCATTGACCAGTCTTTTGAGACGAAAATCAATGATAATTAAATATATAACACATAAATTAACATGTTATAGTACTTTCAACCTACACTGAAAGTGACTTGCACAAATTATTAATTTAAGATATCATAAACAACAACAACATTAGTTTATATGAGTGTAGGGTGTCGACATACCATATGACATTTGACAATTGGATTATATAATTAATTGATATAATTAATTATTAGTTCGTGATAAGATAATAGTCGATATCCTAGCTTGACAACTCAACTCCAGTCTCATAAATACTCTTTGCGATTATGTTTAATTCTATGAATATTCGATATTGTCATGAACTGTAATAACTCGAGTTGTTGGCAGAGGGTTCTGAATGGATCTTATATCGTTTACTAACATAAACGAAAAGCCCACGAAAGGAGATTGAAGTTTGCAAAAGACCATCAAAGCATTACGCAAGGTAAATTGTTATATTGGGTGGCCACAGGGATTCGATACCAAGACATTTCGGTCATCAAAGGCTATGATCATACCATGGCACGAACCGTTACATCCCGATAACTCGAGTTATTGGAAGAGGGTTTTGAATGAATAATCTTATATTGTTTACGAACAGATTCTTGCTCCTCCAAATGCCACGTGGGATGGATAAATGTTTGCATGGACCTTCATGATCATCTTATCCATGCACATATATATATATGGAATTAATTAATTAATTAATTAATATTAATATATTTTTCAAATATGATGATAAATTGTTCTTTGGCAAACTCAAAGGCCAATTTATGTATAACTTTGCCCCACTATAGCAAAATGGCTTGCCAAAGAATTATCTTGTGGGCATAGTTCAATCATTAGTTTTAATAATATTTTAGGAGCAATAAGTGATTCGACTAGTAGGATTGAGCCAAGTTAGAAGCTTGACGTGTCCCCTTATCGTTTACTAACAGTGATCTCACGTATTTAGTTAGAACGGTCTCTCAGAAGGCATGTAAAGAAGAGTACGTAGTGAGAATTTAGGGCCAGTTTGATTATGGGTATGCCCGTATTGCGGTTAATGTGTAGCAAATGGATAGCTTGTAATAGTAATTATCTCTTTAATGTTGGAGTCACCCTACTATTCATATTATAGTCATGTGTCGCCCGTCTTTTCATGACCCACGTGTCGTGAGATCCTAACCATTGAGAGATGGAAGACTGGGATCTGTCAAGCGGAACCAAGCAAAACACGGCCTATTACTGGACCGAGTCGGTATACAGAGCCCATAAGCGTAATTCGCAGGCAAAACATGACCTATTACTAGAACCGAGTCGGTACAATGTGAGCCGATAAAATGAACCGCTCGATTAGGTCGCTAAATCGAGCTACTCAAACGAGCCATTCGATTGAACCCACTAAATCTTGGCCCATAAGTTATCTCATTCTATAGACTATAGTGACCTAGCTTGTTTGTTCAAATCTCATTTTTTTTATTTTGTAAATAAGAAATGAAGGCCCAAAGAAAACAAGGCCCATTAGCAGCTCACCCTACCACCATTAAAGCCTTTATTATTTTTGGGCCTAGCCCACACTAGTAGGCTAGTAGCCCAAATGATATGTCCTCGTGTTGGGAATTGAATCATAAAATACCCCGGGTTATGATTCAATTCCCAACACGAGTCTAAAATATTCAACACCGAAATACCCGGGTTATGATTCGATCCCAACACGAGTCTAAAATATTCGACACGAAACGATAATCGGGTACTGAATAAACAAACAATAACAAGAAATGTGTGCACTAATATTTCCATACTCCCAAAGACATACAAACACTAACAAAAACCCTTCATATTTACAAAAGAACCAACCCAAAAAAACAACCCAAACCGATTCACATATCACCCAACCAAACCCAAACCAGATCTCTCTCTGTTTCTAGTACTGCGAACCAGAATGAAGATTATGCCCCAAATGAACCAGATGCCACGTCAGCGACATTAACGATCCTATGTTAAGGTACGATGAGTACAAGTTCAGCTTCTTCACTCTTCCGTTCAACTCGGCCATCTTCGTCCTCGCTTCCTCCTCCGTCGAATCATTTTCGGCCAGCTCTGCTCCTGCAGCCGCAGGCCCTGCATCGGCCAGTTGATGCCGCTGCGTCTCCTGCTCCCTCCCTCTTCCTTCTTCCTTTCCATCCTTAGCCGCTCGAACATTGCCTGCCGAAATGTAGATCGGTTAGTCGACCGAACTGAATCAACAATCACCCTAACCAGATTTGTAACAAACCGAACCGAGAAAACTCGAAAGACTCGAAACAGTGAAAGCTTGTCATTTGGTACAAAATTGGTTCCGAATTGTGTTTACCTTGCTGGCGAGGGGCTCGACGTAGAACCCGTTAACAGCGATGAGTAACAGCGCTACCGAGAGGTTGAACGCTTGGAGCATTTCCGATTTTGCGGAAAGCAAGTGGCTCCATTGTCTCAGCAAGAGAGCGAGTAAAGCTATGCCGATTGACAAGCTCTGCGCTCGGAAGTAGGCCGGGTACACTTTGCTCTGCACCATTCCGAGTTGTTGTCGTGGTAGGACCGAGGCTAGGATGTAGCTCGAGATGAAAGTCACCCACACGCTCATTCCGTAGGCCGTGGCTAACCCCAACATGTTCACCACGCTCAACAATCCCTTCAGCCACGAAGCAATTGTCCCGACTATTGTGTTCGTGTTGTCTTTTGGTGGCTTGATGTCGTCATAGGCTCCCATCGTGACGTTATGTGTGACGTCTTTACCGATCGTTTTGCCCACGTCCTTGGTCGATTTCGCCGCGTTCTTGGCCTTGCCAAGGGATTCAGCAGCAGGTCTCTTTGGCTTGCTCGGTTGATCGAGCGGCGGTTTCCTTCGCCTGGTCTAGGGATTCGGCGGCAGTCTCTCTGGCTTTCTCGGTTGACCTAGCGGTTGTTTCTTTCGCCTTCGAGTAAACCCCCTTCGCCGCCTCCCCAACTCTATCTTTCGCGTGGGACGCATATTCGGTCCCCTTATCTAATGTGTCCTCTGCAGTCGAGACAGAATCGCGGACAGTGTCCGCGATTCTATCTTTCGCACCATGTGCCACCTCAGAAGCCTTCTCTGCCGTCCCGGATAACCCATCTTTCGCCTGATGTGCGTACTCCTTAGCCTTCCTCGCCACTAAAATTCGAAACGATGGAAAATCAATTCGTTGACTAACATGTTGACTAATTGACATTTAGGGTTCATCAAATGTTACAAATTAAATACCTTTCTCCTTAGCTTCATGAGCAAACTCCGACACCTTCCCGGCCGCTCCCTCAGCAACCTCTGCAGCTCGATGAGCGCAGAGTGCGCACCGATCGTCTTAGCCATCTTGTGTGTGCATTTCCCAACAGAATCGCACAGAAGCTCCCCCGAGGAATGCACGTCATCGCTACTAGCCCTATCCGATCGGCCAAAGATCGGCAAGGCCGACCCCGATTGGTGTTCGGCCCCATCTCCATCTTTGGCCGATGAGATGGACACCTTGGTGTGGTCGTCGAAACTTTCGACGACCACGACGCGGTGCCCTTCCTTGACTATGACGTCATCCTCCACGGTGGCGGTGGTGGTCGCCGGAGGAGGAGACCAGATCTCGGCGGCGAGCAATGTGGTCAGAACAAGGCAGATTGCGAATAAGTTGGTCATCGTTTTGGTCAAAGAGAATGAATCAATCAATTTTTCCAAGTTGTTCGGTTTTAATGGATAAATATTGGATGAGGTGGCGGAAAAGGCCCACGTGGCTTACGTTGAAGGAAAAGGCGGGATGACACGTGTCGTTTTGCATGGGCCACCTGTGCTGGTGCTTCTTACGTGTCGTCTTCTGCGCAGATAAAGCAATTCCATGAGAGAGAGGTCTTCTATCGTTTAATCAAGGGAAAACAGCGTTTTAACCCCTTTACTTTTCCAACTTAACAAACAGGTCCCTATACTATAAAATTGCTTTTTTTACTCCTCCTACTTCAACCAGTTTTCTGTTTGGGTCCTTCTGTTCTAAATATCGTCTTCGTGCGTTAATTGATGCTCATTCAGTACACCACACTAGCTCCAATAACCATGTATTAGCTTACTAAGTGTGTATTGATTGGTAATATAAGTATATATAATTAGATATAATGAAATCGACGAATAAAATGTGTGGTTTTAAAATCCTCCGTATTTCACAATACTCTCTGTGATACCGCACTAACAACCTCTTCATCTCCTAACTCCGATCTCTCACTTTCTCGGTACGTGGATATGTCCATATTTAATGTTGAGAAGACGGAAATTGAAATATAAGGACCAAAATGATAAAGTAGTCAAAGTAGGAGGGGTTAAAAAAGCGATTTATAGTACATGTACTATTTCTTAAGTTGGAAAAGTAGAGGGGGGAAAGTGTTATTTTCCCTTTAATCAACGAACCACTAATATGTAGTTGGGCCGAGTCTTGTTAATCCGTTCCATTATTGGGCCAAGAAACAAGAAAGCCCAACAAAAAAGCACAATCCATAAGATCCGACCCGAAATCACAGAAAACCGGATTGAAGTAATGCTCCAACTTTCCAGAATTCTACCTACTGATCACAGAGTCAGCGAACCGATTGATCGTCTTCGCGCAATCCGCCATCGGAAAACCAGATACGGCGGCAAGACTCGGTTTCTCTCTTCCTCTCCGATCGCCGGTCGTGAGTTTCAAATTTCAATTAATCTACCGTCAATGTCATCTTCCGATTCCAGCTCCACTTCCTCGTTCTCCGACGGTCGAAACCCTAGCCTGAAATCTCAGCCTCTGGAGAGCGAATTCCAGTCATCAGTTACTGTCGAAGATTCTGATAGAGAGGAATTAGTGTCCGTGAACCACGTCCAGCAGGGAGTAGAGGATACTGAAAATGGAGCAATTGATGATGAAGTCGTTAATGTCGAGGACGACGGTCGCTGTGAGAGCAGCGATCAGGAGGAGATGAATGTAGTCGAGGAGACTGGGGATGGAAATGGAGTTGAAGGTTTGGAGGCGAGCAGGAGGGATTTGGAGCCGGAGGGGGAAGTGCTGGCAAGTAGCGTAGTCAATGTAGAGGGCGATAGTCGTCGGGAGAGCAGCGATCGGGAGGAGATAAATGAAGTGAAGGAGACTAGGGATGGAATCGGTGGTTTTGTGTGGAGGAGGACGAATTCGGAGCTGGATGTGGAGGCGGAGGCGCCGGCGAGTCCGAGCAGTAGTGGATATGCCGGCGAGAGAGGGAGTAGTAGTGGAACTAGCGGTTCGAGGAGGGATGGCGACGCTAGTGAAGATGAGATACTTGAGGTTGGAAATGATGGCGTTGATGGTGGGGATGTTGATGACGACTCTCAAGCTGAATGGACGCCTGGGAAACGGCATGTCAATGAGGTACTGTGTAATCATTCGAAATTCTGCTTCTCAGTTAGGTTAGTAGCTGAAGATTGAAATTCTGCTTCGAAGTTCTTGATCAATTGACGATCACATTGTAGTTGAAGATTGAAATGAGGAGTTCTCAAGTTCATTTCAGATGTTAGCTAGTAATCCATGATCGTAATCTTGTCCATGTAACAATGAAGTGCAGGACGATGCTTCAATTTCATGGAGAAAGAGGAAGAAACATTTTTTTGTACTAAGCAATTCTGGGAAACCTATATATTCAAGGTTTGCTTTAAATGTACTCGATTTATTTCCTCTGATGTACCGTTCTTGTTATGGTAATTCGACCCGTTTAATGACTGTGGGGTTTCTGTTTAACTGTCACATTTGCTCAAATTCTAGATATGGGGATGAGCACAAGCTGGCAGGATTCTCAGCTACACTGCAAGCCATCATATCTTTTGTGGAAAATGGGTACTTTAGATAACACCATGGATTTAAATTCTTGTGTTCTGTTTCCCTTTGTAATGGTGCTTTACTGATTTTTGTGTTTCAGGGGAGATCGGGTCAAGTATGTAAGGGCAGGCATGCACCAGGTTTGTGATCTTTCTACTATAGCTTTCGGTCTTTCTTATCTATGTGGAGTGCCGAAACAAGTTCGAACTACCAACTCGTTTTGAAAACTTGACACTATATGTACTGCTTCATACTATATATTAGAACTCAATTCTCGACCTTTGTAGGAGACATATCTGCATGTTTATGTGTCGTCTAAGAATGTGTTAATAAGTTTTTTTGTAGTGCTTCATTTGTTTTCCAGTCTATGTTTTATATAGTTGGTGGAGGAAGTTGTGCAGTGTATCTCGTTATCATGGTGCTAATGGTTGCTTCTCTATGTACCAGAGAGGTTTAACTTCTGACATCACTGCTTTCCTTTGAATTCTTCCTGCTCCAGGTGATTTTCCTTGTTAAGGGACCAATCTACCTTGTATGCATCAGCTGCACAGAAGAACCGAACGAGTCACTGACTGGACAACTGGAGCTTCTATATGGCCAGGTACTTAATAGCTGCTCTACAGTTTAACTTTTGACGGAAATCATCTCCGTGATGGTTATCGAGGGAAATACTTCATATCTTATGATTTAATTATTAAAAATGGATGCAGATGATTCTCATTTTAACCAAATCGTTGAATAGATGCTTTGAGAAAAACCCGAAGTTTGACATGACTCCCTTGCTTAGAGGAACGGATGATGTCTTCTCTTCTCTCATCCACTCGTTTAGCTGGTTTGTTCTTCTTCCTCTTCCTTGTGAATCGTATTTGAAATGTGAACCTAGAATATGTAATCGGTAACCTAAGATTTCGGTTGCCTGAGAGGTGCATGTAGGCTAACTAACTAATGAATCGTGTATTCCAAGGATTGGACAAATTAAAGTGATTACTATATACATTTGCGATGCACATATCTCGTTTCATCAGTTGTGTTTTTTTTTATCAGTTCTTTTTGTTTCCGCTTTTCCTTGATATAAGGGAAAAATTTGATTGTTAATGCAATGTTGCTTTCTCTAACCAGGAACCCAGCCACATTTCTTCATGCATACACTTGTCTTCCTCTTCCTTGTGAAACAAGGCAGGCTGCAGGTGCTATATTGCAAGATGTTGCGGATTCTGGTGTCCTCTTCGCGATACTAATGTGTAAACATAGAGTAGGTATCTCTTCGGAAGTTGCAGTTGTGTCTTCGACTCAGTTTTGCTTTACTTGGTATAGCACATTTTGACTTGAAGCTTATGCATTCAGGTTATCAGTCTTGTTGGCGCCCAAAAAGCTTCTCTTCATCCTGATGACATGATGCTACTTGCAAATTTTATAATGTCATCCGAATCCTTTAGGCAAGTTCACTCGACTTTGAATTGGCTGACATGGTCTTCTTGGGACTAAAGCTAATCGTGTTGTCAAGACTAGCATCTATAAATCCTTGCTAACCTCATGCAGACATGGTTGCTAAGTGCTAACTCGTTCTTACTTGTCTCATCTATTGTTGCGACAGAGCGATAAAGTTGTCCTGATCATTTGTGGTTGATTTTACTGGCAGCTGTTGGTGTTTGATATTTTTAAGCTAAGATAGTGATTGGGCTTTTGCAGGACTTCTGAATCTTTTTCACCAATCTGTCTTCCGAGATACAATCCCATGGCATTTTTGTATGCTTATGTCCATTATTTTGATGTGAGTAAAATTTGTTTGTCCTTTTAACCATACAATGTACGTGTGGCCACTGTTAGATGGTGGAAAACTCTTGGTTTATCGTGTTACGCTTTGTTATATTGTTTATCTTGTTTGCTCAAGATCTGTTTTCTCATTCACTTGCTCTTCTGGCAGGCTGACACGTACCTGATATTGCTAACAACCCGTTCAGATGCGTTCTATCATCTGAAAGACTGTCGGTAAGTCTGTGAGACCATCTCAATAGGGTTTCTTCTCTTTTTCTTTGCTTGCATTCATCTGTATATTGTATGACAGTTTGACGAATTTTATAGGATTCGTGTGGAAACAGTTCTTCTGAAGTCGAATGTCCTGAGCCAAGTTCAGAGATCCATGCTGGATGGCGGAATGCGCGTTGAGGATTTATCTGTCGATCCCCTGTTACGGGTTGGATCTACTTCTCTTTTAGGGCAAGATAAGCTACCGATTGAGAATCCGGAGGGAATACGGGAATCATGTGTTGGCATGGGCGGTCCAGCTGGACTCTGGCATTTCTTGTATCGGAGCGTATATCTTGATCAGTACGTATCTTCCGAGTTTTCGTCACCGATTAATACTCGGCAACAGCAGAAAAGGTAAAATTTAAATGAACCGAACCTCGTTTTTCGTAACTAACTATTAATCATCGTCCTCCTTATTGGTCTGGGTTGCTTGTAACTTGTACATTGTGTTTCAGATTGTACAGAGCATACCAGAAGCTTTACGTCTCAATGCATAGCAAAGGAACCGGACCGCACAAAACCCAGTTTCGAAGAGACGAGACCTATGGTACGCTGCTTTTTCATCGTTCTTTGATACTATTGTACAAAAAAACGTGCAAAAGTATCATTCACGAGTATGAATCTCCGCTTCTCTTTTCGTCTCGTGGCAGTTCTACTCTGTTGGGTGACCCCTGATTTCGAACTATACGCGGCATTCGATCCACTTGCAGACAAGGTGTGCCATAATACCTGGAATACAATTCATTACATCTCGTTACGCTCTGGCCTAATACTGATTTCGTTTTCCTCGAACACAGGCTTTAGCGATAAAGACGTGCAACAAGGTGTGCCAATGGGTGAAAGATGTAGAGAATGAGATCTTTCTGATGGGAGCTAGCCCCTTCTCCTGGTGATATCCTCCCAAACCCTAAATTCCTTTTGTTTTTAAAGTGTACACACTTCTCTTATCTCACTCCGTCGAATAAAAATCTGTTAGGTTTTCCTCGTTTATTTCTTACGATTAGCGTTACTACTATACGACCAATTTGTTGAGTAAACGTTGTAATAGCGGTATCTGTTAGAAGGACTGTAATAGATCGTTCGCAGTTTCGCTGCTAGACCTTGAATTGTTAGTCTCACGATTTCGATCAACGATGGCTAGTTTACGAATGACCTTTAGGGCTAGTCTATTTTGACGGGTATTCAATCGGGATGGGTGTGGTGTTGCTATGGGTCTTCATCTGGCTTTGGCTTGGCCTGTTTTGGTTCGAGTATTACTTGAGCCTCGTTGCCACGGTCTTCCTTGCCCCGCTTTTGACCCGTGCTATTTTAGGATAGGTATTACCCGACTTGCGATGGATATTCGTTAGGGGTGGCGATTACCCATCTGCGGGTTTTTTATCCATATCCAACTTGATCCATATTTAAATGGATCGTATATGGATCAACACTATATGGATCGGATCCTATTGGATCGGATCGGATCGATATGGATTTTAAAATTTATTCAAGTCGGATTTGGATTAAATTTGGGTTATCCATTTACTGATCTTAACATCCTAACAATATCAATGGAAAATGCTACAAAGTCAAATTTCAATAAGCTCACTAAGCTTCAGCTCTCTCTCCTTCACAACTGACAACAAAAACATCATCTTATCATCTTCCTTATATATGTAAACTCCAGCTCACAACGGAGACAAAAAAAGAGTCACAAGTAACTTCCTATCATAATTACATATATATGTAAACTCCAGCTCACAGTCACTTCCAGTTCCAGAACCGCCATTCTCAGCTTCCTCTGCAACCATTCTTCATCCCTTTGCTGCCTCTTTTCAGTCCCCTGCAAGCATTACTAATTTACATCCATCAACCCATCTGCTACCAAACAGATTTGTGTTTGGTAGCATATGGTTGAATGGTTGAAGCGTGGGGGTAAGCCATGGAAGTACCAGAAAATGATGTTGAATGGGACAACTCTTGTGTCCCCAACAATACCTGTAACAGTTGTACCTTGAGACCATGCTGCCAGGATATTAACTCCTGGTGCTGCGATATCCGGCTGCATATCAAAACCAATTCGATAATGAAAATGAGGAATGTTAACTGTTAAATTAGTCGTCATCAGTCATGTTTGACAGATGTTACCTTGAGAATGCCTGTTGTGATTGGGTTTGGTCCCTTGAAGAGAAGTTGATCACATAAGGGGAAGCAGCAATCTTGTGTTGCGCGTCTAAGTATTGTTGCATTTGGATCACTAAGCAAAGGAATCATGATAAGAACACAACCCAAAACGCTAAAAGATTATTCTGCTGTTTATTCCCAATGTACCTGGAAGAGTGAATGTAGTCAATGATGTCAGCTTGGGTCAAAATGGAAACAGGTAAAGGGAAGTTAAATACAACATCTTCAGTGAAAGAGAGTGACATTGAGGAACCAAAGGCACTAGCTCTTGTTGCTTCATCCCCTAGTATTACATTATCACAATGCACAATCTTTCCTTTTACATGCTTCTTGTCCAAGCTGCCAGGGCTACAGAACCCATTGTTTTCCATTTATGCATTCAAGTTATAACTTACCAATGTTCGTCTCAAACTATGAACTAGAGTGTATAACATATATGCTTACCTAGAAGTGGATGAATTGTGTCCTGCTTTTCTATTTGGCACATCTCCAGCATACACTAGAGGATGTTTCTTACTTGTCTGAGTGTTTATGGAGCTTCCCTATATTATCAACAAAGGGGTTTAAGCACAGAAAAGTCCCAACAAACTACAATTTGAATGTTTGATCCAAATCATTCCTCAAAACAGTAGAGCTCACCTGATAAATTTTGCCATTGCCCAACTTAACCCCAATAGTAAACTTCCTGTCAATGGTGCTAGCAGCCACAGAAAGCGACCAAGGAGAGCAATTAGTGACAGTTCCAGGTTGAGGGCCCGTATTACCGGCTGAATTAGAAGTAAGAATCCCATTCTTCATCGAATGGAAAGCCCTAATAGTATGGAGTCCTTGAAATACTCCAAAGCGGGTCCTCCAACTGACAAGGAGATTATGTCAACACCATCAGCGATATCGTAGTCGAATGCAGCTAGAATGTCAGACTCGAAACACCCATCAGACCAGCATATCTTGTAGACGGCAATTCGGGCGGAAGGGACTCCACCTCGAGCCGTCTCGGAGGCTAATCCGTGGAGACTCGCCAGAGTGACCAAGTTCCCTGCCGCGATTGATGAAGTGTGAGATCCATGTCCTTCAGTATCTCTGGCGGAGAGAAGGTCTTTTGGATTAAGGGTTTTCTTGGCACGGAGCAATGGTTGGTCATTGTTTGATGACGGGAGCTGAGATGGAATGGGGAAGAGAAGAGAAGATTGTCCGCAAGCGACAACGAGATTCAGCGAGCTGGGCGACAGCGAGATTCAGCGATCTGGGTGACGGCGAGATTCAGCGAGCTGGGTGACGACGAGGGCTACGGACGTTGCTCATTGTTCGTTGAGCTGGGCGACGGCGAGTGGCGACGGAGTCGAAGGCGAAGTTGCTGGCTGCTGCAATTCGGAGTTAGGGCAGAATAAAATTGAATATTGGATTGGGCTGGTTGGGTAATTGGATAAAGCCATCATATTAAATCCAATTCATATTAAATCCAATTTAAATGGGTTTGATTATGATCCATCATTTAAATTGGATATCCGTTTAAATGGTATCCGATCGGATGGATCGGGTGGATATCCACGGACTCGGATAAAATTGCCACCCCTAATATTCGTGTGTGATTTAGGTGAATATTCGTATTCAAGATAAACTGTATAGAAAAGTGATTTGAAAATTAAATGAAGGTGCACATTTCAAAGCTCAAGTTATAGGTGAATTTTCGGTGTTCTGTCAAATGTGAATCATACTTCTAAGTTTATCTTACATTAGTGGCGGAGTTCATTCATAAACCAAACGATCCGTAAGTTTTTTTAAATCATTTACCCTCACCGAGTATACATGTCTAGGCTCGGTTTTTAGCGGACAATCATCATGAATATTGAGGTACTCGTCCCGATCTACGATTGAAGTGGGAATGTGAGCTCTAAATTTTGAAAAATTAGCATTTTTTTTAATTAAAAGGTGTAGTAATTAAATTAAATTAAATTAAATTAAATTAAATTAGGCCAACTCCATTTTAATTTTGTGTGGACTTGCTTTTGATCCCCGACAACAATGTCAAAAGAAAGCATTAAATTCAACTCGTTTATTAGGAATGCCATCCACGTGTCTTTTGTCAACGGTCAAACTTCATCACTTAACGGTGATTTTATTTTATTATTATATTATATTTAATTTCCACAAGTAGGTTGTTTTTAATAAACAATTAAATAGTCATATCTATGAAATTCAACCATTAAATAGTTAGGGAAATTAAATCCTTTGATAAAGAATATCCAACTCAGTTTCACACGAGTCAACCTAGGATCGTTGACGAGCCAAGCTGCTTGTGAGTTACTCGAGATCCGACTCGTAAAAATTATTGAAAAGCTCGTTCGAAATTTGGCTGGATAGTAAATGAGCCGAGTTCGAGTCTGAGTCGATCATGGTTTAGATTGACAAGTTCGCGAGCTGGCTCGGCTCGTAGACTTATTGAGGTTGGTTTGTGAGTTAGTTCATTTATGACTCAATAAGGGTTTGTGTTGGTGGCTCGTGAGTAGAAACTTGTAAAGTTTATGACAACTTGTTATAGAGCTCAACTCACTATGTTTTATTTACAAACTTCAAGTTGAGCTGAAATTGTACTCGTAAGGACTTTTAAATTAGCGAAATTTGAGTCCAGCTCGTCGATAATAGTTAATTATCCCAAGCTCGAGTTTGACTTGAGCTTCAAAATTCTATCTTGAATTTGAGGTCAAGTTCACTTAAAAGGTTGCGAACTGAGATTGAGATCGATGATGTTCGGCTCGTAAACAACCATAGTCAACACTCTTATCATACCATGTTCGATAAATCTCGACTTGTTCAATGAATATTCAATTTGATCGAGAATGCGATTAGGTATCGCTGTCACATTCTCGATCCATCCCCCGAAATACCTACAAAAAGTTTTATAATTCAAATATCAATTATTAATATGTTAATTTCATTGTAAAAATACATATATTTCTTGCTAAATTTTTATAAAATACAAGCATGCACTTTAATTGTTTTAGAAGATTGTGTTTACTTACTCATTAGATCCCTAATGGCTAATAGTCAACTATGTAACATGAAAACCTAGAGGCAAATGTACCCTTCCCATGCAAAAAAAAAAAAAAGCCTATTGTTAAGTTGACTTCTTAATCACTAATTAATCAATTAATTTTAATTGACAATATGTAATTTGATGATAGCAAATTAGTCAAATTTACTTAGTGAAAAAAATATTACCCTATCATTAATGAATTGTTGTTGTGCTTAATTTGAATTTTAGGCTTGACCATTGGTACCCAAGGGTTCAGATATCACGATCCAATATCCGCTTGTTTATTAAACAGATATTACCCATACCCGCCTAACGAGACGAAACGGGTACAAACTTCAAACCATCTGCGCCCTAGAATGGGGTGAACCCCAAATCTCTTTTTGCATCTAGATTACAAAGAGATTTTCAAGATGAAACTATGATTTCCAGAGCATCAGAGTTTTGAGAGGGAATGACAAACTGCTCAATCGATGAGCTGAAGTGAAGAACTGAATGACCGAAGGAGATCAAATTGGGCCTATTCCGTTAAACATAGATGATATATTGTGGCTAATACAACATTGTTTTATACTGGGTACCCATCGGGTTGGGTATGAGGCGAATACATTCAAACCCGTCCTCACCCGTTACTCGCTCTAAGTGAGTACCGGGTTTTCCCATACCCGATCAACGAATAATTCCTGCCCAAATCAACCGATTTTTTGGTGGGACTCGATTTCCGGATACCCATTTCCAAGCCTAATTTGAATTAATTACCTTTTTTCCCAAAAAAATAATGAATTAATTAATTAAATAAATTATATCCAAAACAAAAAGAAAATAAAAAATCCATTTCCTCCACTACCAAATTTACTCATTACTCCCTCCACTCCCAATTGTCTTCTTTTCCCTTTCCCTTCATTTCTCTCTCTCTCTCTGCAACACCAAAACCCTAAAAAAAATCACCAAAATCCAGACCTCCGATTCCGCCGATCAGATCCCTCATTCCCACCGCCGCTAGCTCCGGCGAACTCCTTAAAGACGACAGTTTACAACTTCAAAAGGAAAGTGTTCGTCTCCAGAGCTGAAAAGGTCAAAAAATCGGAAATGTACAAGAACCAGCTCCAGGAGCTGGCCCAGAGGAGCTGCTTCAACCTCCCAGCCTACACTTCAATCAGAGAAGGTCCCGACCACGCGCCTAGGTTCAAGGCCACCGTCAATTTCAACGGCGAGGTCTTCGAATGTCCTCACTACTGTTCAACTCTCCGCCAGGCTGAGCACTCTGCCGCCGAAGTCGCCCTCAACTCTCTCTCCCACCGCGGCCCTTCTCACTCTCTCGCCGCCCGCATTCTGGTCTGCTTTCTCTCCGATTTCTCGATCGGTTTTCATTTCTAGGTTTTCCGATTTTTCCCCTTTTCGTTCGCCGGCGAAGGGTGTTAAAATTACGGGAATGCCCCTCTTTTTTCGAGCTTTATAATCTAGCTTGCTAACCCCCTGTTGACTAATGACTCTTTTGGTTGAAAGTTCAAACGAGTTAATCTGTAGTTGAAAGTTTGCTGATGATCTGGCTGCATGTTGAATGTCAAAGGCGATGTTGATTTGCTTAGCAGAAGCGTGTTGGGTCATTATCGAACCGTTTGATTATCATCATACGTCTTTGTTAATGCTAATAAGTTGTGAGATAATCTATGGTGAGGGTTGTATCAGAACTATATTGTATTATAAATTAGTGTTGAATATGAATGTGAAATGACTTTAATGAGCATCTACCAATATTCAATTGTGTGATGCAGAAGAGAGAAAAGTCTTTCTGTTCATACCCACTTGCTACTCTCTCTCTGTGTTGGGTGAATATTCTATCTTTTGCATTTGTTTAAACAATTTGAGGATCCTTCTTCTTGAACTAGACTGTAAGCTTGTAGAGTGCTTTGGTTACATTCTTGTTTGTATCGTCTAGATGTTCTTGTTGTTCTTAGTCTTTTAAAGGTCTTTACTTGAATGGCTTGGAAGTTGAATCGTCTGATATGTGATTTCTGTCTTGCCAGGATGAAACGGGGGTATACAAGAACCTATTACAGGAAATCGCGCAGAGAGTCGGTGCTCCATTGCCGCAGTACACGACGTTCAGGTCAGGTCTCGGCCACCAGCCAGTGTTTACTGGGATAGTAGAATTGGCAGGGATTTCATTCACTGGTGATGCTGCCAAGAACAAGAAGCAAGCAGAGAAGAATGCTGCAATGGCAGCCTGGTCCTCCCTAAAACAATGTGAGTTTTCCAAGTTCGTTGTTCCTGGTATTAGCTACAATTGGATGTGACATTGTTGTATTCTGTCTCTAATATGTTCTGAAGAGCATCGATCTTGATACTGGTACATTGGCCACTCTCGTGAATTGGTAGCTTGTTGATTCATTTAACTATAGATTCAATTGATGATCCAGTTCCTGCTTCAGTGAACTACTAACGAACAGCTGATTTACTTTCCCTCTTATCCAGTGGCAAAGGAAGAGGGCAGCTCATCATCTGAACCAGAGAACAACGACGAGCTCGAGCAGATAACGATAGCACGAGCCTTGCTGAATTACCGTATGAAGGAAAGGATGACACTAGCAACCTCCTCTAGCGCACCGATCCCATTCCAGAAGAAGTTCCCATCTCAGAACCCTAGACCAACCAGTCCCCAACCACCTCCTGCAACAACCTCGAGAATCCTTCCTCTAATCTACCCAAAGCCAACCAGAAACAGACCGATGGTAACCGACAGACTCCAGTACCCTCGATCCATCTCAACAACACCAAACGACAGATATGCACCTCCTAGACCCACAACCGACAGATTTGCACCTCCTAGACAACCAAATGTGCTCGATCTCTGGGCTCATCAGCCTCAGAAGCTCCATGCTCCTTACATCCCAATGCAGCCATTCGGCCAACCTTGTCACTCCTCTGTTCAACCAGTGACTATAAGACACGCCGTCCCATGCTACGCCGCACCTCCACCACGTCCCCAGCCTATGGTAGTAGTCCCACCTCACCCTGTTCGAGCACCACACATTGGCCGTAATGTCATCCCCGTAACCATAAGGCAGGCTGTGCCAGTCTTCTCTGCCCCACCTCCCGCTTCAGTCCGCAAAGTAGAGCCCCCAACATTGCAGAAAGATCCGGCTGAATCCAAGATAGATTCCTCTGAAGCTAAGAAAGATTCTTGTGCCGAAGTCAAGCAAGAGGAGACCACCCTGATCGCTGTAATCCCATCTCAAGTGCAGGAACAGAATCCAACAGTGAAGAACGAGGAATCGAAGGTCGGCGAAAGCATGGAGCAACTGAAAATCTGAGAATGTAAGGGAAGATCGTGGATCGATCGGGGGAGAAAAGAGAGACGAGAAACCTTTCTCTAGTTTTGCAAATGGTGTACTGTTTAAAGTTTGAATCTTTCCCCTTCCAGCATATGATTATATATGATTGTAGTATAAATTAAAAAGCTGTTAGAAGCTCTGCTGCAGATTTTAAATTAGTCTTATTAGTATCAGAAATTTCATGAGTTTTGTTTATCTGTATAATTCTTACTTGTTCTTAGTGATTGAACCTTTTTAGTTTCTGGGTTTTCGCCCGCCTCGTGGTTAGGGTTCGTTTACGAACTTACCGGTTCATCGAGTCGATCTGCTGTTTGGTCATTGATAGATTGAGCCAACTTAACTCAGTTTGGAACTACTCTGCTGATGACTATGACATCCAACCCAGAAAGAAAGAAAGCAAGCAACCCAGAAAGACTGAAATTCGAATTTGTAAGGCTAATTGTTCGAGATTTTCATCGATAAGAAGTGTTGAAAGTCGATGGTTTTGACTTCAGTGATCTCCGATACGTGATTGAACGAGCACGATCTGATGATTCGTCGATAAGATGCTGTGAACCAGATGTATGAAAGCTCAAAAGAGATCTGCAGTATAAGCACTGGAATTGTTTCCTGAAGAACTTTTTTTGTTCATTTGAGAGGTGACATCATTGCTGACGTCAGTGGGAGGTCATGCTTTGTAACTGTTTGTCTTCCAAAGAAACCATCTATATAGGCCATTCTACTATGGGTTCGGTCCGGTTTCAGGATACGAGTCCCTACAGTTAACGCTTCTTTAGTCGTATATCAACAGAACGATGAAAGAATGTGTCAACCAAATGCGAAAGGTCACAGTCAGACTCACACACATACTATACTGTTTGGATCAACTAGTCTAACGGTTTTACCAACGGTGTAGGAGTTCTTGGGTTGTTATTTCTCTCTCAGACGAAATTGTAAGTATATTACAAATGATTTGCGCATTCATCTGGCCGGAGACTTCTCCTTACTTCCTCAAGTCATGATCTACAATATGAACGTGTAACTATGTGACTCCAACAGGTCGATACTGAAGGTGATGCACCATTACTGATTTCTCGCATCTCAATTCGCAATATCATCCTACTTTATTGGTGTCCTCCGCTACATGTTGAGCATGTCTGTGTTATTAAAACATCCGTACCTTCTTATTATGTGACATTAGTGTCTCTTATACGTCTTCCAAGTAAGGATTTACTATTTAATTCGAACATCGACTTCAATCTTCATTAATCAATCACTTCAAAAAATTTGTGTGGAGGAGAAAATTAAATAATTACACAAAATAATTAATTTGTTCATTAAATTAAACATGGAGTTGTTGTTCAGTGTTGGTTAGTTGATTAATCAATATCAACCATCAAATTAAGACAAAACTTCATTAATATTAAGTGGGGTCCACCTTAATTCTATTACTGCTTTTTGTTTATATTTTTAATTTTTTTATCATAATTATATTTCATGTGACTATTTTTTTAATTTTTAATTTTTTTATTTAATTTTCTGGTAGAGTTGAATTGAAAAGGGGGAGCAGAAATGACTTGTGGGGTAAAAAAAAATTGTTCCAAGTTTCAATAAGTAATCATTGTAAAAAAGTAAAAAAAAAAAACAAGTTGTGGTAAACTACTAGCTTCAACTTAATTTACTTCTAGAACTAAGAATGAGGCTCTATTGGGCCTAAAAGCCCACTCAAAATTTGAGTTGAGATAGGTTCAATATAGTTTTTTTTAGTGTAAATGATGCTCGTATTATTAATGAGATAAGTTCATACACTACTGATAAGTGTACTATCGAGCCAATTGGAGGAGCGTGGCCAGCAAACGTGGAAGTTATAGTTGTCTAATGTCGACCCACCCTCTCTTACAGGTGTAGATGTCTAATGTCGTTCTTCATTTAGTCATTTATTATCATATTAAGAAGTGTCTAGTCCGACTCAACGCTACTTCATACTCTAATTCCACTCCCACCAAACCCTCATATCATCCACAAGGAAACCAACACACCTTCTTGGCAATACCGACATGTAATTAGATAATATAACATTCCTAGTCGTGTAATTAATCTTGACAACCCGCCAATCGGTATACTCGTATGCTCTAGTTTTTAAGCTAGTTCAGTGTTTAAAATGCAGACTAGTCTATCAATACGTATCTATCTGTAATTAACTTCTCGATCGTGATCAAAAAGTGAGTTGTGAAACCTTGTCACATGACAAAAAGATTGGATTTTGGAATCTTATACATGGGTTTGGTAGATGGGGTGTCAATGTTATGGGTTAGAACATGATTAGGGCAAAGTTGGACTTTTTTTTAGGGATCTTAAGTGATATTTAGCTAAGTATATGAACATAAGAATATGATGTCTTTTCCCACAAACCCTTTTAGTTACTAGTCAATCTCCATTACTAACAATTCATGAGGGACAAAGATTTCCTTACCCACCCAACTCAATCTAATCCCACTACCCAAGTGGATAATAGCTATGTATGTCCTATGTTCATCTTGTATCATCCATGTTCTTACAAGGACACTCGACTGTTTATACCTTTTTGAATCATGAGTGATTGTGGATTTGGGGTCGGGTATGTGTATGTTTGAGTATGTATACATGTCTGGTCTGCGATACAACAGGTCTCATGAGATGGCTACTTCAAAGCAGATGGCACTTATATTCATTGGGAAATGGGGCCATGTTCGTCATATAGGTAAAGTAATACACATTATAAAACATGGCGAGTACTTTCAACCTAAGCAAGTACGGTTTCACCAACTCAGTCAAAGAACACCGATAAATCAATTCAAGTTTTGCTAACATCACCAATTGGATATAGATATCCAACTACATTCATACACTATGAGTATTTTACTAACTCAGCTAGCTAGGACACACTTAATACATCCGTGTCTGTTTTTCCTTTCTTTTTATGAATAAATACATTCAAATTCGATAGTACCACCAAATAAATAGAAACATACATATATACACACATTCGTCAAATCTCCTCCCAAGGTACAATTAGCAACTCAGTATCCAACCATAAAATCAGGTAAACCAAGCCAAAATCGTACCATCGAAAAGCATATTAACCCGATTTCGTCCACTAGTAAGCTACACACACACACAAAAAAAAAAACATAATGGAAACAATGGAGAGGGATGTAGCAATGAACTTTTATCTTATGTGACAATGAAGGAAAGCTTTGTTGTCCTTATTAGGGTTCTTCTTTCCTCAAATGGTGGCAACATCTACATAAAAGGATCAATTAGACATTGTTGGATGTTGAGTGCTTAACTTGCTATTTTAATACTAATAATAATTTATAATTTATTATTATATTATTATTTATTATGTTGTACAAAATTATTAATTACCCATTTAAGAAAAAAATGTTCCTTTCCCATACCCAACAAAGTTTCCCCCATGCATGCACCCTTGAATTATGTTACATGAATCCATCTCTTCTTGTTTGGGATAGTAAGTTAAACATAGAGGTTGATTTGATTGATCATTTTCAGGTGGGGGAAAATGACATTTGAGATGCATTCTTGATAAGATGGTGTTTTTCCTTTTGTCATTTGTGGAATCGGGTTGTATCGGTGTGTTGGATTCGAGAAGTTATGAGCAAAGTGTTTGATTAAGCTGATTCTAGCTAGGAGAGAATCTCACACGACAGAATCACGATGAGAGATGCTATGAAACGTACGTAAGAGGTTCAGTTTTAGTGTGGTTTAGTTGTATTGGACCAACGTTATGAACAATGCTTGACCTTTAGATATAGAACATTTCATACATTGTCGGAGTTATGGCTGCATGGTAGGGATAGGTTGTAGTTGGTTACCACTGATTGATGAGATATATAACAACTATAACGTGTTGATTAGTACTTAATTTGGGGCAAATTCATACTGATTGTCATTTCGAGAAATTGTCCTTGTATACCATAGAGCATATCCTTCTGGGAATTATCAGATACCTGAAGTGTACAATAATCGTACGAAAATAGCTTATGATTACATTTTTGCCCTTGCTAACTTAGCCAAATGCTTTATCATTTGATTTGTAAGCAATCCCCAAAAATGTACCAAAGCTTATCCTTTTGTGAAATCTCTTTCTCTAAACATCTCCCCATCTTCCTTTGTACCTAAGCCTTTATTATTATGTCCTTACATCTAATCATAACAAAATATTACCATGCAATTATATATATTTAAACAAATTATGAGGAAAAAATATTCAATATAGGTCAAAGTCAATGCTAGTAAATTAATTATATTGAAAATGATATCTTAATTATGACAATATGGGAATAACAATATTATTATTATCATGAGATAGAAATTTCAAATCTCTCTTAATTACTGATCAAGTTGTTATTATTAACCGTGTATTGTATCAAAGTTTTTGGTAACCAAACAATCTTGATTCATTGTGTAATAAGGGTTGCACATGAGCCAAGTTGAACTTATCGCTGATTCAAGCCTGGTCCATACTTTTTAGGTGAGTTTCGAGCTGAAACAATGAATCTCGTGTCCCAACTCACTAATAATCTTGAGAAATCAAGCTCGAGCTCAACTCAAGTTTTGCCTCACTAACAACCCTTGACAAGGGTTTAATTAAAGTTCAACTCGAAAACTTTGCACCCTAAGAATCTTTGACAACATTGAACCTCAATTTATCACGAGTTGTTATAACTCCTTCACAAAGCTCATACTGTCTGAGTCACACTCAAGCTCAAATTTGACTCGTTTAGAATCGAACCAAGCCTCGAAATAGAGTTTTTTCTTCCAAACCGAACCCTGAACGACTCTGTTCACGAACAATCGGTCCTAATTAGACAGATTAGTGATCAATATATATTTCCAACAACTCAAATTATGAATCATCCCAAAGTAATTAAGCATGGGATAGGCCATGCACATATGATGTAAGGTTGGCAAGTACAAACACATGCACCCATTAATTAAAATGTTGTACGTTATGCATAAATAAATGCAACGGTTACATATTATTCATGTGTATGGGAATGATAACATAGCAAAATTCATCTTCCATTGTCTCTCATTTTTAGTGCAAGAAGCTACATTTATTAATTTCTTTATGACCAATAGTGTTTTATTTACTGCGGGATATCGTACACTTTTGAATATATCAGTCTGTACAGACTTGTTGAAGAACAACATAAAATTGATACTGAACCATTCTCACGGTAACTCGAGTTGTTGGGATGTAACTGGTTCATGATAAGACTTGCTTTGGGAAGTATGATGACTATATGATATCAGAATATACATAAGCACGTTTAACTTCAGAGTTCAGAAATTATTCTCAGTGTACCTCAAAATGCTTCTTGTCAAGTAATTAAGGTTGCTCACATCAATTTCATGCACTCGGTAAACAAACATTACAATCGACTTCAAACTTCATGCATATTAAGGGTAAATCAAATTCATGTCCGACTGTCTTGTTCCGGTTGACACTCTCAGGAAGGACAAAATCATCTTGGTCTTGGGAACGACTCTTTATTATGAAAAAGCATCCTCAATTCCTCTTGGCCCATGATCCAATCTCCCTAGCTTTCCTACCCAAATGTCTGAATTGCGCATCTTCAACAGCCCGTAACGAGACCCTCCCTAGTTCTTTCTAGCTGGCTCTTAAATTCTAATTTCTCCACATCTGTTGTAAGGTACTTCCCCCCCCCCCTCGTCGATGAATATTTAAACGAACTTTCGGTGAAAAAAAATTTCATGCACAGTAAAAATGGAACTAACAAGTTGATAGAGCTAATTAATGTTCTAATAAAAATATAATTTTAACTTGCAACTAAATGAAAAGTTTTGCCTAGATTATGGGCAAATTGATACCCTTCTAAATTTGTAAAAAATGTAATGAGTTAGAACTTCTTACCCATAGCTTGAATGGGCTAAAATACTTTCTGTTGAGTGACAAATTGTAACCACCATGATGGAAGAGACATCTTCAATTTGTTAAACTTATCACATGCATGTTACACATTCACTACTCAATTAACAAATCGAAAATTACCCGAAATTCGGTTCAGATCACTCAGGGTGGATGGATGTCCGTCGCTGGTAGTAATGACTGATTTCACTATTGACGGAGTTATAAGGTGCAAAAAACTGCTTGAAACAATTCATAGGGTAATGTTTGTATCCGATCCATGCTGAATACTGAATAATTCCACTACTGACGGATTACATTGTTTTAAATTATTTTTAATTAATAAATTATTTATTTATTTAAAATAAAAAATGAAAAGAATAAAGAGCCAATCTGGGCTGACTGGCAACAAGTGTGGCATTGAAGCAAAGTGGGCTTCTTTTGGGGCTAAGGTGGGCCCAACTCTCCACTTCAACGACAACAAACAACAACAACAACAACCACTTGCCACGTCACCATTCTATTTATTCACGCAACAAATTATCTTAAATAGCACTTTAGCCCCCTATACTTTTTTCAACTTAACAGAGAGCTCCCTGATACTATAAAATGCTCTTTTTACCCTCTTCTAGTTTGACAAATTTTCCGTTTGGGTCATTCTGTTGCAACTTTCGCCTTCGTGACGTTAATTGATGGGCATTTGGTGTACCACGTTAGCTTCAGTAGCTATGTATTAGGTTAGTAAGAGTGTTTTAATTGGGAATATAAATATTTATAATGCAGATAAATGAAATTGACGAATAAAATGTGTGGTCGTAAACAGTGGCGGATCCGGGATGAATTATGACATTGGGTCGTTTCGTCAAATTATAATATGTATTGGGCTAAATCTGGAAGTCAATCCATTTATGTGCATGAAAATTCATATATAGTAGCTCTAGTCTCTAGACTCGAAAGTGGGGTGGGCCGCGGCCCGGGGAACCCCATCTCCAGATCCGCCTCTGGTGTATTTTACCATACTCTTCGTGATACGTCTCCAATTTACCTCCCTGTCCAACTCTTTATATCTTGTCTCCGATATCTCTCTCTGTCGGTGTGTGGATCTGTCCAAATTTAATATTATGAGACAAAAGTTGAAACGGAATGACCAAAACTGCAAAGTATTCGAAGAAGGAAGGGTAAAAAGAGCAATTACAGTATAGGTGACTATCTGTTAAATTGGAAAAATAGAGGGGGGCAAAGTACTATTTTCCCTCAAACATGAATTAATAATGGTTTGATGGTAATTAAGAAACAAACCGAGTAACCTTTTGGTAACTTTGCCGCAATGGTAGGGCTCAATAAGCAAAAATGGGCCCACGTGATTGGGCCGAGTGGGGCCCAAGAGGGGTTAAGGAAGCACTGGCAATTATTCCTTTCCCTATGAGAAAAAGCAATGAAGAAAAAGCAAAAAAAATTAAAATATTAAAGGAAAGTAATTTGATTTCTTCCAATTACCTAATTAATCAAAGGGGAAAACTTTAAATAATAAAAATAAATAAATAAATAAATAATAAGAAAAAGACAGCACTAATTGACAAAAAAGAGGACAAAGTGGAGGAATGTTAATCCCATCACCCAAAAGTTTAGAAGGAAAAAAGAATTACCCATTAATAATAAGTCCAAAATATAAATAAAATAAATTAAAAATAAAAATTAAATTAAAATTTGATACATTTGACTTTGGTTGTAGCTCATCATGCACAATTGATTGTACTATATTTATGTTGAAACATGTTGCATATGGTTCTTAGCTTTTTCACCCCCTCCTTCCACTATTCCAATGACGGTTTCTTTGGGTTCGAGTTTGACTGATTTCGGTAATCGATTTTGATCGAAGAGTAATGGTTGGCGGAGATTGGTTTGTTGGTGTTCTGTTCAACTAACTAGGGGACCAATGAGTAGTTTATCAACTAGAGGGTCGATGATATTCTCTTATTCGATGATGAGCCCAGAAAGAGGGCTCCTTATAAGTTAGAGAAAGGAGTTGGAGTGTGTGTCAGTGTATGAGGGCGTGAGGGGATTAAGGAATATGAGAGTGAATGAGGAACAAATAAGTATCGATGTGTTTCCTGAAGGCGTATAGCTTGGATAAGCGCATGATCTAGGCGTGTGATGGTCTGGTAGGTGTCATCTTTGATGTTGGGATCTCTTTGCTATTTATAGACTCTATGAAGTATGGGTTGACGCTCCATGTGACAACCTTGGAGTAGTGACTTCTTGGAGGTGCCATCTGAGTCGTTGAAACATGAAAAACTCAAATGGGTTGTAGCCCTGAGCCTATACATGGACGATTTTGGCTGCAGAGGTCATGGACTAACTAGTCGAATGTATCTTGACCCCTAAAGTGACAAGGACGTACGCGTCATAGCTAACACAACAACTCAGGCAGGCCTAAACCATGATAACTATGATTGTTAACTTCATAAACTTTTGGTCAATGGTCCGTTGAACCAACAACCATATTGGGTTGAACCGATGAGTGAGTCTTTTGGGCCTAGTCCCCCATCAGTTTTATAGCGTGGAAGGACATTTGTTTACTTGTCAAGTATCTTTATCTTTTTGACGTGAGATAAACCGACAACTTTCACTTCACACATCGATCTCTCAACATGCATCATTCATCTACTGAGTTTAACCGAAGTTTCTCATACTCTCGATAAACATTATCCGTAATCGAATCTCCATAGACTACTACCAACCTGACTATAATACCACTCATTAGCCTCATCTCATGTCTAGTTGAAGTAGTAGTGCTCATGGTGCCATGTGTAGATGCGTAATTATCAATACACAAAAAATATAAATTATAAATTATAAAATATAAATAATTAAAAAGCAGAAAGGCAAAAGAGATACCAAATCGAAATCCAAAGGCTTTATCTATTTTTCGACTGATCCAATGTCCCTTTGAACCACTTAGCATCATTTGACCCAAATTTCGAATCAAACAACTTTATAACATGTTATTTACATATTATTGCATACCAATAGCTCGAGTTATTGGGATGCAATGGTTCTTGACATGGTATCAGAGATTCAGAGCCTTTGATGACCGAGAGGTTAAAGTATCGAATCTCGATAGTCCCCAATATAACAATTTATTTTGCATAAGACTTGGTGGACCTTTGCAAACTTCAATCCCCTTTCATGGGCTTTCGTTTGGGGGGGGGCGTGTTAGTAAACAGTATAATCCTAACAACTCGAGTTATTGAGATGCAACAGTTCTTGACAGTAGTTAATCAGAGTTTTGAAATTTTGTGGACAATATTATGTAACAATTTCCTGTCGATGGGTACATTGTATAATCCTAAAATAGTCAAATAATGACACGTGAGTGGCGAGGGTGTCAGCTGGGTGAAGCCTCGTCACTCACCTCCCTTGATTAAATAATTCACGTGTTGTCGCCGCCAACCCATGCAACAAATGCATTGGTTGGTAGCCCTTAATTAACGTCATCGAGGAAGGTTGGTGGCTAGTTAGGTGCCGGCTGGCCAGCCAGCCGGCGCCCACGTGTTATCATTACATATTTTTTGAATTTGCAATGCTATATGTCATCAACGATAACAATATAAATAATACATGTGAAAATGGTTTCGTTTTTGCTTTGCTTGTTGTGTCTATTGTATATGAGATTTTGATTTTTGCTTGACTTTGTACAATTATCCGTTTGTTAATATATTCACTCATTGTTAATATTTTTTTCCAATATATATATAATTTTTAATTGAGAATTTTGTTTAATATAATATTAAACCATAATAAATTCAGTCAAAATTCATCATTAGTAAGTCATAGCAATTAATTTAAATACCAAAATCTGCCATTAAATTTCAGTGCACACACTTTGACTTTTTTATGATTTTATTGCTAATTTTCTGAAATGGCTAAGGGGTCGTTTGGTATAGGGGATTGAGGAATTAGGGGAAATATGAAAATAGGGGAATGGTGGAAAAGTGTTTGTTAAAAGTTGGAGGATATTAAATTACATTGTTTGGTATGTATATTTGGTAAAGAAAATATGAGGGGAAGACAGTGGGTCCTATTATTCTATTTGGGGGGAAGTCAGAATTTCTGATAAAAGTAGAAATTGTCAGAATACACATTCTGGAGACAATAAGAAACTCTGGGTATCTGAAATACAAAACCCCAGCTCCATTAGACAGTAAACAAACAAGGATATCTCAGAATACAGAGTTTCCAAGAAACACAGCTGGATTTCCCCTATACCAAACGACCCCTAATTAAATACTTTTATATATGGAAGGTTGAAATTCCAAGTTGGTGGACACGTGTCGAGAACCCACTTCATGCAACAGTTCCAAAATGAAGGGAAAAAAAAAACAGTAATAATATCATAATATATGTACACAAAATCAAGAATATAATAATAAATATTATTTATTTATTTATTTATAATTCAGATTTGATGTTTTTTTATTATTTTTTTTTATTTTGTATTTTTTGGTATTTGCTTTTACCCAAGAATCATGCAAAGGAACACGAAAATAAAACACAACACAAGATGAGACCATGATTCCCGACCAAATCAAATAATTAAGGAGCACCATAGGGCTTTTTTTTTTCCATGATCAAAATCATTGACCTAATATATATAACATCGATTTGATTGCGTATCAAGAACGAGTTTTTTCTATGATCGTGGAATATGATGTTATAAGAATCAGTACTCGAGTTGTTGATAGATGGTTTTGAATGAATCTTATATTGTTTACTAACACTTCCTCTCAAAACCAAAATTAAGATGATTTGAAACAATTTTGAAATGATTTCATAATACTCATTTAAATGAGTGGAGCTAGTGATTAAGGAAAGATTGGTTATTAAGTATAAGAGGGTTAATACACAGGTTTGCCATCCTACTATGCAAAGTTAACAAACATACTCCTATACTAATTTTCAACCAAATTAAGACCCTATACTTTAACGATTTTAACAAACGTACCCTTCTGTTAACTTGTTCATCCATTTCCGTCAATTCTTCTTTGAATTTGTCACTGATTCTTCTTGTTTGGTTTCCAGTGATCTGATTTGAGTTTATTTTCACGAGATTTCATGTGTTTGATCATCTCCTCCTTCTTCTTGTTGGGGTTTCACTACTCTGTAGTGGGTTCATGAATATTCCTTAATTTGATACGTTTCTGCTAAACTAATGGATCCCTTCTTTGATCACTAAGTAAAAAACAAAGTATTCCTATAATTTTTCTCCATGTTCATCGCTGATTTTTGGCGGAAATGGACGAAAAAGTTAACGGAAGGGTACATTTGTTAAAAGTGTTAAAGTAGAGGGATTTAATTTAGTTGAAAATTAGTAGAGGGGTATGTTTGTTAACTTCGCATAGTAGGAGGGCAAAAAAGTGTATTGTTCCTAAGTATAAACACAAGTTCTTAATTAAATCCTATGGTTAATATACATTGGATAGATTAATTAGAGCCTAATTGATCAATTAAGCTTTTTCTTATTAAAATCATGTAAAAAAAAAAAGGAATCCCACCCAAAATTAATATTTTAATATATCTTGTTTTGCAATCTTTATAGTAAAAAAATGGCAATGATTGAGGCAAAAAGAGCAATTTCAACAGGTTTTGTAGATCAATTAATTAATTAAGTTAGGGTTTTGGGAAATATCTTTTTAATTAATTAATTAGCCTTTGTTGCTTGTGATGCAATGTAGCCACTCACGAGCTAAAGGTGTTAGTTTGTTAATGGCTTCCTTAAGATTGATTGATATATGTGTAAAAAATCGGGTTGAGATCGCGGTCGACTCAAAAGTGTTATCTATATACCACATATTAGTCTTTTTATCGATTTTCTTTTCAGTTAGCGCTTCAATACATTGAGTCATATGTAAGTTTGGATAGCGCTTAATTTTGAGATGTATGGCTGATTAGATAGTTAGTTTCCTCATACTAAGGTCAGTATGACTCTCGCACGATGTCCCTTGCTGTTGTTTCGCTCTATTGATTGATGATGGCGTTAGTATAAGAGATCTGCAGTTGATCCCCCGAAATTTATTTTACATAATGGTTCCAGTTTCTGTTGTATTTTATCTGGTTGAACAGGTAATTTGATAGCACGATACATCCTCTGTCTTAACTACGAAATTAGAGAAAGATATAAGGAAAAAGCTTACACGAGATAAGTACGTTTACATACGACAAGAACATTAAAACGCTACTAAATGAACATTCATAACGTCGAGCATTCACATGTTTCCGTATCCAACTCCCATGCCAAACAATAAGTAAAACAAACTCTGGAAAAATAAAACTGCCATAGATGGACGTTATCGTTAAATCACTTTTGATAAGAAAAAATAAAAGTTCAGTGACCATTTAGGTAATTAAACTCGTAACAAAATACCTGTATTTTAATTAATTTATTTAATAATATTAAGGAATGGTAGCGGGGAGCACGTGAGAAAAAGGAGGGAAAACAACCCCTTATAGCTTTTAACGCATGCACATCCCTAAAGCAATTTTTGCTTGCTGTGTTTTTGCCGCAATTCTATAATTTTATACACACTACCAAGTCACCATACTTTTTTATTTTTTTTTTAATTTTAATTTTTGATTTTATATTACACGTGTCTGCATGTTATTGGTCGTTGTATGATGTCGGTCGAGTTTCGCTTTTGGTGGACGGTGGTCGTGTGTGATATCGATTGGTGATGGTGGGATTGGGATGTGAACGAGTATCGGGTAGAGTTTCATGATGTTAGACTGGTTAGGTGGAGTTTGAAACGAGATTGATGGATGTTGTTCAATTCTATAAGGTAGAGTATTGGGGCGTTTGGATGTTTTGGACACAATACGTGGTTTGATTGGATGATGGGATTTGTGACTGTGTCGCAACATGTTTTGAATTGATAAACAGGGCATTCTTACGGCTAATGGGTTGTTATGCGAAGAATCTGAGTGAGGTTGAGACATTGTGAAGGGGGAAATGGTGCATTGCTGGTTGGGAGAGTCGAGTCTATGGAGTAGCTTTGAGTATAGTCTGTTCATGCTTTAGTCACAGTTGGGGAAGAGCATATGAGAGAACTAATCGAGTCGTCAGTCACCAGACGTCCATGGTGATGGTCAAGGACAACTATAGAGAATTGTACATAATGTTGATCATTCTTACAAACACCGTCGTTTAATGACATAACAAGTAATTTATTACCATTCCCTCAAAACTCACAATCGCCGCTTAAAACAACACAATCTATATCACATGTCGTAACAATAAAATAATTTAAAACATATAATTATATAAAGGTAGGGGCTTAAATGTAAAGGACAGAAAGAAAATAGGCGTAACCGTGTAAGTAAAAAAGGCTGCTGACCCGCTGACGGCTTACTAGTCACCTCCACAGTTTCCTGTCTTGTCATTTCATCCAATCCCTAGGGGCAAACTTGTCATTTTCCCCACCACCATTAATTTAATTTCTAATTTTTCCCTAAGCCGCCCAAAACTTAATTTAAAAATATAATAATCTTTTTTTTTTAAATATTGGATGCTACATGATTATAATTATGTGATGTAAAAAAAATGCGTAATTATCAGTTGACCGGATAATGTTGACGAAACCCATCATTCGGTCCACGCAGGTACTGGACAAGGACAAATTTCATGGTGTTCGCCTGTACGTGGCCTCGATGGTCACCCGCTAGCCAAATGTCGTTGTAATATATTACAAACACACCACACATTTAAACCGTCATTGCATCTTTATGTTAATTTCAAGTGTTTACTGAAGTTCATTTCGTTATGATTGTTTTCGAAGTTTTTCTTCATTATACTGATTTCTAATTGACGGTGGAATTCTGATTTTTTTTATCTGTTCCACTGCTACTAATGGATATGAACCAATGTTTTCAATGTCGCATCATTGCCCCCCGGTTAGACCGGTCCAACCATGAACCAGTCAGCTCTCCCGGCATCGATAAATTCCGGTTCAACCCTGATTTTCCCATTAAACTTTTGAACCCTTGACCTTGCCGGCTCGACCCTATTGGGTAAACTCGAGACCCATTCATGAACATAAATGATTTTGATTTCTCACCTGAACGAATACAAGTAAAAACCGATACCTAAATAGTCGAATAGTGAATACTGCATACTCGTTCATCGTACCATTGCCGATCTTATATTTCTCTTTTATGAAAAAAACCTTATTTCTCTTAATTAATTATTAATAACATAATCAATTAAACAAAACCAAAATTAAAATAAAAAGAAAAAAACTGAAATTACGAAATTGGGTAAGTTTGTCGGTATGCGTGCAAAATGAAACTGCTCTCTTTTCCCCCTTTCTTCTCCTCTTCTTCTTCTTCTTCTCTCTTCAGTCCTAACATTTCAGCTCACAGAAGCTCAGCTCAAAGAGAGATTCATCATCACTCAGCTCACCTCATATCTCATCTCACTTATTCTCCTTCTTCTTCTTAAGCACGATTTTGCAGAGGCAAAAAACCCAGAAACTCAAAGAGATGAGATACCGCAGCAGCTACCGCTGCTCTGCTCTCTTCCTCCTCTAGCAGATTTCAATCTTCTCTCAATTTTCTGGGTTTTCTCTCTACTTTCGTGGGTAATCGATTGAACCACACCAATTTCTGTCGAGAATTTCAATTTCCCTAATCCTCATTTTGGGCTTTTTTCTTCCTTCTTCTTCTTCCCCTTTTTTTCTTCTTTCTCTTCAGCTTCAAGCTTGTTCTTTTCTTTACTAGAAGACGGAACTTCACTGAGAGAGATAGATAGATAGAATCAGTCTTAACCCACAAGCCAACGATTTCTCTTTTTTACCTTTTCCTCTTTTCCCTCTGTTTTTTTTGTCTTCGATTTTTGTGAGAAGAAATGGCGATGGCGGTGGCGCATCACAGGGAGACCAGCAGCGGCGGCGGCGGCGGAGGGAGCATAACGAAGCACATGACGGATAATGGAAAGTACGTGAGGTACACTTCGGAGCAAGTTGAAGCACTTGAAAGAGTGTATGCAGAGTGCCCAAAACCGAGTTCTTTGAGGAGGCAGCAGCTGATTAGGGAATGTCCTATTCTCTGCAACATCGAGCCTAAGCAGATCAAAGTCTGGTTTCAGAATCGCAGGTCAGGGATGGTTTTTTTTTGGATCTGGGGTTTTGGTTGCTTACTCAATTGTGGGGTTAGATCGGGTTTTGTATTTGTGATGTGCTGAATTTTTCTGTGTGTGTGTTTTAGGTGTCGAGAGAAGCAGAGGAAAGAGGCTTCTAGGCTTCAGACTGTGAACAGGAAGTTGACTGCTATGAACAAGCTGTTAATGGAGGAGAATGATCGTTTGCAGAAACAAGTTTCTCAGCTTGTTTGTGAGAATGGCTACATGCGCCAGCAACTTCAGGCTCTCAATGTATGGCTTTTGTGCTTTTACAGTCTTTGATCTTTTGAAAATGTTAAGTGTCTAGAAGAACAGTTGTATGAACTAGAAAGCTCTTGAAAAGGGATTCAAAGTTTGCTTGTGCAAGTGAATTTGGTTCATAAGTAAAGGGTCATTGGCAGAATTGTATGCTTTGAATCATACTGTTCGAGATGGTTCGGATTTGGCCGATTTAGTATGGATTTGATTGTTTTCGGGGTGTTTGATTTTGCAGGCATCAGCAGGAACTGATGGAAGTTGTGACTCAGTGGTAACCACTCCTCAGCATTCACTGAGAGATGCCAATAACCCTGCTGGGTATGTGTTTAGGGTTCTTCGCATTTCCGTTTTTTCCGATTACCGATCTTTCGGAGTAGTAGAGCTAAATCTGTTGAGACTGTGTTCTGTATTCCAGACTGCTCTCCATTGCGGAGGAGACCTTGACAGAGTTCCTATCAAAGGCTACCGGAACTGCTGTCGATTGGGTCCAAATGCCTGGGATGAAGGTATAGGCTCAAGTTCCGCTCTTGGATCGGTTTAGTGTTTGTGTTCATCGTTAATTTTGTATACTGTTTTGATCAGCCTGGTCCGGATTCGGTTGGGATCTTTGCGATTTCACAAAGTTGTGGTGGAGTGGCAGCTCGAGCCTGCGGTCTTGTGAGCTTAGAACCAACTAAGGTGCACCTATTAGCTTCTTTGCTATATGCATTATTACCCAAGAATTTGAAGCGGTAAAAAGACCCGTTTTTTCTCCACAGATAGCAGAGATACTCAAAGATCGCCCATCTTGGTTCCGGGAATCACGGAGCCTTGAAGTGTTTACCTTGTTTCCAGCTGGAAATGGTGGAACTATTGAGCTAGTGTATAGCCAGGTACAACAAAGTTGGTTTCTTTTCACTTCTTTCGAATTGCCCGGTTGCTTTCTGGATGTAACTTTTATAGAATTTTCTCCAGACTTATGCTCCTACGACGTTGGCTCCTGCTCGAGACTTTTGGACTCTCAGATACACTAAAACGTTGGAGAATGGAAGCCTTGTGGTCTGTGAGCGGTCTCTTTCTGGATCGGGTGCTGGTCCAAGTGCAGCTGCTTCTGCTCAGTTTGTTAGAGCTGAAATGCTTCCGAGTGGCTATCTGATTCGGCCGTGTGATGGTGGAGGGTCGATCATTCACATCGTCGATCACCTTAATCTCGAGGTATGAACATTAATCCGAATTTTTACTCTTATTCGGTTCGTGTAAAGTCTCAATCTTGGTTTCAACTTATGCAGGCTTGGAGTGTCCCTGAGGTGCTCCGGCCTCTGTATGAATCGTCAAAAGTTGTGGCCCAGAAAATTACAATTGCGGTGAGTATTACATGCCCGATTTCGAAATCTCGTGACATCTGTGAAAAGCTCTTCCCTTTCAATACGTTCTAACGAGTTTGATATACGTTGAAGGCACTACGTTACGTGAGGCAAATAGCTCAAGAGACGAGTGGAGAGGTTGTGTATGGTCTCGGTAGGCAGCCTGCCGTTCTTAGAACGTTCAGTCAACGATTGAGCAGAGGCTTTAATGATGCTGTCAATGGGTTCAATGACGATGGTTGGTCGATGATGACTTGTGACGGTGCTGAAGATGTGATCATTTCTGTTAATTCGACCAAGAACATGACTGGAACTTCTAATGCTACTTCCAATTCGTTCTCGTTTCTCGGAGGGATCCTTTGTGCCAAAGCTTCCATGCTGTTGCAAGTAAGTTTCGACATAAGTTAAAGTAGTAATGCAGGCCGTGTTTATACGTGTCTTTTGCCTGACGAATATATATATGTCCCCCGGCAGAACGTCCCTCCTGCAGTTCTGGTTCGCTTCCTGAGGGAACACCGCTCGGAATGGGCTGATTTCAACGTTGATGCTTACTCTGCTGCCTCGTTAAAGCCCGGTTCTTATGCATATCCTGGAATCAGGCCTACCAGGTTTACTGGGAGCCAAATAATCATGCCACTTGGCCACACGATTGAGAATGAAGAGGTACACAATCTCTTTCTTCGTAACTAGCTCGAGTGAAATTAGTTTGATTGAACACCTATTTCTCTTGTTACCAGATGCTTGAAGTAATTCGACTCGAAGGACATTCTCTAGTGCAAGAAGATGCTTTTGTTTCAAGAGACATTCATCTCTTGCAGGTATGAGTCTTTATGGGGTGATGATATTACGATAGATCGTAAGATTAGATGATTCTATAGGGCGGTGTAACGAATTTTTTATATATCGTGTACCAGATTTGCAGCGGAATCGATGAAAATGCAGTTGGAGCTTGTTCAGAACTAGTCTTTGCACCAATCGACGAAATGTTCCCCGATGATGCCCCGTTGCTTCCTTCTGGTTTTCGTGTCATTCCTTTGGATTCAAAAGCGGTAAGTTTTCTCCTCGTTATCTACATTTGACTTGTGATTCAAGTAAAATAACGTTAAACTGTACGATAATGGTTGTGATTCTGCAGAAGGATACACAGGATGCCATGAACACAAATCGCACGTTAGATCTCACGTCGAGTCTCGAAGTGGGGACTGCAACGAACCCTTCTGCTCCCGACTCAACATCAGGCCAGAATTCGCGATCGGTGTTAACCATTGCGTTCCAGTTCCCGTTCGAAAGCAACCTCCAAGAGAATGTTGCCACCATGGCAAGGCAATATGTCAGAAGTGTGATATCCTCAGTCCAGAGGGTCGCCATGGCCATATCCCCATCCGGGTTGAGCCCATCCGTGGGTCGGAACCTATCTCCGGGATCTCCTGAAGCCCTCACTCTTGCTCAGTGGATCAACCAAAGTTACAGGCAAGTGTTAATTACTTTTCGATCGTTCTTTCCTCTCCCGATTCGTGATTCTGATCAGATTCTGATCATCGAGTTTTGTTTATTCGTTGAATCAGTTACTACATTGGAGCTGAGCTGCTGAGCTCTGATGATTCCTCTAATGGAGAGTCATTGCTGAAGAGTCTGTGGCATCATCCAGATGCCATTCTGTGCTGTTCATTAAAGGTAAGACATTTCGCATCCCGAAGAAACGATTCAATGTTCATAGAATTGAATCACTAAGATGGTCATTGTTGTTGCAGTCGCATCCGGTGTTCATATTTGCGAATCAAGCCGGGCTCGACATGCTGGAAACAACTCTAGTAGCACTCCAGGACATCACATTGGACAAGATTTTCGACGAATCTGGACGTAAATCATTGTATGCAGACTTCGGAAAGTTGACCGATCAGGTAAGAACCCATAACAAAGCCGAAACTTGCTTGAAACTTCTCGTGAAACAGAAACTGACCTGGCTTCCGAAATTGGGCCGATCTTTTGACAGGGTTTTGCTTACTTGGCGGGAGGGATATGCATGTCAACGATGGGGCGCCATGTCTCGTTCGATCAAGCGGTTTCGTGGAAAGTTCATGCTGCTGGAGATGAGAACACTGTGCATTGCTTAGCCTTCTCTTTTGTAAACTGGTCTTTTGTGTGAGTGTTAGGGGAAAACCATATGGTTAAAGGTTTCTTGCAATGCAAGGAATCTGTATCCATGAACACAAGGGGGAATTTGGAGGAAGAAGAAAATGTTGTGAAGCAAAGTTTTGAATGTAATATTTAAGGTTTGCATACTATGTATTTTCAGTAATTAATTTAATTTAATCGTTTCATAGTTTTTGATATTTGTGTATATGTTATGGACAATCTGGAGTTCCATAGATCGTTCACCAATTTGACTAGAACAAAATGTCACTAGAAGGGTCAAACGACGAATAGCGTGTATTATATGGTAATATCCATGAATTGCGAGAAAGAACTGAGTTTCTTAAGTGTTTTGCGCATTTGGCTTGGCCGGTTCAATAAAATATACAACTCAGAGGTCGTTCTGGAGTGTGAGTACAACTTAGAGGGTCGTTGTTCTGAAGTGTGAGTAGAACATTGGTCTTGTCTAATGCGCCTTGAGATTTCGGGTGTAGCTCACAAGGCGTACAACAATGTAGTAAGTACTTTTGTGTAAGTATGAGGGGATGTTCTGGAATGTGAGTAGAACATTGGTCTTGTCCAATGTGTCTTGAGATTTCGGGTGTAACTCACTAGGCGTACAACGATGTAGTAAGTACTTTTGTGCAAGTATGAGGGGATGAGCATAATTGGGGTGAGATAGAGAAGTAGCGGGCGTACAACCCCGTAGGGCGTGTCAATGTCCCATCAACGTTAGGGTCAGGTTCGTATTTATTAGTTCTCGAGATTTGAGTTGGGTCATCACGTGTCATTAGTGAATTGGTGAGTTGACTTAAGAGTCACGTGTCATAAGTGAACTGGTGACTTGACTTAGAGGCGATCATGACCATCTAACTACGAAGGGCCAAGATCACCATGAACTGAATCCTTAGGCGCCCGACGCATGGATTGCTCTTGAGCCTAGGATGCTAACTTATGGCCTCTTCTAGGCCGGCCAGAGGGGTCCGGTCGACGTCTGGGCTAGAGCCCATCATTAAGTGACGATGTCATTAGTATGATGCGACAACAAACAACATTGATACTCGATTCGACATTGCTCGTGACTAATCTCGAAACGCCAACAGAGAGACGACCATCATTCAAACGCCTTGATTTTCAACAAAATGATCATAACTGTGGACTGTCATTTACAGAGACATTACAAACTCTGGTCAAAAGAGAATGAACTGATTCTTCAATTTTCGGCACACAACAACAAACTACAAAGACACAAGGATCACCGAATAACCGAGCAGTTGTTCGTTGTTCATACAGCGAACTACCTCGACGCGAGGGACCAAAAGTTGAAGAGGAAAGATGGCAATGTCGTGAACCAGCTGATGAACGCCATTGCTGTAGCGGTTTCGAACTGTATGCAGTGGTTCTGGGCGCAGTTATCGAGGTCGTTGTCGATCAGGACTGTGATCCCCGGGATGCACATGCTGCCGCGAATGTGAGTGTCGACGTGACCTGAATGTGTTGGGGCAAATGAAAGAAAGAACACAGTGTTGTTAGTAATGGCTAATGAAGTTGCAGAATGATAATCCAAACTATACAGCAATAACCAGACTTGGGGGAAACCCTAAATGTCATCTTAAGCTCGATTTGTATCGAGCCATCATGCCAGGACCGAGGTGCGAAACCACAAATCGAAAACTGCTATTTACAGCCTAAGCTCCCTGACTAAAAGATCATCTCATGGATCCAACTAGCAACCAAAGTCCATGGCAGTGATCAAGGGATATTCTTAGTAACAGTTAACGTTCGATCTCGAAAAAATTCAATCTTTACAGGAAGGAGTCATTGTTATGTAATCTTACCCCATCACCGATTGCAAACAAGCAGACGACTTGATGATTCTGCAAGGACCGCAACACTGAGAGCGCATATATATCAACAATGGCCAGAGAAAGGCTCCACAGGCACTGTAACCCAGATGCTGCAACAAGATAACTGATACAGTACACATCAGAATTAAACCTGTTATTGATACGAATATGAACAAATCACGAAAAACATATCGAGATAAGGGAGAGAATCAGAGAATAGCTAGTAACATTCTAGTAACTGTTCACAAGTAACATAGATAGAATAACATTCTTCAATATATCATATGGAAGGAAGGAATCAAGCAAGTTGACATGCAATGATTTGAACTGAATTTGTGGAAGTTTGAAGCTCTCTGAGTTCAAATTGTCTAGTTTAAAGCTTCAACTATAACTGAAGATACATTGACTAGCAAGCTCAAGAACACTGGAGTCTAGGGCTACACCAGAATCAATCCATGGAGGAGATGATCAGCCATTTGAGTTATCAATAGAGTTCATCTCCCTCATACAATGCACCCAATCAAAATCTTAACCAGTCCATTCTAGTAAAATCTCCAAACATTCTAATCAGAATTCTTATCTACGATCAGAGTAGCAATCCATACCAGAAGGCAGTAACGGAAGGGAAATCGCTGGTGGTGGCCATGACGAGAAGCGCCGCAGTCGAGAAGAAGAACTGAGCTACTCGCAAGAAGAGTCCGCCTTTTGTCCCCGGCATCCCTTGTATATCCTTCATCCGAATTCTCGCCGGAGCATTGTTGCCGTTCTCATCTTCGTTGTTGTTCCCGCCTTCCGTCGTTGGAGAAGGATCCTCCACCGGATGAACCGATGCATGGCTCACACTCATCTCTCTTCTTACTTCGTATCTCAAATCATCACTGCATCATCATCATCCGGATTCAGATTTCCTTTCAGCCTGTTTGGCTCTCGAGGAATAGAAAAACAATACAGAACGATTCAGAGGTATAACCAAACACGCACCTAACTCAACAGAAATATCAGCTTCCTCTTGAACTCTCCTTGGAAGCTAGCAATCTAATCGACGATATATCTCCGTTCCGAACAGCTCGATTTTCCCCTCTTCTCGGCAACCAAACAGGAGCTGCTAATCTACGAGCAAGTCACAAACCGAGGATCAGCAATCAAGGTTCAGACGGAAATTTACTAAGTAAGGAAGAACAGACTACTGACCTAAAACCGGTGAAAACAACGGCGGCAGCGGGGAGATCTGCTTCCTCTTGCACGATTCAAAACTACAACCAAACACGCACCTAACTCAACAGAAATATCAGCTTCCTCTTGAACACTCCTCGAAAGCTAGTAATCTAATCGACGATATATCTCCGTTCAGAGCAGCTCGATTTTTTCCCGCAACCAAACAGGAGCTGCTAATCTGCGAGCAAGTCATGAACCAAGGATCAGCAATCAAGTTCAGACGGAAATTTAGAAAGCGAGGAAGGACTGAGGACTGACCTAGACCCGGTGGTGATGACGACGGCGGCAGATCGGGGATGGGGAACGGCGGAGGAGGAGAAATAGAGAGAATAAATGGGCCGGCATCGAGTAACGAGCCATTGCAGTGGTCAAATAGCAGAGGAGAGATTCCCCAGTCGCCAACTGGTTAGAGAGTGTATCACACGCGTCGCTTCTTTTAGGAAAGTGAAGGTGAATTAATTTTTTATTTTTTATTTTATTTTCCCGGATGGCAATTTAACGGTACGTTCGCGCTACGTTTAAATAATCTTCCGTATTCCGTTTTAAAAAAAATTAGAACGACAATCACAATTTTGATTATATATATTGGGAAAATATCACTTTTGGCCACCACTACTTTGTCAAGTTAACAAATAGTCCTCTATACTATAAATCTCTCATTTTACCCCGTATACTTCGGCCACATTTCTTTTTGGGTCCTTCCGTTTCAACTATCGTCTTCTTAACATTAAATGTAGACACTTCCGCACACCGACTGATAGAGATATAAGAGGTAGGAGACGAGAGGTTGGTGGGGGAGGTGTATTGGGGAGGTATCGCGAAGAATATGATGAATTACGAAGGGTTTTAATACCACACATTTTATTCGCCGATTTCATCCTATCTAAACTGGGGAAGTATCGCGAAGAATATGGTGGAATTGGATAGGATGAAATCGAATGAATAATATTTTTTTTAAAAACTCTTTTTCACCATAATCTTCATGATACCTCCTCAGTTTACCTCTCTGGCCAACTCTTCGTCTCCTACCTCTGATATTACTCTTCGTCAGTGTGCGGATGTGTCCAGATTTAATGTTAAGACGACAATATTTTGTACAGAAAGACCCGAAATGCAAAGTGGACGAAGTAGGAGGAGTAAAAAGAGTGATTTATAATATAGGGACTATCTGTTAAGTTGCCAAACTAAAGGGTCCAAAGTGCTATTTTCCCTAAATAAATCACATAAAATTATGACTTTAAAAAATTCTTATCAAAGCCTTTTCTGTTTGGGCTTTTTCGGCTTGGACTTTCTTAAGTGAGGTATGGCCCATAAAAATTGAAGATAAATGTGCCCAATATTTTGGGCTGATGCTGGCCCAACAACAATGGATTATGGCCATTTCTAAGTATGAGCTTTAGGTAGTTGTAAACGGCCCAAACATGTATAAGCCCGGTCTATGTTTTTTTATTTATCGTAGCTTTACGTTCACTGAAATCTTAATTTGTGAAAATATTAAAAATAAGAGACATGTTATTTGTTCATTCATATTGTCATGATGAATATTACGAAGACTCCGTCGAGTGATGATATCAACTACTTGATAGGATTATAATAAATCCAGGTACGAATAAAGACACAAACTCCAATCTTAAAACCAAACTCAAACTACCACACTAAATTCCTCCAAATAGAGGACACCAGCCTCGAACCATGTCACATCCCCCCCGCACTCTAATCTAATGACCGATTAGCAACAAATCGTTGTATCAACCACATCTTATAGTCTCATAGAAACTAATTATTCACGAGTTTGGATGTACATTCTATCACACTCTATAACTCATTATTTCACGTCCCTTCTCATTAAAACTGAACTTAATTATCTGTTACGATAAACTATACCAAATTTTCACGGAGATACACAATTCAATTTTTTTAAAAAACCTTCTTCAAATGAGTCAATACCCAAAATTTCAACCAACTATAATAATAAAAACAATTTATTTCAACCAAATATTTCATTTTTTTTCTTTCTATTTCAACTAAAAAATAAAGTTTGAAAGAGAAAGACAACTCCCTAGAGTGAGCAATTAGGTGTGGGGAAGTGTTCATTATTACCATGGGCCTCTTTTGGGTCTTCATCAAGTCCATAATGGTAATGACAAAAAGGTTACATAATTTTGTCGTGATGTCACCACTAACAATATGATGTAGCTTTTAATTTTTTTTTAACTATCGTGGGTCAACCATGACAACACAATTTGATGATGTATTAGTATATTACAAACCCTAATTAAACTTACTTAAGGTTATGCTTGGATGAAAGATTTTGAAACGTTACTCATACGGTAAACAGAGCTGTACATTGTGTGGCCCGCCAAACTCTCTCAAGCACGAATCATGTCAGTTCACAATCTATCATATATATTGTTGATGATTTTTCGAGAGAAAAAACCATGTGCAGTGGGCTTTTAATAGAACCATCCATTATGGGGGTCACGATGTTCTTATGACAGATATGCTAGATGAAGAGTTGTGGATTGTAGGGCGAGAATGTTTGGTTGTCTCATTCGTAAAATTATCCTAAATGACTGCAACATAAACAACATTTGTAATGAAAGTAATAATCAAAGTATCTATGATAATTACTCGCACTTTCTAGCTATAAAAAAACTACCCGACGCTTTCTATTTAGTATAACTGAGTACCAAGTTAATGTACCTAACTTACCAACCCAACATGCGAACATGTATTTTTTTTGGCTCGCAGTAACGAATATAAATGAATAACAAACTCAAAATTATACTTAGATATTATTTTCCAATTTCAAAATCAAAGGTGCAAACTTTTCAATGCAAAATCCTATTCAACCAAAACAACTCGATCTCCATCACCTTCCCTTATTCTCCTATTCATTTAAAGGTTTAGTTTCATTCGTAAATTATCCTAAATGACTGTAACACAGACAATTTGTGATGAAAAATAAAAAAATATAAAAAAAATATCAATGACCTGCACTTTCCCGCTAAGAAAAATCACTTACGATTTCCAGCTAAGAAAAAATTACATTCGATTTACAACTAAGAAAAACTACCCGTGCTTTCTATCCAATGTAACTGATTACCAAGTTAATGTACCTAACTTACCAACTCATCATACACATTTTTTTTGGCGCGCAATAACGGATATAAACAAACAATATCCTCAAAATTAAACTTAAATATTATCCTCAAATATTATTTAAAACAACTCTCTATCACTATATCCTCTACACTACCTTATTCTCATATTCAGCCGCAAATCAAATCCTTCCCGAATGAATCGTTATCAATTCAAAATTTCACTAATAAACCAAAAATTTACCAAGTACTAAAACACAATTTACCAATCACAATACTAAAAATTCACACAATTCAATCAAATATATAAAATTAACCATTCAAAAACCCTAATCAAAATAAAGTAAAAAACCATTTTTTCTAATTTATTTAATATTTCTTGAAGCTATTTATTAAATTACAATAATTATTTATTTAAAAGATTTTTTTTTTTTGGGTAAATATCAGATTTTGCTATTTTGGCAGCTGCTGCTTTCTTCCTTTCGTTTTTCTTCGCCCTTCCTTTCTTCTTCTTCCTCTCATCTCCCGATCCTCGGCGGTCCGATCTCAAAATCCCCCTTTTCTGCATCAATTAGGGTTTCCAACTGCAGCTCAAATCCTTCTGCTCACACTACCATAGCTCATCAGTCATCACTTCCCTTGATTCGTTCTTCCTTTTCTTCGAATCTCGTCAGCTCACTCTTCCAATTTCTGTAACCACTAGGGTTTACAGATCTGCACACTTGTAGTCCTTCAGCTCACACCTCAACTTCATCTGCTTGCTTAGCCATGTTCTGGAAGCTGCCTATTCTCTCTGCTTCCTCTCCTGTAAGTGTGATTTTTCTTGTTTTCGGTTTTCCCGCTCTTGATTGTGTAGCGGAATTTGCTGGTGAAATGGATGTTTGGATCCGTTATCATTGCTGTTATTGAGTTATAGTGTTGTTGGATTCTGTTTAGGTGGAGGCGATACTGGACAAGGAGAACTTCACATTGGTGGAGCTTCTCGATGAGGAAGAGATAATCCAGGAGTGCAAAGCTTTGAACAGCCGTCTAATTAACTTGTAGGGAACTCTTTTAATCGTGATTGATTGTAGTGATTAACAATTTGATGTGATTTGTGGCTGAGTGGGAATGCTGACTGTTGTGCTGTGTTCTATGCAGTTTGCGCGAGAGAGCTCAAGTGGAGCAGCTACTTCATTACATAATCGATGAGCCTCCGGAGGATTCTGAAAGTAAAAGATCCTTCAAGTATGTTTGGTTGTGGTTTGAAGTTCTTTTCTTTTTGAGTGTTTGGAATGTTGCTTATGAAGTTAATTCGTGTTTTTTTTTTCATTTGGGCATTGCAGGTTTCCATTCATAGCATGTGAGATATTCATATGTGAAATTGATGTTATTCTCAAGACTCTGGTGGAGGAAGAGGAGGTTTGTTACTTTTCTTCCTGCATGATTCATTTTAACAAGCTTTGCTACTGATAAAGATGGTTTATTTTGAAGTTTTCTGTTGCTAACTTTCGTGATGTTTCAGTTGATGGATCTTCTGTTCTCTTTCTTGGAACCGGAGCGCTCTCATAGTGCCTTTTTAGCTGGCTACTTCAGCAAGGTTCGTACTCGTCTGTTTATGTGTGTGACTTACCACTGAGATGCTTCTTTTCAGTTTGCACTTTGTTGATTTAGTTTAAGTAGCTATTGTGCTGATGCATGTGGGATTTTTTAGGTTGTTGTTTGCTTGATGTTACGCAAGACGGTTCCCCTCATGAACTATGTTCAGGTAACATCCGCTTCCAACTTACAGTTATCCTGCAAGTTTGCAAATTTTGTCTTATTTCTTTCTGTTAATAAGCGTGGGAGTTTCTGTGGTGCAAGATTCTCCTTTTTTATTCATATACATTTTTGCACGTGTATTTAGTTATATGTATTCTGCTTTACAGCTTTCTGTATTGCAAGTGATATTCTCTTGCTCTCCTAGGACTTCAATGATTTCTGTTTTAAATGTATGCAGGCCCATCAGGATGTTTTCCGAAAATTGGTTGACTTAATTGGGATTACCTCAATCATGGAGGTAAGTAGTTGACTTGTACTAGATATAGCTGGGATAATGGTTGCCTATTCTTTATTCCCTGTTCTCTGAAAATGAACGACAAAGTAGAGTCTTCTCATTTTAGCTTTATGATGCATTAGTATACCATTGTTAGCCAGTTGTTGATATTGAAGAGCTTAATGCAGGTCTTGGTTCGGCTAGTTGGTGCTGATGATCATGTGTATCCCAATTTTACTGATGTGATGCAATGGCTGGCAGATAGTAATTTGCTAGAAATGGTTGTGGATAAATTGAGCCCTTCTGTAAGTACACTTGCTATACTTCTAAGCTATCATAGAATGCTTTTCTACATTCTGCACTCACATTTGGATGCTGTCTTGTGAAGTTATTATGCTGTGGAAATGGATTTTATCTTCATGAGTGGTTGTATGGAATTACTCAGCTAACCTTTTCTCTTATATGTTAATTGTTTGGCTTTTCATAATGATTCTTTTGATTTGTCTTCTTACATTGTCATACTTCCAGAAGAATGGGAAGTCATTGTTGCTTTTCCTTTTAGTATAACAAGAACTTCACAGCTAAATCTTGTAGTTACATTTTTCTTGATTTTGCTTGGGCTTTTATACAATTTCATCACTGTAGTAGTTTGAGTACCCTAAGGTATGATGACAAGGCTGTTTTTGATAATTAGAGATGGAAGCATAATCAGTGAGTAAATAATCTGACTCCATGAGAGAGCATTTATTACAGTTAATGTGGATTGGTCATTCTTTTTACTCATGCTCAGCATTATATATGATCTTTTCATTGACCTGCCCTCTTTTTTACTTGTGGGACAGTGTTCTCCAGAAGTCCACGCTAATGCCGCAGAAACTCTTAGTTCAATTACGAGGAACACTGGATCAGCCTTGGCGACCAAACTCTCTAGTTCAAGGTTCCTAAGATTGTGGCTCTTGAGGAACTTGATTATTCTCTTGTTAACATATGTGGATTGTTACAGATTTCTTACTTGATTAGTGTTTCTCTTGACTTTGCAGCTTTGTTGCAAGGATATTTGGCCATGCATTGGAAGATTCACCTTCAAAATCTGGTCTTATTCATTCACTATCAGTGTGCATCTCACTACTGGATCCAAAAAGATTAACGAATTCATCACTCTTGATGCATTCTTTCCGAAGTCAGCATATGTACGAGGCACCAGTTCCTATAAATCCAGAGACCATAGATGCAATGTTGCCTCAACTAGGTAATTTACTTTGTGTTTCTCTCAGACCAAGAAAGATAAGAAGGAATATGTAGTTCCACTACTATTTGTTTACAGTAGCAACATCCTAGGATGAGTTTCTTCACTTGGATTGGAAGAGTGGAATTAGGGAAGGCGAAAAAGAGGGTCGTGAAATAATTGGCATCTAATGTTTCCTGTTAGTGTCTTCAGTTAGAACTTGGAAGACAATTTTTATGGTTGTTTTCCAGTTTCAATCTCTGTTTTGATGATGTTCTTGTATTTTTATAAGCGATGCTGGTTTGAAATGTTGTTTGCTTCTGCACAAAATGGTTTTCAATACTTGATTCCTGAATGATTGTTTTGATCTTGTAAACAGGTGACTTGCTCAAGTTACTGAATGTGTCATCTGATGAGAAGGTTTTGCCAACAACATATGGTCAACTGAAGCCTCCCTTGGGGAAGCATCGTCTAAAGGTAGGTTCAGTGCTTAAACTGATTGTAGGTTGTCGAAGTTATCATTTGTTGATGGCCGTATATGTATCCCATGGAGGTTAGGTATTCTTGTTTTGATTGCTGAGGTAGTATCTGCTCTCTGTTGATTCCAGATTGTCGAGTTCATTGCAATTTTGTTGAAAACTGGCAATGAAGCTGCCGAGAAGGAGTTGGTCAGCTCAGGAACCATTGGGAGGGTCCTTGATCTGTTCTTTGAGTAAGCATCTCTCTGTTATTCAGATTCTCGATCTTATGATTTTTTTCTATCATTGTTGGCATGTTCATTATTTTTGGAAATCTATTTCTGGAACTAACCATTTGCAATTTCTGGTTAACTTCCTTGTAGATACCCATACAATAATGCCCTGCACCACCATGTAGAAAGCATTATATTTTCATGTTTGGAGAGCAAGAGCGAATCTGTGATTGATCATCTGCTTCGTGAGTTTGGTTTAATAGGGAAGCTTCTTCAGACAGATAAGAAACCCGTAATCTCTGATGAACAGGATCAGGTGCAGATATATTATATGTACTTTTTTATTTAATAATGATGTCATTTTAAGATTCAATTGAGGCAAATATAAATGGCTGTAGAGCAAAATTCACTAGCTTATATATCCTCTCTTATTGTCTGGCATTCTTTTCTGAACATCTTCCTTTATTTCTATTTGCAGCCAACTCTACCTGCTGCTGGGAAACGGGCTCCTAGGTTAGGAAATCTAGGACATATCACCAGAATTTGCAATAAGCTTGTTCACCTGGGAAATAGCAACAGCTATATTCATACATATTTACAGGTTGGTGGTAAGCTAATAATTTATTTCCTGGTTAAGAGCCTACAGTGCTGAAAAGCTCTTTGGATCTTTGTCTTGATCTCGATCTTACCTGGTATCCAAAGCTTTATTTGTTTATCTGAAGCCTATATGTGCATTACCGATCTATTTGCTTTCTTTTATCTTGATACTTTCTGCTTATGATAATATGATTATTAGATCATAGTAGGTAATGCTCTTTTCGTATATTCCCTTACTCATGATCTCATGATTGCTATGTTTGTGTTGGGAAGAAAAAATTACAAGAGATATTCTTTTGCCGTAATACTTGTCAACTTGCTAATTCAGTCTCTACACGTGTTGTCATGTGTAGGAAAACAGTGAATGGAATGATTGGCAAACCAGTGTTCTGCAGGAGCGTAACATTGTTGAAAATGTTTATCGTTGGGCTTGTGGGTAAGTTCATGTCTCTTTTCTGCTCTATAATTCACATTCATCAAAGAAAACCGAGGTTGCCTCATACACCTATCTAGAAAAATAGAAATTCTGTTATTACTTGACTGGTCAGCTGATAGGGTAGTGATAATTGTACTGATTCACAATTCGAGTATCGGAGATGAATAATCTACTATCCATATCTTCTTTGTCAAAAGACCAAAGACATATCAAGTGGAGAATATAGGGATGCCAAAACAATGATGGCTTATGTATGCCTTTCTAATGTCTATTTAGTCCCTTCCTTTTTTTAGTTCTTCCTTACACGGGAAATAGTTTTCTTTTGTGAAATCTGTGGTCTGTGAAGAATGTTTGCTATTAAGTCCTCATATTGAAGACCGTGGTTTAATGGTGCAGCCGTCCAACCGCATTGCATGATAGAACGAGGGACAGTGATGATGAAGACCTTCATGACAGAGACTATGATGTAGCGGCTCTGGCAAATAACTTAAACCAGGCATTTAGGTATAAGATTTATGGGAACGAGGATACTGAAGAGGTAATGTGTTTCCCATCATCATATGTTCGTGCTATTGCTTGATTTTCCTTCTCTCTGCTTTGAATATGCTAAGCTGATCTCCTACTATTTTCTCAACTTCTTTCCTTCAGCAGGAAAATGGTGGCCTTGACAGAGACGATGAGGTTAGTCTTTCCTTCTTTCCTCCTATTTTCATGGATGGTTTGTTAGTTGTTGGAAGTTGCTCTCATAATTAGTTCATCATATCGTGTGCTCTGTGCTTGAAGAAGTTGGACCTGAATGAAACACTGTTATCTTCTGAATTACATTGTTTCTGAATTTTTTTCATATTAATTTGCAGGATGTGTACTTTGATGATGAATCTGCTGAAGTAGTTATATCATCCCTACGGCTTGGTGATGATCAGGGAAGGTGAGTGGTTTGACTATTTGTTGTTCAAAATATCTCTCGTGAGTTGTTTGCGGAAATCTTTAAACCCTTTGTATCTTCACTTGCAGCAATCTGTTCACAAACTCCAACTGGTTTGTGTTCCAAGATGATCGAATCAGCGGTGCACCTGTCAGCACTTCAGCCATGGATGTGTTGGACGATGTCAACTTGAACGGAAATGCAAATGGTGGCGGTAACAGCAGCAGTGATGACGAGGTGGTGGTGGGAGAGGATGATGAGTTGACTGAAACCAAAGATCCAGTCGATGGTACATCCACTTCCACCGCAAACGACCTCAATGGCTTGTCAGGAACCGATCCAACTCCGCAACTCGACAACCCAGATGTCAGTTTATCGAAGCTCGAAACTCCAGAGAATCCAGACTTCTTCGGAGCCACCTCTGTCCCGGAATGGGTAGCATGGGGAGACGAAGAACCATCATCAGCAGACCTGCAGACTGGTCCATCTAGCCTGAATCCGTTCCTCGATCCAGAAACCCCTGATCCCGCCACCCAGACCGAAGTAGCAGCAGCAGCAGCTCCATCATTACCCAACGGCTCGTCCCCAACCAGGCTGTCCAGCACCAGCAGCGACGGTGGCTCATCACAAAACAGCGAATCAAGCCAGAGAGCATCAGCATCAACAACACCAGCTGCCGTCCCTTCACTCTTCGAAGAGGACGTCGAGTTCGTCGGGGTAGAACCGGAAGGCACAGAGAAAGCAATGGATCAGGCCCTGAAAGAAGGGATAGTCGGTGAAGCCGGACCACTGAAGAGGAACATTGCTCCTCCGAAATTGGCCGAAAAGGAGAAGAACCAGCCGGAAGACATGAAGGAGTTCAATGATGCCAACTACTGGAAGGTTGATCAAGAGGTCACCGTCCTCGAGTGATCATCCCTTCCCTTCGCATTCTCTCATCTGTCAGTCAATCGTCTTAGCTCAAATGCCGTACACACAGCACCGTCCCCCGAGAGAATCACGAGGCTCGTATCGAAGGAAGCAAGATTTATGTACAGTGTAAGTTTTGTTCCATATATGGGGGAGGGTGGGAGCTGTGTTTGTGGTTTTTTTTTTATGTAGCAGTAGTTCAATCATATTTGTGTACTTTGAAAACTTACCATCCAGATGTTGTCTGTCTATTATTCTAAGTTGGTTTTTTGTTTTTGGTTCCAAACTTAATGCCTTGGCCTCCAAGTTAGGTTTTCATTATATACTCTCTAATGGTTAATTGAATTCTATCTTTCCCTTTTTATGGGTTAATTTGGTTTCTAATGGTAATGTAATGCTTTGTCGTGAGTTCAGTCTGAGCTAACCATGGTTTCGATGGATAGGCTTGTGAGTTGGCTTTGCTCGGCTCGTGAGCTTATTGTGTCTGGCTTGTGAACCAACCTCATTTATGACTTGTGATTGGCTTGATAAGGGCTTGATTGGTGGTTACATAGAATTTGACACAAATTCTGGGTCAGCTTCGTTACAAATTCTGAGCTAGATTTGACACAAATTTTGTGCTAACTTTGACACAAATTCTGGGCTAGATTTATTTCAAATTTTGTGAAAGGATTTTCCACAAATTCTATGCTAGATTAGTCATAATTTATGGGCTAGAATTCTTCACAAATTATGGGCTAGATTTGGCACAAATTCAGATAAGATTTGTCACAAATTCTGGGATAGATTTGACACAAATTCTAAACTAGATTTGATACAAATTCAGGGCTATAATTGACACAAATTTTGGGCTAGATAAAGATATGTAACCAACGTTTATTCGAAAAGGCAATGCCAAAGATTTGGGACTAGCACAAATCATGTGCTAGATTTGACACAAATTTTGGGCTTGAATTTGTCACAGACTGTGGGTGAGATTTGTGACAAATTCTGTGATAGATTTGTAAAAAATCATAGGATATATTTGTCACAAATCTAGCCTAGAATTTGTGATAAATCTAGCGCAAAATTTGTGAAAAATTCAGCGTAGAATTTGTGACAAATTTATGCCAAAATTTGTAACAATATATGCCAAAATTAGTGACAAATCTAGTCCAGAATTTTGACAAATCTAGTCCAAATTTAGAAAATCTAGTCCACAATTTAGACAAATCTAATCAAGAATTTGACTAAATCTTGTCCAAAATTTAGATTGTCATAAATTTTGGTTAGATTTGTCAAAATTTTGGTTAGATTTGTCACAAATTTGCGTTAGATTTGTCACAAATTTTGGGTTACGATTTGTCATAAATTTTGGGTTAGATTTGTACAAATTTTGGTTAGATTTGTCACTAATTTTGGGTTAGATTTGTCATAAATTTCGGGTTAGATTTGTCACAAATTTTGGGTTAGATTTGTCATAATTTTGGTTAGATTTGTCATAAATTTTGGGTTAGATTTGTCACAAATTTTGGGTTAGATTTGTCATAAATTTTTGGGTTAATTTGTCACAAATTTTGGGTTAGATTTGTCACAAATTCTGGGTTAGATTTGTCACAAATTTTGGGTTAGATTGTATAATTTGTCTAAAAATTTTTGTGGTTAGATTTGTCACAAATTTTGGGTTAGATTTGTCATAAATTTTGGGTTAGATTTTCACAAATTTTGTGTTAGATTTTTCACAAATTTTGGGTTAGATTTGTCACAAATTTTGGGTTAGATTTGTCAAAATTTTGGGTTAGATTTGTCAAAATTTTGGGTTAGATTTGTCACAAATTTTGGGTTAGATTTGTCACAAATTCTGGGTTAGATTTGTCACAAATTTTGGGTTAGATTTGTCATAAATTTTGGTCTAGAAAATTTTGTGTTAGATTTGTCACAAATTTTAGGTTAGATTTGTCATAAATTTTGGGTTAGATTTGTCACAAATTTTGTGTTAGATTTGTCACAAATTTTGGGTTAGATTTGTCACAAATTTTGGGTTAGATTTGTCACAAATTTTGGGTTAGATTTGTCAAAATTTTGGGCTAGATTTGTCATAAATTTTGGGTTAGATTTGTCACAAATTTTGGGTTAGATTTGTCACAAATTTGGTTAGATTTGTCACAAATTTTGGGTTAGATTTGTCACAAATTTTGGGTTAGATTTGTCACAAATTTTGGGTTAGATTTGTCACAAATTTTGGATTCGATTTGTCAAAATTTTGGGTTGATTTGTCACAAATTTGGGTTAGATTTGTCCTAAATTTTGGGTTAGATTTGTCACTAATTTTGGGTTAGATTTGTCACAATTTTGGGTTAGATTTGTCACAACTTTTGGGTTAGATTTGTCACAACTTTTGGGTTAGATTTGTCCCAACTTTGGTTAGATTTGTCCCAACTTTTGGATTAGATTTGTCCCAACTTTTGGATTAGATTTGTCACAAATCTAGTGCACTTTAGGACAAATCTAGCGCATTTTGTGATAAATCTAGAGCAATTATTTTGGGGCCAAATCTAGTGCATTTTTTGTGACCAATCTAGTGCATTTTTGGGGCCAAATCTAGCTCATTTTTAGGGCCAAATCTAGCGTATTTTGGGGCCAAATCTAGCGCATTTTTGGGGCCAAATCTAGCAAAATTTTCGGTGAAATCTAGAGCATTTTTTGGGCCAAATCTGGTGCATTTTTGGGCCAAATCTAGCGCATTTTTGGAGCCAAATCTAGCGCATTTTTCGAGACAAATCTAGTGCATTTTTTGGGCCAAATGTAGCTCATTTGTTGACAAATCTAGCACTTTTTGGGGCCAAATTCTAGTGCATTTTTTGAGCCAAATCTAGCGCATTTTTTTGTCAAATCTAGCGCATTTTGTGCCAAATCTACGCACTTTAGGACAAATCTAGCGCATTTTGTGATAAATCTAATGCATTTTTGGGGCCAAATCTAGTGCATTTTTTGTGACCAATCTAGCGCATTTTTGGGGCCAAATTACGCATTGATAATCTAGCGCATTTTTGGGGGCAAATCTAGCGCATTTTTTGGTCAAATCTAGAGCATTTTTGGGGCCAAATCTGGTGCATTTTTGGGGCAAATCTAGCGCATTTTTGGAGCCAAATCTAGCGCATTTTTGGGGACAAATCTATGGCATTTTTGGGCCAAATCTAGACATTTTTGGGACAAATCTAGCGCATTTTTGGCCAAATCTAGCGCATTTTGGGCAAATCTAGCGCATTTTTGGGGCAAATCTAGGCATTTTTCGGTCAAATCTAGGCATTTTTTGGGCCAAATCTGGTGCATTTTTGGGGCCAAATCTAGCGCATTTTTGGAGCCAAATCTAGCGCATTTTTGGGGCAAATCTAGCTGCATTTTTTCGGTCAAATCTAGAGCATTTTTGGGGCAAATCTAGCGCATTTTTGGACAAATCTAGTGCATTTTTTGGGCCAAATCTAGTCATTTTGGGCCAAATCTAGCGCATTTTGGCCAAATCTAGGCAATCTACTTTGGACAAATCTAGCGCTTTTTGGGCCAAATCTATGCATTTTTGGGCCAAATCTAGCGCATTTTTGGCCAAATCTAGCGCATTTTGGGACAAATCTAGGCTTCTTTAGGACAAATCTAGCGCATTTTTGGTGGTCAAATCTAGCGCATTTTTGGGCCAAATCTAGTGCATTTTTTTGCATTTGGGCCAATCTAGCGCATTTTTGGAGCCAAATCTAGCGCATTTTTGGGGTCAAATCTAGCGCATTTTTTGGTCAAATCTAGAGCATTTTTGGGGCCAAATCTGGCATTTTTGGGCAAATCTAGCGCATTTTTTGGAGCCAAATTAGCGCATTTTTTGGGACAAATCTAGTGCATTTTTGGGGCCAAATTAGCTCAGCTTTTTGACAAATCTAGCGCTTTTTGGGGCCAAATCTAGGCATTTTTGGGCCAAATCTAGCCATTTTTGGGCCAAATCTAGCGCATTTTGGGACAATCTAGCTTTTGGACAAATCTAGCGCATTTTGGGACAAATCTATGCATTTTTGGGCCAAATCTAGGCATTTTTGGGAATCGATTGCAAATCTACGCTTTTTGGGGCCAAATCTAGTGCATTTTTTGGGCCAAATCTAGCGCTTTTTTGGGCCAAATCTAGCGCATTTTTGGGGCAAATCTAGTGCATTTTTTGGGGCCAAATCTAGATGCTTAGCATTTTTGGGCCAAATCTAGGCATTTTTGGGGCCAAATCATATGTCTGCATTTTTGGGGCCAAATCTAGCCATTTTGGGACAAATCTAGCCATTTTTGGGACAAATCTAGCGCATTTGGCAAATCTAGCGCATTTTGGGACAAATCTATGCATTTTTGGCCAAATCTACGCATTTTTTGGCCAAATCTAGCGCATTTTGGGACAAATCTAGCGCATTTTTGGGGCAAATTAGCGCATTTTTGGGACAAATTATGCATTTTTGGGACAAATTAGCGCATTTTTGGCAAATCTATGCCATTTTGGGACAAATCTAGCGCATTTTGGGACAAATCTAGCGCATTTTTGGGCCAAATCTAATGCATTTTTTGGGCCAAATCTAGCGCATTTTTTGGAGCCAATCTAGCGCATTGTGGGACAAATCTAGCACATTTTTTGGGCCAAATCTAGTGCATTTTTGTACCAAATCTAGTGAATTTTTGGGGCAAATTTTATGCTTTTTTGTTACCAAATCTAGTGCATTTTTGGGGGCAAATCTAGCGTATTTTTTGGGCCAAATCTAGGCATTTTGGGACAATATCTAGCGCATTATGGCCAAATCTAGCGCATTTTGGGACAAATCTAATGCATTTTTGGGCCAAATTTAGCGCATTTTGGGCCAAATCTATCGCATTTTGGGACAAAATCTAGCGCTTTTTAGGCCAAATCTATGCATTTTTTGGCCAAATCTAGCGCATTTTTTGGCAAATCTAGCGCATTTTGGACAAATCTAGTGTGCATTTTGACAAATCTAGCGCATTTTGGGCAAATTTAGCATTTTGTACAAATCTAGTGCATTTTGGGCAAATCTAGCATTTTTGGGCAATCTAGCCATTTTGGGCAATTCTAGCGCATTTTTGGGCAAATCTAGCGCATTTTGGGACAAATCTATGCATTTTTAGGGCCAAATCTAGCGCATTTTTGGGCAAATCTAGCGCATTTTGGGACAAATCTAGCGCATTTTGGGCAAATCTAGTGCATTTTTTGGCAAATCTAGCGCATTTTTGGTCAAATCTAGCGCATTTTGGGACAAATCTAGCTCATTTGATTTGGGACAAATCTAGCGATTTTGGGCAAATCTAGCGCATTTTTAGTGGGTCAAATCTAGCGCATTTTTTGGGCAAATCTAGCGATTTTTTGGGGCCAAATCTAGTGCATTTTGGGACAATTCTATCGCATTTTGGGACAAATTAGCCATTTTGGGACAAATCTAGAGCACTTTAGGACAAATCTAGCGCATTTTGGGAAAAATCTAATGCATTTTTGGGGCAAAATCTAGCGCATTTTTTGGGCCAAATCTAGCGCATTTTGGGACAAATCTAGCTCATTTTTGGGGCAAAATCTAGTGCATTTTTGGGCCAAATCTAGCGCATTTTTTGGGTCAAATCTAGTGCATTTTTGGGGCCAAATCTAGCTTTTTGGGGCCAAATCTAGCGCATTTTTCAGACAAATCTAGCGTATTTTGGCACAAATCTAGCCTACTTTTTGGGACAAATCTAGCACATTTAGGGACAAATCTAGCGCATTTTGGGATAAATCTAGTGCATTTTTTTGAACAAATCTAGCTAATTTTGGAACAAATCAAGCGCATTTTGGGACAAATCTGGCGCATTTTTGAGACAAATCTAGCTCATTTTAATCCAAATCTAGCGCATTTTGTGATAAATCTAGCGCATTTTGGGACAAATCTGGCGCGTTTTTGGGACAAATCTAGCTCATTTTGGAACAAATCTAGTGCATTTTTGGGACAAATCTAGCATATTTTGAGACAAATTGAGTATGGTTAGCTTGTGAAAAATTGAAAAAAATGGCTAATATTCTCATGGATGGTATAAAACTTCCTAAAATATATGCTCAATCACGTTTGGCCTTTAAATTTGGATAAAATCTGGGCATTTAAGCCATAATACTGCACTTACTAGTTTTTGGCCATTTTGGTGATAGTTAACCTATGAAAATGGGAAAAGCTCAAAATGGATATTATTCTCCTAGATGGTTGGAAACTGACTGAAATATATAACCAATCACGTCTGGCCTCGAAATTTTGAGAAAATCAAAGCATTTAAGCCATATTACCGCAATTTTTAGTTTATTGTCGTTTCACTGATGGTTAACCTATGAAAAAATGAAAAAAAAAACTTAAAACGGCTAATGCTCTTCTGCAAGGTAGGAAACTACCTAAAATATATGTCTAATCACGCCTGACCTTGAAATTTAGAGAAAATCTAGGCAAGCAAGTCATAATACCGTAATTTTAGTTTTTGACCATGTCGTAATGGTTAGCTGATGTGACTTTATTTAGTGCATTTTGAGCCTATGATTGACCTATGAAATGCCTGTGTTTGATCGTGAGATGCCATGCACTATATGCTTTTATTGATATTTTGCGCAAAGTGTCCATTTGTTGTCCGGTTGCCACTTTGGAGCCAAATTCGTGGTCTATTGGAGTTACTTATGTGCATTTTCAGGTTATATAATCAAAGTACGGATGACAAGGAGCACACAAGAGAAAATGGGAGGTCAATTGGAGTCCGGACGAGGGAGTTATGGCTGTTGCAAGTTCGGGATTTATGCAGAGTGCAGGGGTGCACGCCGTGCACTGCCCTGCACTATAAATACCCACGTTTTTTACTCTTTTGAGGCATTCTTTCATCTCCCTTGAACCCCAAACACATACCCACGAACCCTCAAACCCTAGAACACATTTTTGGAGCAATTTGAAGCCATTGGAGCTAGGATTGAAGCCAACAAACCTTGGGAGAAGTGCTTACAAGTGGAGAAGTGAAGATCATCACAAGGATTCATCCATGGTATTCTTGGTGACCATTCTTCCTTCTCTTCTCTTTACTCCCTTGGCCATGTGTGGCTGAGTTTCTAGGGTTCATTCTTGGATGGGTAGATTATTTGTGCCATGATAGAGGCATGATTGTATAGACTTGCCATGATTGATCTTGATTGTATGGGATGATTTCTAGACTTGTTCTTAATGCCATTTTATGCCATGTTTGCTTGATTTGGTCCATTCAATTTGATTTGATCATGAGAGTGCTTGGATTGCATAGATTGTAGGTCTAGGGATTGAAGTGAGTGTATTCTAAGAGATTAGATCATCTCAATTCAACCATAGTTGCATGATTTCTCTCTTGTGCATTTTATCGAACACTTGGTGTGCACTTAGTTTTTCACTCAATTGAACTTTGATTAGTCTTTTGATGATTCTCTTAGTGTTAGGACATTGGCATGAGAGTGTGATGTCTAGCCTTGTGGTCATAGAGTTATAGGAGAGGGTTTTGTAGCTTGGCATTTCATCAAACACCTTTAGTGCATCCTTAGTCACTTAGCTTGAGAGCGAGAGCCTAAGTTGAGTAGTCTTAGGATAGGGATTTAGTGCTACGAGAGTGCATTGAGTCTGCAAAAGTGATTTGCATGGTCATTCGATTGCATCCTCGATCATGTTTGGCTTGTTTGTTCATTTACTCCTCTTGAGCATGATCAAGCTATCTTTCCAAGTGCAACCTCCTTTATCTTTGTTTTGCTTTGCTTGTTTAGTTTCCTTTATGCTTTTTATTTCTTTCAAACCAAATCTCTTTTCAAATGAATAGACCGTCTACGAGGAATGTGAGTAGTGGCCATTGAGAGAACCCCGTGAAAATACGACCTTGAATGTTGTGAGTTGAAATTCACACGTCATTAGCCTATGAAAAATTGAAAAAAATAAAACTCAAAATGGATAATATTGTCCTAGATGGTAGGAAACTGTCTGAAATATATGCCCAATAACGTGTGACCTCAAAATTTCGAGAAAATCAAAGCATTTAATATCGCAATTTTCAATTTTTTTCATTTCAGTGATGGTTTGCATATGAAAAATCTCAAAATGGAGAATGTTCTTCTAAACGGTAGGAGACAGCCTGAAATATGTGCCCAATCACATCTAGTCTTGAAATTTGGAGAAAATCTAGGCATGTAAGTCATAATACCGCAATTTTCAGTTTTTTGCCATTTCGGTGATGGTAAGCCTATGAAAAATTAGAAAAAAAACTCAAAATGGATAATATTCTCCTAGATGGTAGGAAACAACCTGATTATATGTCCAGTCACGTATGGTCTTAAAATTTGGAGAAAGTCAAGGCATTTAAACCATAATACCATAATTTTTAGTTTTTAGTCGTTTCGGTGATGGTTAGCCAATGAAAAAATGGAAAAATACTCAGAATGGCTAATGTTCTTCTGGATGGTTGGAAACTGCCTTAAATATATGCCCAATCATGTCTCACATCAAAATTTGGAGTAAATCTAGGCATGTAAGTCATAATACTGTACTTTTTAGTTTTTGGTCATTTTGTGATGGTTAGCCAGTGAAAATAAAAAAAAAACCCAACATGGACAATATTCTCCTAGATGGTAGGAAATTGCCCGAAATATATGCCCAATCACGTCTGGCCTCGAAATTTCAAGAAAATCAAGACACTTAAGCTATAATACCGCAATTTTCAGTTTTTTGTCGTTTCAGTGATGGTTAGTCTATGAAAAATTGGAAAAAACTCAAAATAGCTAATTTTCTTCTGCAAGGTAGGAAACTACCTAAAATACATGCCCAATCACACCAGACCTTGAAATTTGGAGAAAATCTAGGCATGCAAGCTATAATACCACAATTTTGGTCATTTTGGTGATGGTTGGCCTATGAAAAATTGGAAAAAAAAAACTCAAAATGGATAATATTCTCCAAGATGGTAGGAAAATTTCATAAATATATGCCCAATCACGTCTGGCCTCGAAATTTCTAGAAAATCAAAGCATTTAAGCTATAATATCGTAATTTTCAATTTTTGGCCGTTTCGGTGATGATTTTCCTATGAAAATTGAAATAAAAAACTCAAGATGGTTAATGTTCTTCTAGACGGTAGGAAACTTCCTGAAATATGTGCCTAATCAAGTCTGGCCTTGAAATATGAAGAAAATTTAGGCATGTAAGCCATAATACCGTAATTTTCAGTTTTTGGCCATTTTGGTAATGGTAAGCGTATGAAAATTTGGAAAAAAAACTCAAAATGGATAATATTCTCCTAGATGGTAAGAAACTACCTAAAATATATGCGCGATCAAGTATGGCCTCAAAATTTCGAGAAAATCAAAGCATTTAAACCATAATATCGCAATTTTTAGTTTTTGGCCGTTTCGGTGACGACTATGAAAATTTGGAAAATACTCAAATTGGCTAATGTTCTTTTGGATGGTAGAAAATTGCCTGAAATATATGCCCAATCACATCTGGCCTCGAAATTTCGAGAAAATCAAAGCATTTAAGTCATATTACCGCAATTTTTAATTTATTGCCGTTTTAGTGATGGTTAGCCTATGAAAATTTGAAAAAAAAAACTAAAAATGGCTAATGTTCTTCTGCAAGGTAGAAACTACCTAAGGGGTTGTTTGGTTGCAGTGATATTGATATTGATAACTGCAGATATCATGATATTCAGGATATCATCATTTTTTCTGTCCTGAATATCATGATATCTGGGGCCAAAAGTGATATCAATAGCACTCAACAGATATTCATGTGGGGAGGTGAATATCTTCAGAGTGATATTGATATCACAGTTTTTGGACAATTCTATCCTCACTCAAGCTTCACAATTATAATGTCATCCATTACCCCAATTTATTTTTTCTCATTTTATATTGTCTCGTGTTTATGTATTTTTATATTCATTTATTAATTAAGATAAATAATTATGATTTAGTTTTTAATTACTTAATTATAATTTTTTTAGTTAGAATTAGAATTCACCATGAAAATTATTTTAACTTTTATTTTATTTTTGCTAGAAGAGGGAGATGTGTTAGCGGTAAATATAATACTAATTATTTTCTTAATGAATGAGCATTTATTATTCTAAAAGTATAATTAACTCGAGTATATTAATTTATAAATACATTCACGAATTAAAAAAGAGAGATTACAAATTTTAATTTATAAACACACATGCTTTTTAATTAAATGTTAGGACTACTGTTATACTTTGTTCAAGCAAATGAGGGTATTTTGGTACATTCATCCATGCACTCACAATTCACCACTCATTTAAATATCACTACCCCAAACAGTGATATCAAAGAATCACTTTTACCAATATCAATATACTAACATATCAATATATCTCACATATCATGATATGTAGATATCATCCAACCAAACGACCCCTAAAATATATGCCTAATCACGCCTGGCCTTGAAATTTGGAGAAAATCTAGGCATGCAAGCCATAATACCGTAAGTTTTAGTTTTTAGCCATTTCAGTGATGGTTAGCCTATGAAAATTAGGAAAATTTTAAAATCGATAATATTCTCCTAGATGGTAGGAAACCGACTGAAATATATGTCCAATCATGCATGGCCTCGAAATTTCGAGGAAAATCTAAGCATTTAAGCCATAATACCACAATTTTCAATTTTTTGCCGTTTCAGTGATGGTTACCTTATGAAAATTGAAAAAAAAAACTCAAAATGACTAATGTTATTCTAAACGGTAGGAAACTGCCTGAAATATGTGCCCAATCACGTCTGACCTTGAAATTTGGAGAAAATCTAGGCATGTAAGCCATAATACCGCAATTTTCAGTTTTTTACCATTTCGTAGTGGTTAGCCTATGAAAAATTGGAAATAAACTCAAAATGGATAATATTCTCCTATATGGTAGGAAACTTCCTGAATTATATGTCCAATCACGTATGACTTCGAAATTTGGAGAAAATCAAGGCATTTACACCATAATACCGCAATTTTTAGTTTTTGGCCGTTTCGGTGATGGTTAGTCATGAAAAAATAGAAAATACTCAAAATGGCTAATGTTCTTCTGGATGGTAGGAAACTGCCTTAAATATATGCCCAATCACGCCTGACATCAAACTTTGGAGAAAATCTAGGCATGTAAGTCATAACACTGCACTTTTTAGTTTTAGGTCTTTTTGGTGATGGTTAGCCAATGAAAAATTGGAAGAAAAAACTCAAAATGGACAATATTCTCCTAGATTTGTCACAAATTATGGGCTATAATTTTTCACAAATTTTAGGCCAAATTTGTCATTACTTCTGGGCTAGATTTGGCACTAATTCTGGGCTAGATTTGGCACAAATTCTAGGGTAGATTTGGTATAAATTCGGGGCTAGATTTTGCATAAATTTTGTGCTAGATTTGACACAAATTTTGGGTTAAATTTTTTCACAAATTCTGTGCTAGATTTGGAACAAATTCTGGGTTAGATTTGGCACAAATTTTGTGCTAGATTTGTCACAAATTCTTGCTAGATTTGTCACAAATACTGGGATAGATTTGTCACAAATACTGTTGATAGATTTGTCACAAATACTGTGATGGATTTGTCACAAATTCTAGACTAGATTTGTCACAAATTATGAACTAGATTTGTCACAAATTTTGTGCTAGATTTATCACAAATTCTTGCTAGAGTTGTCACAAATACTGGGATAGATTTGTCACAAATACTGTGATAGATTTGTCACAACAAATACTGTAATGGATTTGTCATATAATTTGTCATAGAACTCGACTCATTTATGTTTTTCTATCCTACAAGCTTCATTTTAACCTCAAACTGTACTCGTCATGACTTTTAAATCAGTGAAGTTCCACCTCTTAACAAAAAAATTAACGAGCCAAACTCCAGTTCCACGCGAGTTTCAAATTTCTAGCTCAAGTTCACCCACAAACTATCAACCCGACGATAAGCTTGAAGAAAATTCGACTCGATTCGGTTCGTAAACAACCCCACTCTCACTTTTTCGAGTCGATCAAGTTTTGCTAAACGACAACCACACATATATATAAATGAAAGTTCTAGATACACACACACTCTGTTTCTTTTTTCCCCTGCCTATTATATAAAAACCAAACCAATTCACAAATCCGCCATTAACGAACGATCAAGCAAGCTCCGATAAAACCAGAGAGACAAAATCATGATCGAGGTGGTGCTGAACGATCGGCTGGGAAGAAAGTGAGAGTGAAATGCAACGAGGACGACACGATCGGCGATCTGAAGAAGCTGGTTGCAGCACAGACGGGTACCCGACCCGATAAGATACGGATCCAGAAGTGGTACACCATTTACAAAGACCACATCACGCTCCAGGATTATGAGATTCATGACGGAATGGGCCTCGAGCTCTATTACAATTGAATGGAAATCGAGATCTGAGTTCGTTCGGATGGATCGATTGTGTTCGATTCTGGTTTCTGGGATTTACTCTGTTTTTTTTTCCTGGGTTCAGAGTTTTGATGATGTTGAGATCTGTGATTAAGGGTTTGATTAGATTGTAGTGATGGATAATTAGGGTTGTTCATGAGACGAGCCGGGTCGGATTTTGTATTTTCGTTTGTTCTGTCGGAATTAGGATGGTCGGAGATTCTGGACGAATATTCAAATTGAAAGGTTTAATACTAGGAAAAAGTTTGATTTCGAGAATTTTATATGAGATTTCATCACTTTAGGACGGAAAGACCCTGGGCGTGGCTTAGGTTGGTCCACTCCTAAATCTCGTCATTGTTAACGTCCATGATAGGCTTGAGCTTGGTTTTGGTCGCTTTAGGACGGAAAGACCCTGGGCGTGGCTTAGGTTGGCCCACTCCTAATTCCCGTTATTGTTAACGTCCATGATAGGCTTGAGCTTGGTTTTGGTCGGGTTCGGTCTTGGCTTGGACTCTGACTGAAATCATCGTTAACAAGCTTGGCTCGATGACCATATCTAAATCGAGTTAGTTTATGAGTTATAAACGAGCTGGCTCAAGTGAATTTTGAATTATAATAATTGAGTTATCTGGAGCCAAGCACGAATGGACAAGTGGCGAAACTAGTGGTGTCTACCTTAGACTCGAGCCCTAGATCCTCTAGACTCAAATAGTTAAAATATGTATATTTTCTTAAAAATGTGTCTAATTCAATCCCTGTATGCTCATACTCTTTTTCCGTGTTCTCAACATCGATCTATGCTAAGTTTCTCGTCATAAAAAAACCGGTTAATCGGCTCGAAATGTGCACAACAAGAAGTGAATCATCATCATCACCATCATTCAATGTGACTAATGTACCAATTGGCTTGTGGTACAAATGGCTGACTTGTGAAGTTTGTACTAGTACAACAAGTGTACAAACAAAGGAATTAATACAAATCTGTTTGCTACTGTAAAATAATTTCCCCAATGTTTGTAACCAACAGCATTCTGTTGGTGTGAAGTTAATGAGCACTAGTAGGTAGATAGCACATTCATCTCCATGAAGGCAGTCAATTTTTTTACCCGTTTTATCCCAACAACTCGAGTTTACCGAGAATAATTGGAAAGGGGAGTGTATGTATATTGTATGAGTCCTGACAGAGTCAAAATCGGAGTTAAAACGAGTGAGTTATGACTGACTGAAGATTTTTTATGTCCATTTCTGATTTCAGATACTACGATATCCTAACCATCATAATTTCCTCGTTTGACGTCGGAATTGCTCATCGTTCATGTCCATGTATTCATATCGACATATACTACCTAAATTCTTAATGATGAATATTGGTCACACATACATATACAGGCCGAGTTAGATGCTACCTCATCAAATGGTTGCCATTTTTTATGATGGGTCAGAAGCCTCACAATAGGTCATTTTTCGGGCGTCCACACCCACGTTTAAACTCCAATCCTGCTTCAGCGACATGCTCCCACGAAGACGATTCATTCATCATTATCGACAACCGCCTACTACTAGTCCTTCTGGTTAGCCCTTGTTGAAAGTCCACGTGCCAGGAAATGGACAAAGCCCGCTACCCTGATTCCTTAAGTATTTTCTACCACACGTTTGCTAGAGTTACTTTTAATGAGAGTCGAACCCGATACATTTACCCAAGTGGCTAATCACATTACTCAAAATTAATAGATTTATAAAGAACAATCCATTGGGAACCTAAAGCATAAAATTCCAACTTCGATAGGGTTTTAGGGTTTTGTGTTTTGGTCAATTGAATTGCACACGACTAATCTTGGATCTCGTGTGCAAATAAATCCAAACTAATAAACAATAGGGAGTTGTGCTTGAAAAAAAAATATTATGTTGATAATATTTCATTGTTATAGGGTTGTTTCATGTGTCGAGCTGAGCCAAACTTCAGTAAATTCGTTACTTTTTAGGCGAAATCGAGCTTGATATTTGAAGTTCATGTTGAACTCGAGCCAAGTCGAGTCTGGATCGTTAGTTATTCTTGACGAGTCGGGTTTGAGCTTAACTTGAACTTCACTAATTTATAATGAGTACCATTTGAACTCATATTTAAGTTTGTACACTAACATACACGAGTAAGACCTTAAAACAAGTGATCCTATAACTTATACAAGTATTTTACTCACGAGACACTAATCAAGCTCAAACTGGACCACTAAACACAAATTAACTATACAATTTAGTTGATTAATACATAGGATTCAACAATCTATGTACAATAAATCTCTCAAACATCACTCCCCATGAGATGCTCTCAATCTCATCAAAGAAAAAATTTTGCTTTGATTTTATTTTTAATTACCAAGATTAACACAAAGCACATCCCTCAATTTAAGGGGTTTTGGAACTGAAAACTATAAAAAAAAATTAACAAATTTAAAGCAATTTAATTCGAAAAATTCATGTTTTTTACCAATTTGTTTTAATAATTAACAATTTCATGTCTTTTTTTGACCGTTTGGCTTCATTGCCCTAGATTCATTGGAGTTTGTGGCTTACAAGAAATTTGCTACAAGTTTTTTATTAAATTATAACCATTCAATTTCTTACAAAATATTTAATTTAGTGTCTCCTAGAAAATTGTACATTTGAAATTAAATAATTTAATATCTAGATATGTCAAATTTGAAATAAAATAAAATTGATATGAAAATAGACAATGTAACGAACTTTGAAAACTCAAGATATATATGGTTAATTTTTGCATTACGATACTGGAGAGGGCTAGAATTGAGCCTGTAAGAGAATCTCAGTGATCTGTCCATGTCAGTAGCATAGCTGAGATTTCGTCCAAATAAGATTCATAATAAGAATAAAATAATAAATATATTACAAATTTTCACCTTTCACAATGTTCCAATACTATTTCCATGTTTTTTTTCTACTATTTTACAATACATTATTTGTCGAGTGATATCAGTTTTAACTTAGTACGAGTGGAGTTCAAAGTTTGAATATTGAATTTAACGTAAATTTATACATAGATTTAGAAAAAATAATAATAATAAATCTCCACAAAAACCTACTCATATCTCGTTTCTACATCCCTGGTATATGAGAGCTAGTTAGTTGTTTAAATAACTAAAGTTTATCAATCAACATTTCCTCATCAATATTTTTTTACAATTTTAAATAGTATATTATATCAATAATTAATAATGATTTTTTAATTATAATTTCAAACTAATAATATCATGGAATGAAAAAAAAATTGTTTATATAATAAATTAATAACCAAACAAAATTGAAAATACAATAATAAGATTGAGTGGCAAAATGGTTAATTATGGAGTCAAATAAAAAGGCCCAAAAAAGTGGACCCAAAACAAAGGGAACAGGCCCGGCCCCCCAAAACGGCGTCAGATTAGGGAACCCTCACGTGCACACATTGCATTTTCACTTCATAAAAAAATTGGTTCCCTTTCCCATACACTACACTATTCATTCATGCTCATATCAAGGACCATGTCGAGGCTTTTCGACCTTACGATCGCGACACTTGTCACAATCTCGTTATACTCTAACCACAACTGAGTTTTGGTGTTCGCGGTCGTGACAACATGTCACGGTTTGTATGTTTTTACACACGGAAATCGTTAGTGGTCACAATGTCTCACACAGTAAACTGTCCACATAACACATGATATTACACAGTATGATTAATTGTAGCCATATCACGTTACAGGATGGCATTTGTAGGGGTTAGGAAGCTTTATCCGTCCTGGTGTTGTTTGTGAAGAAGATGAACGAGACTATGTGACCGTGCATAGTGATCTATTAGTCTACTGGCTGTTGAACCAAGTGACGGTGAAGAACAAGTATCCACCGCCAAGAATCTCTTCGATCAATTACAGAAAGCTTCAGTCTTCTCCAAGATTGATCTCAGATCAGGCTAGCATCAACTGAGGGTGGCTAACGAAGCACGGGTTTCCACACCTGGTATGGACATCATGAGTTTCTAGTAATAGTACCTTTCGGTTCAACTAATGCTCCATGCTGCTTTTATGACATTGATGAACAAGTTGTTCCGCGAATAAGTTCGTCATAGTGTTTATTAACGACATACCGGTGTACTCCAAGACAAAAGAGGAATCTACTCACCACTTGAGATTCCCAACTTTGTACAAACAAATGAAACAAAAAAAAAGAATAATTAAAAGCAAAATAAAATGGGGATTGCCAAAAAGGCAGTCTGTAGTGTGTACTACTAAATACTATTTAACTATGTAAGCTGTGACCCATAGGCCCACGCCCGACCCGGATCATGTTTTCTGCACAATTTGCCAGCTGTCACCCAGGGCTCGGGCTCGGGCTCGGTGTTAGAATGATTCCAAGTTTACGAGTTAATCAGGTTATTGGTCAAATGAAAGTACTGGTTCATCGGGTTATGAGTTCTTGTTGGTTCTTCGGGTTATGGGTAGGACGAGTAGTGAGGCCCATCGGTTCACATGATGGATTACACTAGGTTACGAGTTAATCAGGTTATAGGTCAAGTGAAGTACCGTTTCATAGGGTTATGAGTTCTTGTTGGTTCTTCGGGTTATGGGTAGGACGAGTTGTGGGACCCATTGGATCACATGTTTACCGGGTTACAAATCAATAGGGTAACATGTCAATCAACTTGCATGTTTCCTTCAAGATATGGATTGAACGAGTTACAAACTATTATCTTTTGAGTACGAGTTAATCAAGTCACGGATCAACCGATCACATATCAGACCTCAGATTGCACATAACGAGTAGGTCAAGTCGAACGAACTTTGATTTCGAATCGAAACCGCGCAGATAAGCAGAGATCATTCAGTCATGAAACTAATTAGGGCAAGCAAATCCCATTACAATACATCAAATTTAAAATGTTTTAACAGAACAGAGAACAGAACATGATCCATAACAAACCCTAACACACAAAGGTACTGTCTTTTGATTCATACTAAGCTTTCTTCTAAGCAAATAAGCTCAAAGCTCCTCTCTTGTTCGAACCCTCGAGCCCGATCTCGACATTACGGGTCATCTCAGCCATCCATGTCCTGAAACAGCAAAAACCCAGTTCAGTTCCACGAAATAGCGAATCAAAACTGCATAATCGATCACGAAACTACGATGTTACTACCTTCCGATGCTGATATTCCCAGCAGGATTCATCACTATGGTCAGTCTACTAGCAGTCCTCGAGAACACACTGCAAAACGAACGAGATAAATGATGAATAGTTCGCCTATCGAGCTCGAGAGTTTACTCATAAGGAAATATGCCTGTTTTACCTGAACAGTTCCTCTCCGGTTCGTCTAACAGAACCAGCTGCATCGCGGTACAGAACACGGTTCAACATCACTGCTCGTTCCATTCCAAACATGTCTGCAAGCCTAGTGTACAGCTCCTCGTACGTGGCAAATGCGGTGAGGTCAATCGTCCTCCCTGAATCTTCCGATTCGATGAACACCTTACAGCAGTAGTGACGATTTCCAGCTTCGTCGTCACTCTCGCTTGAGGAGACCTGCGAGACAGATTCGCTGGAACGATTACGAGCTCCTCCATTTGCTGCTGTGTGAGTATCACCTGGCCAAATAGTAAGAACTCTTTCTTCTTCTTCTCTGGATGGTCACAAGGCTTCTCCGAGCTCGAACTCGAGCTACCGATAGTCAGCAAGCAAGACACGCTCTCGTTGCTGCTGCATTGCGGATTGACAAACTGCTCGAAACTCGGAAAGAACTTACTGTTGTTAAACTGGAGATCTACTGATAAAGATGCTCCAATTTGTGAATGCCTGGCTCCCTGTATGCCTGCAGGAGTGTTGTTGTTGTAACACAAACTACTGCTGGAGTACTTAAGAGTGTTGTTGCTTGTGTAACAAGGCAACTGAAATCGCCCGCCTTCGAGTGGGAAATCGTCGAAACGCGACTTCTTCCTCGGTGGCGAGAATGGTAATGGTGGTGGTGGCTGGATCATCGGCATGCTCGAAACCAGCTCGACTAGCCACGGGCTTACTCGTCTCACGTTCTGCAGCAAGTCCGGCTCGTCCCATGTCACCTGCACAACAAGGAAATAGATCGAAATGCATCGCTCAGTTACACACAGTTTCGAGATCAGATACTACTGAGTCGAATTTCGGCCTAATTGGAGAAACCCTAACCCTAGCAACGCAAAGTTCGCCTCTTTACAGACAGTTTCGATATCGATATGCAAGACAATGTACTTCCATCACTAATTAGATTAACATGGAATTCGAATTTCGGCCTAATTGAAGGAGAAGCTAATCACCTGGAGAAGTCGCCATGGCGAATTCGGCCACCGAATCGGATCGGAGACCTGAACAGAAGCTACAGTGCCATTGAACCAGCTGACTCTGGAGGAATCCTCAGTCTCGAACGCCATCTTGAACCTCATCCCACAGCTCCAACGGATTCTCATGGCTTCCTTAGCCAAATCGGCCTTCACGTAGAACTCAGGACTGCCACCTCTCGGATAGTACAGTACAGTAAACGGCCTCCCTTCAGCTGCTGATCTCGCCGCCTCAAGAACATCCGTCGCCGTCACCTTCGACGTCGTCGTGGGTACTTCTCTTCCACCTCCGCCGTCGCTGCCGTTTCGTTTCATCGAGACTACTCCGCCGTAAGGGCTGAAAATTCCACCTGCACACCAACTGTTTGCGTTAATGCCCCAACCAGACTGGCACAGCTTTTCGCCACCGCTCTTCCCGCCACCGCCGCGCTTCGCGCGGCGGATTCCAACGCAGAGATCGCCGGACTCGGTCCGGAGGAAGACGATCGAGTCCCCGGCGACGAGCTTCTTCCGGTTGACGAACGCGCTCCACCCTGTAGTCAACAGATGTCGCCGCGGAGTCCCGCGGTAGATGTGGCGGAACTTCCAGACCTCGCCGTGAACATCCCTCGCCACCACGGTCTGAACAGGGGGATCGGCGGCGTAATCCAGACGAGGGAAGATCGTCTCGGCGCAGTAGCGAGGGACGGAGAATCCGCCGCCGTTGTTCGCATCGGACTGCGTCAGCGTCTTGGCGAACGAAGATGGTGGTTTTTCCTTCATCGTCGTCTCCGGACTCACAACCTTGCTGTCGATTGGGACGAAGGTAAGCTTGGAGAAGACCTCGTCGGAGTCCTGGTCGGCGAGGAACTCGACGGCGGCGACGCGGCAGAGGACGGCAGTGGGAAGGTTGGGAAAATCTGAAGGGAAGTTCACCGGAGATTGAGAGTGTTCTGCGTGTCCTTGTGGGAAGTAGAAGACGTGAGAGTTGAGAGGTGGGATTTGAACCAAGCTTCCTGCACAAGCTTGCCATAGCTGTGGATCTACAGAGCTCTTCTCCTTCATTGTGAGAAAATAAGAAAATCGAAGCAGCCAGAAAGGGAAAAGGCGGTAATCGAATACCCAGAAGCTCAAACTTGCAAAAACGATGAGAAAAATGGATTTAAAAACAACCCAGAAAGGGAAAAGAACAGTAATCAAACACCAGAAGCTCAAATTCACAAGAACGATGAGAAAAATGGAGAAAAACAACAACCCAGAAACAGAACAGGACAGTAATCGTCTAATCGAATACCCAGAAGCTGGAATTTGAAGAAACTATAAACAAAAAGCAACCCAGAAAGGGGGAAGAACAGTAATCGAACACCCAGAAGCTGAAATTTACAGAAACGATGAGAAAAACCTACCCAGAAAGGGGGGAGAACAGTAATCGAAACCCCAGAAGCTAAAATTTGCAGCAACGAGAAGAAAAACACAACCCAGAAAGAAGAAAGGGCAGTAATCGAAAGCCCAGAAGCTGAAATTTCAAGGAAGATGAGAGAAAACCAAAGGATGAAACAGAGGATGATGATGAAGAAGAAGAAGATTGTGATGAATGAGCCAATTAAAAGGGGGAAGGAAGAAGCAGAGATTATGTATGAGAAAGGGAGAGAGAGACAGGAGTAGAGACAATTGAATCGGCCGATCTGGACAGTGTCAGTGTTTGGCCTTTTTAATTGAAAGCAGAGGACTCATCAGTGAAAAAATGGAAATCAAAGAAAGGATCATCAGTCAGTTACTGTGTAGAGTTGCAGACCATAGACTGTTTACCATTTCAGGGACGAGCTGATCGAGAACAGTTGAAAGATTTCGGTTTTGATTCGTATTCGAAACGCATCGATGATTACATACACAAACCGTGATAGCGGTCTTGGGGAACTTGTCCCTGAATTTAGTGTTATCGAGTCATCTCTAATCTATCAGTTGATTTGTTTTCTCATTTCTTGTCTGTCTGTCTGTTTGATTCGTTTTGTTTACTTTTTTGAACAGGTATAGAATTCGAAATGCATTGATGATTACATACCCAAATCGTGATAGTGGTCTGGGGGAGCTTGTCCCTGAATTTGGTATCGTGATTTTCACTATCGAGTCGTCTCTATCAGTTGATTTATTTTCTCATTTCATTTTTGTCTGCTTGATTTACTTTCGAACGAGTGTAGAATTCGAAATGCATCGATGATTACATACACAAATCATGATAGCGGTCTGGGGGGAGCGTGTCCTTGAATTTGGTATCGTGATTTTCACTATCGAGTCATCTCTATCAGTTGATTCGTCTCCTCATTCTTTGTCTATCTGTTTTGTTTACTTTCGAATGGGTAGAACTAGATTGTAGTTTGAGGAAACTTATTCTTACGCAAAATGTTGATATTGCTAGTCGAGTATTTATCGTTAAAGTGGAGGTAAATTAGGAAGTTTACGCGAGGCAGTGAGAGAATGTAAGATAAAGAGTACTCACTATATTTACGAGTTAAGTTGGACCAGAGCAGGAACATATCCCACTTGACAACTGAGTTTATTAAAAAAAGCGTATGTATAATCGTTACACAGAATGATTACACATGAACATTAGACTCCACTTAAACTCGATCGAAAATTGGTTCAACCGTTCATGACCAACTCATTATCCTAAATCAAAAGTTTATTATTATATTATATTATATTAAAGTAAGTAATGACATTGGGATTAACACCAAGAATTCAGTAACTTTGACCTGTTTTACCTTTTTTACTGTGTTTGGTTAATTTTCTTTTGTGTCTGTAATGTCATATTTGGTTCGGTCAACCAGAATTTACCGCGAGGTTAATGCTGACCGGTGGGTGAAAAACTTGGCTGTGAAATCGGGAACAACAGTTTCATTTTTAACTGAACTGCCACAAAGGGTGAAAATTTACCGCGAGTTTAATTTTTTTACCGTTACCCTTTTCGGGTTAATCTTAAAAATTTACCGCTATACCCTTTTCGGGTTAAAATCTCAGCACACGGGTTTTGGTCCCCTGGTTTTGTGGGTTAATAAGCTGGTTTGTACTTTGTGTATTCATTTTAGAGGACCGTATTATTTTTACTATTTACTAGGTTGTAGGAATGAGGGCTATATTAAATGGGTTATGAATTGTAATTTTTTTTAGTTTATAAGTTGATCGGGTACGAGTTAATTGGATTTTAAGAGTTATTTGAGGTTATAAGTGATGGGTCATGGGTTGAGAGGCTCATGACCCCTTTTCTAGCATTCGCCCACCATCAAGGAGTCGTCATGGACCGTCGTATGCCTGTTAGGAGGGGGATATTCGGACACCAACTGCTTTGCGACGCACTGTAGAGTACTTTCAATGTCTAGTCAGAGACATTCCCCCCTCTGCAGGTCCTGACGACAGTCATCCCCTACTGTTTAGAGCCCCATCCAGCACCCCCCAGATCGAGCATCACCAAGATACCACTAAAGGAGTGACATGTGTGGCTCTGACCCATGTCACGATGAGCCTGTAAATATGCTCATGTCACCCATTCAGCTAAGGGCACGATACATACACTGAGACCATACGCCTGATACTTCACGTACACTGGATGCTATGAACATTCACCCTCAACAAATGGATGAACCCTGATATTTCTTTATTATCCGCTCATTCAAAGCTTTCATTACTGCTTGCGATGTATACCGGATGCTATGAACATTCACCTTCAACAAAGGGTTGAATCCTGATATTTCTTTGTTATCCGCTCACTCCACGCTTTTCTTACAATTGTATCTATTCGGTTGCACTTGAGTCATCTACTTGAGCCAAATCCAATGAGGATTATGGCTATAATTTTTTGCTTGTCATGTAATTACATGACAAGAATGAAATGGTAGCATATTTGTTTGTGCTTTTGGCTCTTAAAATTTGGTGATTAATTCGATGCATTGAAGAATGGATGTCTTATTCGTTTACTCTAAAAATTGCAGGCTAAATATAGGACAACACTACCTTTTCAATTCATAACTTTGACTACAAAACAAGATTTTTCCACTTGTTTTTCACTTTGTTTGTACTCTCTTTACCACATGTATGTTTTCTTATATGATTTTCAGAGCTGGTAACGTTGTTGACTAATTATAATTACGAGTGAAATAGCCTGTCTAATAGATGGTATAGCCTGTCAAGTACCGTTGCGTCTAAATAACTTGAGTTGTTGGAAGAGAGAGTTCTGAATGGATCTTATATTGTTTACTAACATGCCCCTCTCAAACGAAAGAGCTTGAAGTTTTGCACAACTTCAATAAGACATGTGCAACAAATTGGAGGTTAGAGAGATTTTAATAGGCCTTTTATACACAAATTGGTGATTATCAGGATTCAAAACTTTGAGAGTACCTCTTGTTGGCCGGTCAGAGGCTATGATATATATACCATGTCAGGTCCCAATAACTCGAGCTGTTGGGAAACAATTCTGAATGGATATCTTATATTGTTTACCAACACGACCTGAAAGATCAAAGCGGGTTGATTTCCTTCTAGTCCTTGATCATCTTCAAGTTCCTTAGAACGTTTACATAAGAGGGAGTAGAGATAAGCTTAACCCGTTGTTCAACGACGTATGAAAGACAGAGAAGTATATACTGAAATACCCGTAAACCCATAAACATACTTTCAAATTGAATCATCTCATAACGAAATACATACACGCAATCCATAGAAATTGTTTAAAAAAAAAAACCAAAAATTTCATTTTCAATCAAAACATACCATGATAGAGAAATCATGTGATTAATTAATATTGCTTAATCAACAATTTACACGTTGGATACTCCGTTAATTAATTATGATCAATATTCATGGTACCAAACACATAGAATAAGAATGAAGAACCAAAATGGAAATAGACAAAAAAATAATTAAACATTGGCATTGTAACCACTAACCACCCTTTTACGTGAAAACCGTCATTTGATTATACATATATACACTTGTCATTTTCTAGCATCTAGATACTACGTGTTCACTACTCACATATTTATTAAATGGGTATTATTCGTACCTGACTTGCGACCAACGAGACTAACCAGGTACAAAATCAAAACCATCCCCATCCCGGACCCATAAGGGGAACCCCAAATCTATCTTTATATATCTGGATTGCAATTAGATTTTCAAGATGAAGCTACGATTTTCAGGGGATTAGATTTTTTAGAAGAAACGATATATAGACTACTCGACCAATGATTTGAAGTGAACAACTGAATGACTGGAAGAGAAATTTGGTATGTCCCGTTAAATATAGATGATATGTTGTGGCTAATACAATGTCATTTCATACTGGGTACCCATCGGGTTGGGTATGGGCAGAGGCGGATCTGGGGGTGGGGTTCCCAGGCCGCAGCCCACCCGGGTCTAAAGCTACGAAACTATGTATATTTTCGTATGTGATTTTGTAGATTGAGCCCAATACATATGAAATGACCCAGTGTCTTGATGCATCCTGGATCCGCAGGGTGGATACCTTCAAACCCGTTACTCGCTCTAACTAGGTACGGGGTTTGCCCATACCTGTCAACTTTACCCGGTTAACAGGTAATCCCTGCCCCAATCAATCGAATTTCAGGTGGGTACCCGTTTTTTTGGACACCCATTACCAAGCCTGTTTCTTTGGGTGGATATGTGGGGTGTGGGTAGCCGGTACTATATGTCAAGTATCGGCTCGTATTCGTGTGGGTATTGGGTATCTATAACTATAGTAAGTATTTATGAGTCATTTTCAATAGTTTATTCATCGGCCGATATTAACCATAAGAAGTGGATAATTAAAAATTAAAAATCCTAGGAGAGAATCATTCAATTTGTTTGTATTTGCATGTCGACGTTGTAACCCATGCAAGAGAATATTGTTTGCCGAAAGTCCAAAACGACGTCGAATTATCGACATGCAGCAACTTAATTTAATTTAATTTAATTTAATCTTAAGTATGTAGAAATTTAATTATTTGTTTATGTCATATAATTAATTTTCATGTGTTTGTTTGAAGAGTAAATGACATTATTCTCCACAACAAGAAATTAGACCCTCTCTATTTGTTTTTTATTATATGATGGCTTACATTACATAATCCTATGGACTCACAATTATATGTCATCTTTCATGATGTTTTGTCCAATTGGGCGGTTTAATAAGTGATTTGATCTCGAGGACGATTGAATTGTGGTTGACTAAGTTGCTTGGTGTTCCTTGGGCGTCTTGTAGTCTTCACAGACGTATAAACAAGTAGTAGTAAACGTCTGGCTATGAGAAAGGTTAAGTCGTATGATAGTGAATGGGGAGACAAAGTCGTATGATAGTGAATAGTAAATGTCTGGCCTTGAGCGTATAACTTAATTATAAGCGTGTGAACCAATATTGCGTGTGTAGTAGGTAGGAACCAGGTCATGTCCTGTTAATATTAGGGTCACTTTTCCATTGATGGCGTCATGAGGTCCAAACAGAATCGCATGTCGTCGATTAATTGATTACCCGTCTTTACTAAGATTCTAGTGGTTGCTAGACGTACGTAGAGCCAAGATCATGCTCAAACGTAACCCTAACCATATGACCATCGAGATTGTAGGCCTATTGACACAATGAGCCGCCTTTTGTATTCGTTTCAGGTGACTCTGAATGAACCATTGTTTGGATATCATCGAATACAAGTTGTATTATCGACGTATATATACCTAGACGATGGCAAAACATTTCAAAGCCTTCAATTCCATGTCAATCATAGCGAGTAAATCATCAACTTAGATCATAAAACATCAAACATCTTCGTGATAACTCTGTCATTGAAACATGACCAAACTTTAGCTGGCATGATCATCGTACTCTCTTTGACATAGAAAATCACGGGACGTAAAATTTTGTTTTATTTTATTATTAGATTAAAAATAAGAAAATGGGTTTTTGTTTTTTTTTTTTTTAAATTTTCACATAATAACAAAATTAAGCAAAGGTATGTGGGTTTAGGTTGGTGAAGAATGGACATCTATACCGACAACCAACCAATCCATTTATCAAACTGATTAATTAATGTTGTTAGGAAAGTGACTTCACATTATTCATTTATTAATCAAAACAACACAATTTTCAATAATTAATTATTAATTTTTTATTATTAAATTTTGGATTTATTCATAAAAAACAAAAAAGGATTTTATTAGCTTCATGATTTGTTCCTTCTTGTTGGATATAGGTTTGAGTTTGGCTCGAGTTTGATATGAGCTTTTGTAAGATCGATAAAAATAATTATAGCTCGAGTTTGGTTCAAAATCACCAGTAACTAGCTCAGCTCGATAATCTTAATGAGTTTGTCTCGGTAGCTATACATGAAGCATTAATTTTGTGGAGAGTTTAGAACAAAAATGAAATCACAAATATAAACGTCCAAAGAAAGTCAACGTACATAAACCTAAGTAACCATCAAGCTTGTATTTGAGCTAGCTCGAGAGCCACTAATCGAGACTTTATTGAACCGGCTCGCGAACTAGCTAAATCGAGTCAGCTCACAAACAAGATCATGACACGAGCCATCTCACGAGCTTATCAATCAAGTCATGGTTAATTGAGTCTCAACTCATTTTCTAACGAGCTAAATTCTGAACAAAAATTTCAACCGTTTTACGAGACGAAACACTAACCACTAACCAACAACTTAACTAGTCAACAACCCTATTTTCATGTCTTTTTGTAGACAGGCCAAGGCCAGCATATGCAATTAATCAAAAGTTCCCATATTTCAAGATGTATTAAATCTGTAGTATAACTAAAGTAGGGTGGTCCTTTGGTAATTTGACCACATCAAATAATTCATTTTGCCGCCCATTAATAAATCTTTCCCTTTGCCACTTTTAGCATTACTCAATTTTGCAACTACCACTATTCATTATGCAAAATTGAAAATCACCACTCTTCCATTATGAACCCTAATAATAGAGGAAAAACATAGGTTTTGATCCAATGTTTTCAAAATGGTATCATATTGATCATAAATCAGTCATCAAACTCTATAAAAAGTTATGGTAGAGTGATCATCTCCGACATTTGTGGCTTCTTAGATGAGTTCCTAACACTGAGACTCTTTGTGCTACCTGGATAGCACGACGATCCATTTTATGGCTCGATCGTCATATCGATGTCTTCCAATTCAGGAATTAGTAAACCTCTCGATTTTGGTCGGTTGATATTTAATGCTTTACTTCTTATTGGCTCTCTGATTCTTTCCTCTCTTGTGAGAGTTATACATGACAAATAGAAGTTGACTATATTAGCTATTCATCCTAGTATTTCTCGAACGATATCTATTTTTACCACGTATTACTACGAATCATAAATTCACCCTACATTAAGTAAGCTCATTTAGACCCAAATGATAATCATACCAATTGATACTAGATTAGTGGCGGCCCATTGGCCGGGTGTGAGTCTCGACTTCGGTCCGTTAATAGTTGAGTTTGATCCAGAAATGAAAGAATATAAAAGAGAATGGTGTAAGTTATTAATACTAACTCCTACTTTCTTGACATATGATGATGCAGGGGTTTCTTGTTCTAAGTGGAGCAATTTTAATTCAGTTCTACAATGTGGTTTGCAAGGACAACCCAAGCAGATTTCTACTCCTCCTAGCAATCACCCCTACCTTAACCTCACTCATCCTCAATTCAGTTCTACAATTGCTCAAATTCTCATATGATTAGTTTATGATTTCAAAGTTGGAGTAGAGATCAGTCCCATAACATACTGGAAAAATTCCAGATCATGAGCATCGAGTACAAAAACATGAAGATAGAATACAATGCATTAGTACCAATGCTACATTTTCGAACATGTTAGTGGCGAATTCATTTTAACTGATAAGTTCAAATATGTAGTACAGGTCAAACATGCATCATCCAAAAAAATAAAGTTAGAATAAAGTTAAAGATAAAAGATATAAACTATCCATCAGCAAAGATAAAAGAGAAACCCATTTAGAATAAAGTTAGAGCTTCCAAAAAAATAATCCGACTCAATCCAACAAAAAAAATTAAACTACATTAAAGCCAACATTTCAAACCTAATCCAATTTTAATATCTCAAAACCCTTAAAACTAAAATAACTGCAATATAATTTACCTATAATACAATGAATAAATGACCCGATAAACTCCCAATCCAATGAATCTGCCCGTTGATCCTCCTAACCCACCCGTTTGACAGCTAAAAAAATCCCGTCATCCAACCAATTTGATTACAAGATTGAAAAGATGTGAGTACTAATTATTACCACAAATGTCTTTGTAAGCTTATCATGTTTCTTTGTTTTTAAGAAACTTGTTGTTGGTGGCTCTAGAACATGGTTTCTTTGGGGAAAAGGGGAAAACATCATATTCTAAAATTAAACACCATAATAATTGTGGAGGCACAAACACATGTTCTTGGTCCTAATAATTACAACTTTAGGGATATTTCACAATTGGCTTAATGAACATCTAGCTAAGCAAGAAAGAAGATTAGTACCTTGTTTTGGCAATTCTAACCAAATGGGTCATCCTTAATTACTCATTTTCCATATGGGTCATCCTTAATTACCTCATTATCTTAGCCTAATTTCTTCATTAGTGAAAGATTATTTTGCTTCCTCATTCCATACCATTTAATTCGACCTTGTTTAATATTGATTTATATTCACTTTCATTTATACTGATTTCAAAAATTAAAAGAAATTGTGTTTAGTTAAAAATAATAATTCTTGATTCGATAATGGGTTTTAGAGACCAATACAATATTTAAAAGTGAAAAATAGTTATTTTTAAAAATTGTTTGCAAGTTCATAGAAGGTAAATTCATTTTCCTCTCTTGTTTACACATGACAAAATAAAAGTTGATTATTTTAGCAATTCATCCTAGTATTTCTCGAACGATATCTATTTTTATCACGTATTACTGCGAATCATAAATTCACCATACATCAAGTAAGCCCATTTAAACCCAGATGATAATCATACCAAGTTATCTAAACTATCCATTGATAAAGATAAAAACAACTTTTTTTTTTAGAAAAAAACTAGAGTTGTCAAAAAGTTGACCAACTCAATCTAACTCAATTACAATTTTAAATTCTTAGAATTCTCACGACAACCAACTAACATATTTCGTTTTTAAGTTTTCACTTTGATTATATTTTTTCTTAGTTTTCAAATCATCTATGCTAAAATTGTTACTTAGCGACATATTAGTTTATAAGAAAAATTACTTAGCTGAAATTTGTATTCCACATAGGATCGGTAAATTGTTTGAGCAAGTAATCTTAATCCTTATAGGTTCAATTCCTTTTACAAGAAAAAAATTCTTTGTAATGTGTACCTTTGAACAAAATGAAATTGGTGTGTCAGAAATCGACCACACAAGCAGAGCTACATGAAAAAGAGTAAAAAACTGAAGTTCCAACACACATACATTACTAACACTCATGCAAGAAAACCTCATCTGAACACACATACACACATACATTTTTATTTTTATTCCTGCATTGTTTTTTTCTTAAAAAACAGAGTCTAGCCTAAAACAAAATAGAGCTCCAACATATCAAAGCTAAAGGATGACCGTGAAAGAAAACAAAAATAGAAAGGCCCTCCGCTGAAGCCTGAAGCCTGAAACCCCCCATTTTATATGTCTGTTTTCTGCCTTTTCTTGTTGTCTTTTAATTCTTGAAGCCTAACAGCATACATTGGTAAGCCTCTGTTGTAGCCACTTTGAATGCTTATCATCCATACTATTTGCGTTACACTGAGAATTCAGAAGATGTTCTAGTTTTAGTTCTGCTCAGTGAATCGAATTATCAGTCTTGGGCGGGATCCATGCGTCTAGCGCTCTCACTGAAGAAAAACTCATGTTTGTCCATGATTCAGCACATGCGCCGGTGACAATGGATCTTCTCTTTCTGTCTTGGCAACGGGCCAATAGAATGGTGTTGGGTTGGATTTTTAGTGCATTGGAGCCGACGGCTGCTGGAAGTATGATGGGGCTTCGGCTTGATTCAGCATTCGACGTTTGGCAGTATCTGCAGGATCGGTTCAGTAAGTCGAATCTTATTCACATCTCTTAGCTGCAAGATCAGATTTATTCATTGCGCCAAGGTGAGCTTTCGGTAGCAGACTACTTCAAGCGCTTTAGCCTATGAGATGAGCTGGTTGCTTCTAGGCCCATGCCTAGTTGCATATGTTCTCAGCGATGCTCCTGCAACGCTATTCCGCGCATTCATCGCTCTCTGGAGGCTGACCGGATTATGCAGTTTCTGCGAGGGTTGGAAGTCTCCTTTGCTGATACTCGGTCTCGAATCCTTCTCATGGATCCTCTCCCGAGTATCAGCGATGTGTTTTTCTTGATCGTTCAGCAGGAACGTGAGTTTGCCGCGGTAAAACCCTCTGATCGTCACTTTGAATCTTTAGATATGATTACTCTGCCTCCTACTACTTCGAATGTATGTATAATTTACATTAAGATTTTGGATTTTGTTTTGTTTTTTTGTTATTTTTTGATTATATTATTTTATGGGGTTGGCGGCAGGGTATGTGTTTGGTCAGGAGTGATGTTGTTGATGCTGGCAATATTCAACGCATGTGTAGTGATAAACAGGTTTACAAGAGTAGCTGGCGAGATGTTCGGGATGCTCATTTTCGTACTTTTTTTCAAGAAGCTATCAAGGTACACAACATGATGAAATTCATTCGAGTCCAGAATTCAAATTTCATTACCTATTGATTCGTGTATAAAGATTTATTCAAGCCTCTGTGAGTGTGACCTCAAATTTATTATACAAATCTTATCGAAATTGTGAAAATATCTTTTCTAAGAATTTCTGTTCGAGGGGCTTATTGATCACCACCCTCTTCGTATTCAATATTCATTTCTACTGCACTTTGTTTATTATTTATCTTGTATTCTATTCGTGTTTGTTTTAATTACAAAAAATAGAATGTTTTTTTCTTTTCAATTTTTTTTTATCTCAGAGGGGAGTACATCTCAAATTCTCTGATTCACATTCAGTATCTTTAAGCAGGTCTAGTACTTATTATTTGGTTACACAATTTTCAGGTTATTTTATTACTTTGACAAATTTTATTTTGTCGTTGTGATGTTTGTTTTTGCACAATACACATTTGCATCTATTGAGTCAGTCTTATTACCATGTAACCTGTAAAGCTGACAGTACATGGTATGTGATGTTGATCAAATGAGATGGTTGCTATTCGATCGATAAGTGTTTTAGTTTTTGAAGGGTTCAAAATCTCCATGAAAAAAAATTAAAAAAATTAAGTTCGAACGCACATACATCACTACACTACCGCTCGTGCAAAGAAACCTGATCTCAACCTTCCAGAAGTTAAAGCGATGATCGATCAAATAACAACTATCCTTTTTTTATCAACATCATATATCGATCGTGTATCATGTAGCTCTAACTTACAAAATAGCAACATTAACGATAAATGTCATACAAATTGTGTTACATCATGATCTTCCGACATTTACATTATATGTCACTATAAAAACATCAGAAAATCTTTTTTCTTGTAGTGTGTACCTTAGAACACAAAAAAAACTGGCTAGTTAGAAATCAACCACACAAGTAGAGCTACATAAAGAAGAGTAAAAAATGAAGTTCGAATGCATATACATCACTACCACTCATGCAAGGAAACGCCATCTCAACCCTCCAGAATTTAAAGCGATGATCGATGAAATAACAACCATCCCTTTTTATCAACATCATATATCATATCGATTGTGTATCATGTAGCTCTAACTTACAAAATAACAACATTAACGATAAATGTTGTACAAACTGTGTTACATCATCATCGGTCGATATTTGCAGTATATGTCACTATAAAAACATCACAAAATCTTTTTTCTTGTAGTGTGTACCTTATAACCACACAAGTAACATAATTATATGGGTTGATACACTCCCACTCCCTTAACTAGCTGGTTTTGGGCCAGTTTATGCATTCTTTTTCAATGATCTGGTGCACTATGTCGGGCCGGTTTGATCAGTTTGGGCCTAAGCCCAGCCCATTATATGGGCTGCAATTGGTTTTTCTAACCATAATGCACCATTTTCAAGAACACGAGAATAGATTACATTAGACTTAGTTTCAAGAACTCGAATCCTCGACATATACTCGTTTTTGTTAACTACTTTATGTACCACCATGTCGAGATAGGATTACTTGAACTCGAACACGATGCTCAGTCAAAGTAGATAACTACTTCAAGAACCACGAAGTCGGAGAGAATTACTCAAACTTTAACCCGATGCTTGGTCAAGTAACATAATTACTTGGGTTGGAAATCAATTTCAGTGATTATGTCTGAGTGATCGGGTAGATAGAACCTTATTTGGCATCTTTAAATGACGTGGTAGCCTAGTTGACAGTTCCATATAGACAGATAGACGAAAATATGAACGTTCATAGACAACAGTGACTTTGTGTAACCAACCCTAGCTTCAAGTGAAGAAGTACAGAACTCAAATTCGATATTCACTAGATTCCAAACCCGATATCTACTCAAACCCAATACCTACTTCAAGTGCCGGAACCTCAAACCCGAACCCAATAACTACATCAAGTAGCACTAGGTCGTGAATCGCAAGAACTCAAACCACACACACCATTGACTCGAATTCAACAACTACATCAAGAACCACCGACTCGAGAGACAAAGACGAACTCAAACCCGATACCAACTCGAACCCGGGACAAAAACTTAGGGTAACATAACAATCCAAAATTACAAACTCAAGAATGAGCAAACAAAAAGGGTTCTGCAATTACACTAGGAGCAGCAAGAAAAATAAAATAAAACCCTAATTCTTACTTTTCGGCAACATCTACAATCACACACACAAAGAGAAGAACATTAAAGCTAAAGCCTTTTGATGAAAAGCTATCTGCTAAAAAGCTTCTAGCTCTCAAGTCTCACCCTTTCTTCCTACCCTTATTTTGACCTAAGGTAAACTTAATAATGTACACATGATCAAAGAACAAATTAAACCCTCATTAAGCAGAGTATCATCTGATATAAGAGATTACAGGCGCGACACATAGGTTCTAATTCAGTCTATTCTGCTCCTAAAACGATAACGATCGATAACGGAATGCACGATTACCAGTCAAAATCAGTGTCCGTCGCTGTTGGGAGCTTTCATCCTCATCTCGAGAACCTTCCTGTGCGAGTTGGAGTGGAGTGCAGGGACGAAGGTTGGACTGCCGGCAGGGCGGTACTCGGGGAACAGACGGCCAGACCTGTGACGAACACCGCAAGCGTTGCAGAGAGTTTTCGGCCCCATGGGTCCTTCTCTCCACTGAGGAGTCTGTGTCACTCCACAGTGTGAGCATTTCCTTGTTGTGACAGGCGGCTTTCTCTTGGTGTCGGTGTCGGTGGAGGGAGTCTTCTTCTTCTTCTGTGGTCTGCTGAGGAGATTCGATGTCGTCTGGTTGATGTAGGGCTCAGATTCTGATTCGAGGTGGGATAGCGGGTGAAGCCTTTCGCCTGCAAATAGACGGTGGAAGAAGTCGTAGGTGCGGCGCTGGGAGCGTAGGCCTTTGCTTCGAGGACGTTTGGATGCGATGCCGATCTTGGGGTGGTGCTGAGTTGGATTCTCGGCTGAGCAAGAGGAGCTGCTGTTCTCCAGGACAGATACTGGACTAGAGGTTCTGAACGACTTTTTCAACTGGGGAGATTCATTGTGCTGGAAAACATACACACAGCAAATTCAGAGCAGCATCAGTTACGGATTTATGGGTAGTAAATCACTATAGCAAAAGAGAGACATCAGAGAATGATAACACCAAGCTACATGATGAAACGGAATCTCGTAAGGAGAAAGACCTATCTAGTGCCAAAACAAGCAACGAGCTAAGCACCAAATGCTGCACCACTGACAGAATATGGACCAAATAGAAGGCCCTCACAGTAGAAATCAGAGCAATTACATCTGGGAAAAGAATTTTCGACACGTTGAACGTCAAAAAGGAGGCAAAAGGGGTGACATCTCTGTTAATATCAACGGACATAGGTAAAACAGTCACCACAACAGTGTTGAGTGAAGCTTTTCAAAGTACTCTTGTAACAAATCCAACAATACCACAAGGGAAGCAATGTAACTAAGGCATGTACCATAAGATGCACGAAAAGATTTTACCATCCAGCAAGTCTTTGGTTTCTTCACATCATATGCTCAAGTTATATACCATATACGATACAAAAAAGTTACCAAGTTGCTGTTACCATGCTAAGTAAGTCTGACAATGTACTAGGCACAGAACAGGAGATGAAAGATGAATATAACATGTATAAACGTCCTCACAATACAGCAACTGCCACTAGAAACTAACATCTTCCAGGAAAAGAGTGGAAGTACACACATATACACACTCAAAACATCTATGAATAATCAACAAAACAAAATGGTCAATGCATAACGTATCACATATGCAACAATGTTTATGCAGAAGCATATCATTCAAGGCATAGGTCTGTTTATCACACAGCAATTTCCAAAACTCACCACAACTGAAGAACTTCCCTCGACTTTCACAACAGGCTCAATGCCTTTAGCACCGCAAATATCAGAAGGGAAGTTAGGCAGGAAAACTGAAGGAGGCTCAAGGTCTTTAAATTTCGCCTGCCAGTCCTCTTCCCCGCCGCCAGGATCAACATCCTCTAGAGGGAAATCAAAGTACTCCAACGTTTCATTGAAGAAATCATCCGAGACCTCGCTAAAATGTTTGTCGAAAAACCAAGAGTCGCTCATATTATTAACACCTGCAGAGGGCAAAACACAACAAAGAAAGATAACCGTCGTTATCAGAAACCCACATAAGATGACGTTCATGAAGGCCAATCGAGCGAAGGGGGGAAAAGATAAAGAACAACGAGACAAGACAAACCCTTAAACATGCGATTAACCTGAACATCCGGACTCAAATTTTTTGCAGCCGAAAATTCTAAGATACGACCACATTATGCCAGATACACTTCTTATATATAGGAAGAATCATGAGAAGGAAACTGACCATAAAAAATTAAGTGATTATAAGAATCTAAAATGATACGTTTTCCCCACTTAATTATCCTCCAATTTCCCAATCTTGACATTTACAGCAAATCCACTTTGACTAAAAAATATGACCCGCACGAGATTATTGGGCTTTCATTCATCAAACCTCGTCCAAATTCCAAATTCTATGTGGAATATCCAGTAGAACTCGCCACATTAGGTTATTCTACTCTGCCGAAACTTCAGTCAGAGACATAATAACGCCAAAATTAAACAAACCGACGACTCTTATCAGTATCACATTGAACTTTAGTACATTAAAACTCACCTTATTCGATTTTCACAAAGCTTCAATCTTACTAACACCCCACACAGCCAAAAGAACAATGCCAATGGAGGGTTTATCTCCTAACTCTTGGATTAAAATATAACTATGATGGAGGACGAAAATGGGCGTCGGGTCAAAAACTGACCGACCCCGTTCAGTCCCAACTCAAACCAACCCATAACTCGAATTGATCAAGACTAAGAGTCTACAACAAACAATCCACAACTCGCTAAACTCAACCAACTCAAAAGTACAAAAAAAACGACAATTGAAGTGAACTGTGGTCCAATTAACCCAAACCCGATTAATTTCCAACTCAATGAACCAGTAAACCGACTCACAATGACCCACTCAACCCACCCTTTCAACAGCTGTAGATACCCTATCGTTTTCTTCGTCTCACTGACATTTTATCGAACACCTAGACTACATCCTGAAACAATTCACTTCCCACTGAAAGAAGAAAAAAAAAACAACTGCAAGCAAATAATCAAAACCTAATCCCACCACAACGTCAACAATCAACAACAATTCATCAACACACCAGCTCATTACTCTAGCAATATCACAAAATCAAAACGAACACACAGGAAGAAGAACCACAACAACAACAACCAAGTAAGCAAAATTGAACAGCGAAAACGGCGAAACGAAGAACGGGATAACGAACTGAACCTGGGGTGAGAGCGGGAGGGGACAAGTTGAAGGGAGGAACAGAAACCCTAGAAGACTAGACAAGGAAAACAGTGGGAAGTGTCGGCATTCTGGTGGGAAATGGAGAAATGAAGGAGACTATGGGAGCTCAGCAGCGAAGGGGGAAGTGGTCGGGCATTAGGAGTGCGGCGGCGGAGCTAGTGCCGGTGACGGCGGAGGAAGAAGATGAGGTGGCGGTGGAGAAGTAAAGAGAGAGAAAGAGAGCGCTTTGAAATCTCGATGTCTGATGAGATTTTTTAGGTTTTCTATACTTTTGATAGGGGGGAAAGGGTTTTGATTCTCTGTGGGCGGGTGCAGGTGGACTCTATGTGAATTTTGGAAAGTGGATATAAATTTTATGGTATATAAATAAAAGAATTACGTTAAGAACTTTAAAAGGGATTTAAATAAATAAATAAAAATTAATTAGGTTTTGTTTGTTGTATTTAAGAGGATAATTAATTTTGGTGATTTCTTTTTTAGGTAAATTCGTTAATGGGTATGGTCAGTACAAATATTTTTCATAATGCTATCCAACTCGATATGGAGTGAAGTATAAGAAGTCGAATGACGCGCACCAAATGGCGAGCAATTTGGTTCCTGTTTTATAGTTTGGTGATTCTTTTGATAATAGAGGGCATAGTTTCGTGAATTTCTATGTGGTTTGAAATATATGCTTGATTTGGTGTTTTTGAATTTGATTGGATTATATATGAGAATATTTATGGCATGTTTTACGTGAATTGTATACAAAAATGCAAGTCTGTGGTTGGCTCATGCAGAGCTCTTCTTATTAAAAAAAAATGCTATAGTATGGTAAACTAACAATGAAAATACGAAAGTGGATTATTTAGATGTTTTACGTATGAATTGTGTCGAAAGCTATAGTATGTTGTGTCGAACGGAAAAAAACTAACAAAATCAAACATCATATATGATATTTAGATCACGTGATCATCTGGGACTGACAAAAACAGTCCAAAACATGAAAACAACGTGTAACATGTTGGAGATCATTTTATTGCTAATCTCTACGTTTTTCGTCGTAAATATCGTCAATCTCATTAATGCCCCCAACGAGCTAGGTAAAATTTTTGAAACAGCATCAACAATCCAAGAAGGAGGTGTCTACCCCATAACTGGGGAAAAATGAAAAGAAGATCGTCATGTCAATTCATGAACGACCTCATTCCTATCTCTTCTTAATTCTTTTTAATTTCTATGTTATGATATATTTATAATCACGTATTTCTCATGCCATGCTTCTTCTTTCTCCGAATTGGTTCCGTCTATCAGACATTTTTGACATCAAGTTGATGCAGTGACCAAGATCTGTTAGCTGCAACTGACAAACTTACTCGTATGGAATCACTTTCATTTGACTCTAGACTACGATTCAATATAATTTCTAAATTTTTACTATTTGAGTAAAAAAAAAGACATTACCTACTCAAAACCTTAAACCAATGCAAAGCCAAAATTTGTCATACAAGCAAGTAAAAACGAAGTACTTAACCAAGATGTGGTTGATTTATGGGATGTAGATCAAACGGTGGGAGAATGCGGGTGCATTGAAGAGCTCGGTGGAACGTGGAGCATGGGATTATGGTAATGATTTAATGTGATATTGAGAGAGCACCGACGGTTGAAGGACATGCCATCATTTTCTCTTGTTGGTACCAAACAATAATTATAAAAAAAAAATGGTACAAAAATTACAATTTTAAATTAAAATAATAATTAGAAGAAGATAAATACAAAAGAAATTAAAGCACACTCAATATTATCCTAATTTAATATCTAAAAATGGTATTAGGTTAAACATCATAAAAATTAAACATAAATTTTACAATGATATAGTTGTATTAGGTTAGTAATCTAATATGGGTGGCTTAATGGTAAATAGTTGAGGATGGTGAGGTTGGTTGTCTCGAGTCGGTGTCATTTTTTCGTTAGTGGTTTGCTGTAGTGAAAGTAGTTATAATTTACGTGTTTTTTTATGTATATTGGTAGTTCAGATTGTTTTTTTTTTCTTAAGCAGTGTTTATATTAAGTCACGTGTTAATTTAGATTATGGATTCGTTATCTAGTGGTAAAAGGTTTCAAATTTAGGTTGAGCGTGTTCCATATTCAGATCTTGCGATATTTTATCGAAGAGATATTCCATCTCAGACTACTTAATATAATGTATGCTTCATATTAGTATCTAATCGTTAACTGATTGTCTTGAGAGATCATAATTCACAACTTCACGAGAGCTTCTCGATTAATAGTTGCGATCATAAGATGAGGTAGGTTGGCTTTCCCTCGTTATAATACAAGAGAAATTCAACCAAACAACAACAGCTATGATTTACATGCATTCTCATATATATAAGTGGTTCAAACTATAGTCTTTTTCTCGCAGGAAAATCTGCATGTAATTACGTGTTATTAATTTCATATTATAAATATGTTATCTAGGGTAAAAAGCTTCAAATCTAGACCGAGATATTCCAAATTCAAAATCTGACGCATCTATGTTGAGACAAATATTTCATGTCGAACCACCTACCATAATGCATTCTCCAAATCACTACCTTTTTCGCTAACTGCTTATCTTGAGAGACCATAACTCACAATTTCACAAGAATTACTCAGTTAATAGCTACGGTCATAAGACGAGGTAAGTTGACTTTCCCTCATCATACAATACAAAGGAAACTCAACCAAACAACTTCCAATATCAGTAATCCACGATATTTCTCAGTTGACTCTCCAACAAACACGAAAAAAAAAACAATCTAACTCACTTCTTCATCATTCGTTATTTAAAAAATTGTTGAAAAAATTTATAAATCAATTGAAGGTGAATCCTTAATTTTTTTTCATTGGTCGTGTATGTTTGGTGGGGAAATAATAATAATAATAATAATAATAATAATTAGTTATTCACTATGCAAGCAACCATTATAGTTTTGTTCATATTAATTAAATATGAAAAATAGGATAAATAAATTAATAAAATTAAGAAAATAAAATAGAAAAAAATTAAAGAATTAAAGAAAGATAGCATGTGGGATTCACATGCCTCATGCGATCACCAGATCCCATCCGATTCCAATTAGTCGGTGAGTAGATCCAAATGTGTATTTCTATGACCTAAACCATTCATCAATCATTTAGTCAACTTACTTGACCGGTTTTCGATATCGTTGACTTGACCGGTTTCGATCTACAGAAGAGTCTTAACGAAATTACCCGTTAGGGCTTTTACTTGATACTCGGGTTTTGCAGTTACCGAGACAAGAATTGATGGTAGGTGACACTTGGATGGCGCTGCACTGTGTCTGGGTGATGTGGCGCCACTCAGCCAACGCCGCTACATACCTAGTCATATTAATTTTGCAGTCAATTGTTTAATAGCATGCGCGACAACCATGTTGTTTTAAGTGCATCATGGATGGCGCCTCGTCACCCTGTTAGCGCGATGCCATCTAGGCTAAATTGTCATTAATTTTTGTCCCAAAACTATAAAAACCCTGCATGGTTGGCGACCAAACATGATGCAAGTACATCATGACGATAGCGCCCTGTCACCCAGTTAGCACGTGTCAGATTTGTTCAATTTTGGACAATGTGCCACTAAAGGTAAATTGTCATTAGTTTTGGTCCCGATAACTACAAAACCCTACTCATTTCTATCACATTGTGAATTTCGTATTTTTACGGATGGCTTATTTTGATGATTAAGAATTGAGCCTATTAGGAGTTATCAAAAGCAGAAGCGTAGGCACCTTAAACTCATCCCCACCCGTTTCTCAAGTGCCACGACATGTTGGTATACAAGTCGCCAACGAAACTAAACGATTCACGGTTCACAAGATCGCGGCAAACCCATCAAACGAACAACAACCAACTTCTCGATACAAAGGTCGAACCAATACGATTTCACAAACACGGTATATTTACCAAAACAGATGGTAGTAAAAATGAAAATGAACAGTTAGGAAGTTACACTGTCTTTCAGTTTTTAACCTAATTTGTTTATTCTTTCTTCTTCTATATCTTGACTTTGGAGATGATCCTTCTTCTTGCATTTACACAGAGAAGCAAGAACAAGGCCAGAAAAACCATGCTCATTAATGGCAGCATTATTCTCCACGACATTATTCCATCTACACTGCTGCTGCTGCTCAATATGCTCCCAACCAGCCCTCCCCTGAAGCCTTCCTGATATGTGTAGAGCGTATACACGACAAGTCAGCTTTCGAAAACAACGAACCGAGAGAGGAAGAAGTACAACAAAACACGACTCGTAAACACAAGGTCAAAAGAACCACAAGCTGTTACAAAGTGGTTTATAGGTTCATCAGGTTGCAGGCTAATCAAATCACAACTCACTTGGTTTACTGGGTTTTGTAAGATTCTCGGGTTAGGCGAGTTATGGGTTGTTGACTTTTGGGGAGTTGATATTATTGGTCGAGTTGGGACTGGAACGGGTCGGGTCAGCTTTCGACAACTTAGGGGCACAATCAGTCAGCTTTAGAGCTTTTAAAACCACTAGAAGACGCGGCCCGAGAACTATGACTCGAATACAAGATCAAAGACTAAGCAAGCATTTGAGTCAGGTTAACTTTAGAGCCTTAGAATCCCTCAAGCTTTAGAACCACTAAAAAAAGCGGCCAAAACCACAACTAGGAAAACAAGGTCAAAGACTAATCAAGCACGTAGGTCGGGTTAGGACTGGACTGAGTTGGGTCAAGCTTTAGAAACCACTCGAAAAAGCGGCCAAAACCATGACTCGGAAACAAGGTCAAAGACAAATGGAGCATGTGGGGGGTAAGATGCAAGACTTTGATCTGTCTGGTAGACATGTGAGTGCCAGCAAGAGAGAACCACATGAGAGCACATTACAGAAGAGATACTTACAGCCATGCCAAATCTTTGCAATGAGGTTTCGTGTTGCTTAGCGAAGAGGCTCTGAGCGTATTTGTAGAGCTCGATATCGAGGCTGTTGAGAGATCTGATCTCGTCGAGGATCACATCAGAAACCTTACCACGGTACTGTTTACCGGATTCCGGATGTTAGTTCAAGGGATGTAAACTGGGTCACGATTCACGAACTTGTAGAAGTAAAGAAAACAGTTGTTAGTATTACCTCCTTTGAGAAGTTAGCTGGAGCAATCTGCTTAAACGAGATGGTTGTACGACTGGACTGTGTCTTCCTTAGATTTTTTTACGCATTTTCCGTAATGATCCATAAGTTTCTCGAGCGTCATCTAAACATCGAAAAGGGTTAGGGGTCTAGGGAACAAGTGAATTGTTGTGCAAAAATTCTGCAGAAATTAACTTACATGTTCCTCATTGTCGCTCGACTCTGTGGAAGGAGCTGAGGTGTTTGTCTGTCATCATCGAGAATAAGTGTCGGTATTATCTAAATTAATTGTTGATATTGTAACATCTATTTGCGAAACAGACTGCGCAGCCGCACCTGATGGTCCTCGTGGTCGGCCTCGAGATCCGAGCTCAAAGTGCTGTGCTCTGGAGCTGATCTTTCATCCCCCTTGGTAGAGGACACTGACGCTAATGTCTGGGATATTACCTGCGATGCAACAACATTTGCAAACATCGTTGCAGACTCTTTGTGTTCCTCGGTGAGACCAACATACAGCATATTGTCCAACCTTTTCTGCAAGATTCGAAATCAATCTATCATGAACTTAGGGAAACAGTCACGGGAAAAGCTACTGGGATGCGGCATTCTTTCGAAAAGAAGAAAAAACACGGAGAAAAATCTACCTGGTTACCTTGGCAACTTGAAGAACATAGTCTCCTAAAACCTTGTATTTCCCTACACAGTGACGAACTTCATGCGCTTCTGGGTAGTAGGAATTGTTAGTTATTCCAGCAACCTGTCAGCCAAAAAGGGTACATCAAAATCTTTGTAGTAAACGTTCAGCAGCAAGAAGGATAAGAAACTGCAGCATTTTTATGAACTCTTAAGAGCCGGGGGGAAATGAACTGTTTTCATGTATTAAGACGACAAATCGACATTACAAGGACACCATGGTGATAGAACATTCCCGAAACGGTTAAGTTCGAGAAAAGAATATAATCGACAAGCTCTTTTTAATGCTATGGCAACTTTTAAAGGCAGTTTTGCATAAACGAGGAAAAAGAAAACCTAGCATATGAAACTATAATCAAGAAATAAAGCTCAACATGGACTGAAACTAAACTATGAAAGTACCTGAAAAGTTGCTCCATTGTGAACAATGTCATGAGCCATAGGGTCATTTATATAGTCAAGTAACGGCATCACGAATTCGTGCATGCTATATGTATTATTGCTCGGAGTATACGAGCCTGTAAGCTTTCTTGCCTCCCTCTGCATAAAAAAATAATGACACATGAGAACAAATAGCACAGAAATAAGATCTCACTCCTTTGAAAAATAACTGCAGGGACGAGGAGAACATAGGCAGAAATTTGTTCTTGAAGATCAGAACAAAGACTAGAAATAGAGTGAGTATTTGATTTTGTGGAGTAGTGGCTATTAGTTTTCAAGTCTCTCATTCCGGTTTCCAGAGGAATGTACGTAAGGGAGCTTCGTATAGTTTAATATTCACAAAAAAATATCCGAATTATAAGCAGCTCAGAATGAAGTAATTAACCTGTAAGAGAGTTACATACCCTAGCAAACAGGTCTTCTCTCATCCATGGAACCAAGAATTTCCATGGCCATATGTTCATTGTACTAATCCCATTTTTTCTTTTAGCACGAGGAGAAGGTTCTCGCACGGCCATAGTCAAGTTAGGATGCCCCATGAACCTAGCTGCTACTTCAATTGAAAATTCATAAGTACTAAAGACACGATCAACTGGATTCCTGAGTATGGTAACCATAGAAGTTCTCTCCTCGGGAAGTTTAGATATCATGCTATAGTCATCGTGATTAACCATTAGCCTGCACCTCAGTTTTCTGTGAAAAAAAGGTCACATTTCCACATGGCTTAATCATTACCCTAAAACTGCAAATCTACATAATTCCCACAATGCAAGATGATAAAGGAGATGGTACCTTGGGTTAAACCGTAGCTTATCGTAAGAGCGGGGACACTCATCTCCTGTAGAGTACAACTTTCTCAAGAAACTGAAAACAGATATGCAAAACACCCCCACAGATAACAGAGGAGACGGTAAGGATTTACTTCGGCAGGCCAGAAATCCCATCACTCAGGTGATTAAACGCAGAAAAAGACTGAAGATCGTACCAGTGAAAGTATGCGCGGCCTCCAGTCCTTGGGACATGAAGAAAAAACAATAAATCTCGAAGCGTATGCTTGTCCTCCTTATTTTCTTGTCCAAGAGCAGAGGATGACCACATCTTGACAGCAGTTTCACACCGGCCAAAACCATCTTCATCAGCAAAGATGTTTGCTAGTGGTGACAACATGTGATAATAACAGAAACTCCACTCAGTTATCAACTCCAAGAACACGGTACACTTACAGACAAAGCTAAATTCACCAATCCCTAATCCTACTTCACAACCACTTGCATTCCCATACAATCAATCGCAACAATCTTCCTCTCCGCTCAACAAATACAGAACAGATCTCGAATTCTCGATTCAACAAGACCCATAGAAACTAACAAGCATCAACAAATCCATAAGCTTGAGAACACAGAAAGAAAGACTCAATCCAATACTTAACCAATAGAAATGTAACACCAAAACCACAACTTTCATCCAATTAGCTAAATTCACCTTCTAATCCTACTTCAGAACACAATCAAAACAACTAGCATCAACAAACCCTATAAAGCATCAACACAGAGAAAAGAGTTCATCACATCAACAACTTACCCACTACAAGAGCAAGCACCAGAACCAGAACCAGCCTGAGAGCAGAACCCATTGACTGGGAAATCCCTTATTCAACTCCTTCCAATAGCAAACACTCTGCACAGCCATGGAATCATCATTTCATCTCACAATAAATAAACAAACTCTCGAAATTTCTGGTTCAGCTGAAAACTTGCCTACTCGCTACCTACAAACAGTGATCGGATACTCGGATTCAAATGCAAAACCAACCGAAGGCTAAAATTACACAACCCTAAAGCAGACAAGGCAGCTGAATTGAATTGCCAACAAAAAATAAGAAGAAGAAAGACAGCAATTAGTGGAATTCTTACCTGGTTATCGAATTGAGCAATCTCGTGCTCATAAATTTATCATTCACAGAGCTTTTTTTGTTTGTGTTTTTAATCTCGTTTCCCTCGCAAACAAAAAAAATTAAAAAATTGAGGACCCCACGATCGGGAAATCTTCCTCTTCTTTCGAGAGAGGCTTTGATTGGAGGATTTTCACGGCAGCTAAACAGAGAGGAAGAACTCCGGCGACGGATTGGAATTGGCTTATTCTCCGATCAGAACGAAATAATGAGAGTGGCGAAGAAAATTAATTAATGAATTTAAATTTTATTTTACCCAAATCGAGAATTAATTAATAAAAGGATTAAAAAGGAAAAAGGAAACCACTCAAATTAGGGATTTATTTTGGTTGGGAAATTGTTAAATTGGGGGGAAGAGTTCCTACATTTAAATTTAAAATTTAAAATTAATTGGGGTAAATTAATTTTATTTAAGTTTATTTCAAATGAGTTTAGATAATATCATGCTAGCTCATGAGTTAGCGAGTGCTTACCACCATAAGAATACTTCTCCGGGAGTGTAGAAGGCTACTTTGAAGGGAAGAAAGGCTCGAGGCAGGGGGACCCTTTGTCTTCTGCTCTTTTTGTGATTGCAATAGAACTCCTGCAGGATGTAGCTGCTGGAGGGAGAATCCATTTTCATCCTAAACGTAAGAAGATGTCGATAGCGAATCTTAGTTTTGCTGATGACTTGTTAGTGTTCACTAGTGGGTCTAAGGAAGGGATTGATGAGATAAAACGAGCATTGGCTGAGTTTCTATAAGCATTTAGGGTTGAAGCCGAATCCAGATAAGACTGAGATTTACTACCAGAGATATTATTTTGAGAAGTTCAGGGCAGTTAGTTAGTGTGGTGTTTGTGTGTTCTGGAGGTGCGGATTTGATAGTTGTTTAGTTTGTTGCTGACGTTCCTAGGGGCTGTTTGGCTGCCTAGTTTGTTTCGGGGTAGGTTCTGTTTTGTATGATTTGAGATGCTTTGTCGGCAAGCTCACGGAGCTTGATGAATAAGAATTAATTATTCAACAAAAAAAAAAATCGTCAATTGATGGTGATATCTTCCTAAGATGTATCTAAAAGTTAGGCGTGTTACAAAATGGATGATTCTATGCTAAACGATAACAATCATGAATTTGAGAGTCAAAGCAGTCGAAAGATCTCTGCAACTGTTATCCCACAAGGGAGACACGTAAAGACAAGAAATAACAAGAGATGGGTCGCCCTTTATTGTCTAACTATTAAAACCCCATCCCGAACACACCATATGCGTAAGCAATGGCGTAACCAGGATTGGTATAGGGGGGAGCCGAATTGTACATTAAAAATTGGTGCCACCGACAAAAAAATTTCTTCAAATTTGAATAATAGTATAAATTTTTCATTCATCTAATACTAAGTAAAAATACACAATAAATGTTTTGGTTATAACTTATAAGTTGCTTAATTAGTAAAAAATAATTATATGTTCCACCGGCAATTTTTTTTTCAAATTTGGATAATTTATGATCAAATATTTAATTATTACACACTATAAGTGAATTATGAGTAACTATTATGTAAAATTTAAGACAACATTTCACCGAAACAACGTAGTGGGGGAGCCGAACTTCAAATACCCCGGCGCCAAATTCCGAAAATACCAAAAAATACATGTAATATTAGACTCGATACTGGGGGAGGGGGGCGCCGTGGCTCCCCCCTGGTACCGCCATTGTGCGTAAGTATGTTTGATCATTTTCTAACAACTTCTGTTACTCGGACATAATGATTAGTGACATGGTATCAAAATCAATCAACAAAGAAAAAAGATTTCAAATCTCGACGGTCTCCAAACCGTTGCACAAAATTTATCAAAATTATGCAAATTTCAAATTTGATTCACCTTTCGTTTGAGAGTGTGAAAGAGTCGAGCTCACAGATAATGTTGCTCTAGCAGGACACTGAATACCGTGCACTTGCATACTACACCTCATAGCATCACCGCATCTTAAAGGCAATCTCGATACTTCTCTATTTCCCGACTTTCCTAGCGTTGACACAACATCATTCTCGAGGGAGTTATACTATGAACATGTACGTACCACCCAAATCTCCTAGCTCGACATCAACCAAACGATTCTCACCTCGTTCATTCGCGACAGAGAGCCCGAAAACACGAGTCTTTTCGATATCAAAGCTCAAATGAAACATCATCATAATAAATAAATGATGGAAACCTATATACAGAGCTTTTTCTTTCTTCTTTGATGAATTTTGTTAAGAGTTTCCCCACCAAAGAGAACAACAACAACGCTACTTCTCTTCGGCGTTGCTCGAAACGACTCGATTTGATGTCATTGCTTCAACGACAGGCTTTCGATGGGTCGAGATGATTTAGCCTGCACGTCCCGAGCAGGTACTCGGGCAGCTCCTCGTCCGTGTCAGCCTGCAGCGAGTATTATCGGCAGGGCACTAATCGTTTCAAGAGCATAGGTAGTTTGATTGTTTGATGTTCTTACCTGAACCAAGAAGGCCATTTCGATGACGAGATTGCTAAGGTAACCGAGGACAAGACTAACCACGGCTCGTGCGACTGTCGATGATCCTATGTCGACCCCAAGCTGCACAAACAAGCACGGGACATTTCATCGACCGATTAAACGACTAAAATAGAGTAAAGAGTTTTCCAAACTCAGAATGCATTACCTCGAGGTAGTTCTTCCCGCGGAAATAGTTCATTTCCAGTGCTTGGCCGATAAGACATGCTTTCTTACCAACGCTCTGCTTCACTATCCACGAACCCTGGAGAAATTCGATAGATGTATGAGGACTGGACGGATCAGATTAAGGAAGGAACGTTTAGCTATGGCGATTTACGAAGCATAGTTCTTGATCGGCTAACCTTGGATATGTAAGGAATGAGCTTAAACCAAGAGTTCCTAAATGCATCGTCCCCATCTACGAAGCTTTGTAGTAAAGGCGAATCTTCTAAAGGCGTATTCATCATGAAGTACAGAGCAAGACTGTATGTTGTCGAACCTGGAACCTGTTTTCGTGGTAAAATAAACGAACTCCATGATTAGAAAAGGCTAAGCTTCCGAGGGTCATACTCTGGTTAGCTAAACTAAACGGATGAATTGACTTACTTGTATGTTTATGATCAAGAAGAACTCTGGGCCACCTTGAGCTGCATATTTCTGGAAAAACACAGTTGAATCGAGTTTGTCAGAGTATAACGGGCAATAATACTAGCTCGATCAGAAACTGATACAAATGCAAGGAGAAGATTTAAATCACCTGAACAATGCTTCCAGGACGGCCAGCTAAATCGTCTTCTCGCTTGTCAGATTTTAGCCAATCTGCAGCAACCATCTGCATCAAAGTGCCTTTCGCCTTGATCTGGAAAATAACATACAAAATGGAAGCTAGTTGACTGGATTTCGTAGAGGCATAATAGTACTTTACACATAGGATGATCATCTTTAAAAGCATTCATGTCAGGGTCATTATGAAATGCTTAAGACGGTTAGAACGAAAAAGAAGAGCTAACAAGCGAACAACTAAGCAATCAACGAGGACAGGTCAGTAATAGATCACATGAAATATTCAAATTCTCGTACACGACGTGTACTCGATTGAGCTGATAGAGGATTTGTCACTGAAAATGTACTCTTACCTTCTTTTGGTCTTGCAAATAGTTCTTCCCACGAATCAAAAAGGTCGACGGATCAGTCATTGCCCAGCTGGATAACAAGCTACAAGATTCATCTTTAGGAATAGTGGTCCCATAGCCGCCGCATGATGTATTGTCCGCTCTAGACATGTCATGTAAGTCCACATATCCCCTCTTTTGAACTGAAGCACGAAACAAGATTTCTTCGTTTTATAATTATGCAAGTAGGGAAAATTTGGATGCGACATAAGCTAATCCGCAGTACCATTGTCATTTTAGCACAAGATGCATCTTTATTTGCAACTAGAAACTATATAGACAGCATTACGTTTTGAAATATAAAAGATCAGGTGAAGTTATTTGATGAAACCATTATCACCTGCAAGATCATGCAATTTCTTCACAAAAACAGCGGCTGAAGATAACTTGGGTTGACGCAAATCCTGCATTTACAAAGTTGAGCCAAGTAAGAGACCAAAGTCATTCCTCTGGAAAACCTTATAATACAAACTGAAGTTGTCGAAAGACACTGCCTTAGACGAGAGACATCAAGCAGAGATCCGTTATCAAACAAGCAAAAGACTAATCGTCAATTAATGCTTACCTGAGAGCACGCTTCTGAACCAAAATCATAACTCCAGCATTCATTATCAGAGGGTTCTGGAACGTCAAAAAACTCGTCAGCAGCACCATTCAGGCCTCCTATGCTTGCGTGTTCCGAAGGTGCCTTATCTGCTTCTTCATTCTGACACATAATCGACTTGACGTCTTCATCAGTTTCCGCTTGAGCATCATAAGTTTCCACATCCACAACAGCCCTGTTCAGCGCACTACCTGCCAACTCACCCGATGAAAAATCGGGGGCAGAACAAGCTCCCAACTTTGCCCTGAACAACTCCCTCAGTGCTGCAAGTACAAACATAGATCATTTTAAACTTGGTTCAAGAAAATCATAACATGGGAAGACATCATCATTTCAAGGGGCAGCTTAATGTAATTGAACAACAGAATAGTACCCACAACTCTTCCGAGCATTCTAGTGGTTATAGTTCTGGCTGAAGAAGTTCGTATGTATGATCTCCATAATTTCCAGTCAACTGCAAGCATGTGCTTTACTACGGATCGTTTACCTTGGCTCAAGGGAGAAATGACATATCCACCACCTACAAAAGTGTTCAAGTTGTTATAGCAGGGGCTCGGAACATACTCAACACTCTAATTAGATAAAACATATTTGCCTCTATTGTCCTCCATATTCTATATCCATAAATCGGATGAGATTACAGTACGGATATAAAGTAGATGAATGGTCCTAAATGTCCATCAGCATAAAACTGTTTCAGGACAAAGCATAATTGAAAGTATAGAGAAATTGACTTCACATCCAAATTTAAGCATACATTACTTTTAAGGCAAGCACGAACTTAGCCTTTTTGTGGCGGACACTTCTTGTGAAATACAGAGTGGTAGAGGATAACTGCAACACAATTGTATAGAGAAAGTCAAACGCTACAACATGATTAACTCTAAGAAGCATTAGAAACAGATACATTTATTTTCAACTAGTATCCTACCATAAGTCCCATCATCCTCCCGTCGCCAGTACCGCCGCAACAAAAAGTCTCTTCGTTTCATTCCCCTGAAAATGTATCAACCATAAGAGATCAGGAACTGAGTCAACAACATCAGTATTAGTGTTTTTAGTTTCAAAACTAACCAAGATAGCCAGTCGTTATACAACTGCTTGTGGACAATATCAGTATGGCCATCAAGGTGTTCAACCACACTTCCTTTGTAGAAACAGAAGTCCCATCTGCAATGAAATCAAACAAGAAAAGTTGAGAACGGTAACCCTTTGTTATCATTTGAAAGCCAAGACAGGCTTTATTCTATCCAAACAAAATTAATACACAAGAGCAACCTGAGTTTCTCATTAAAAGATACATTTTGTTAAACATAAGAACTTACTCTGATCTTGTAGGACCAAGAGACATAAGAACTTACTCTGATCTTCTTTGCAGACGTTATCCGTAACTAGATCAATCTGGGGAAAAAAGTAGCCAACGAAACTAACGATTCACGGTTCACAAGATCGCGACCAACAACCAACTTCTCGATACAAAGGTCGAACCAATACGATTTCACAAACACGGTATATTTACCAAAATAGATGGTAGTAAAAACGAAAATGAACAGTTAGGAAGTTACACAGTCTTTTAGTTTTTAACCTAATTTGTTTATTCTTTCTTCTTCTATATCTTGACTTTGGAGATCCTTCTTCTTGCATTTACACAGAGAAGCAAGAACAAGGCCAGAAAAATCATGCCCATTAATGGCAGCATTATTCTCCACGACATTATTCCATCTACACTGCTGCTGCTGCTCAATATGCTCCCACCCAGTCCTCCCCCGAGGCCTTCCTGACATGTGTAGAGCATATACACGAGAAGTCAGCTTTCGAAAACCATGAACCGAGAGAGAAAGTACAACAAAACACGACTCGTAAACACAAGGTCAAAAGAACCACAAAGCTGTTACGAAGTGGTTTAATCGGGTTAGGGGGTGATAGGTTCATCAGGTTGCAGGCTAATCAAATCACAACTCACTTGGTTTACTGGGTTTTTTAAGATTCTTGGGTTGGACGAGTTATGGGTTGTTGGCTTTTGGCCAGTTGATATTATTGGTCAAGTTGGGACTGGAAAGGGTCGGTCATAAGTCAGCTTTAGAACTTTTAAAACGACTAGAAAACACGGCCCGAGAACTACGACTCGAATACAAGATAAAGACTAAGCAAGCATTTGAGTCGGATTGGGACCGGACAAAGTTGGGTTAACTTTTAACAGAGGCAAAACAAGTCAAGTTTAGAGCCTTAGAATCCCTCGAAAAACGTGGGTCGGGTTGGGACTGGACTCAATCAGGTCAAGCTTTACTACAAACAGCATCCAAAACCACAACTCGAAAAAACAAGGTCAAACACTGGATTGAGTCGGGTCAAGCTTTAGACCAACTAAAAAAAGCGGCCAAAACCACAACTTGGAAAACAAGGTCAAAGACTAATCAAGCACGTAGGTCGAGTTGGGTCAAGCTTTAGGAACCACTCGAAAAAGCGGCCGAAACCATGACTCGGAAACAAGGTCAAAGACAAATGGAGCATGTGGGGGGTAAGACGCAAGACTTTGATCTGTCTGGTGGACATGTGAGTGCCAGCAAGAGAGAACCACATGAGAGCACATTACCGAAGAGATACTTACAGCCATGCCATATCTTTGCAATGAGGATTCGTGTTGCTTGGCGAAGAGGCTCTGAGCGTATTTGTAGAGCTCGATATCGAGGCTGTTGAGAGATCTGATCTCGTCGAGGATCACATCAGAAACCTTACCACGGTCCTGTTTACCGGATTCCGGACATTATTTCAAGGGATGTAAACTGGGTCACGATTCACGAACTTGTAGAAGTAAAGAAAACAGTTGTTAATATTACCTCCTTTGAGAAGTTAGCTGGAGTAATCTGCTTCAACGAGATGGTTCTACGATTGGACTGTGTCTTCCTTAGAAAATTTGTGCATTTTCCGTAACGATCCATAAGTTTCTCGACCGTCATCTAAACATCGAAAAGGGTTAGGGGTCTAAGGAACAAGTGAATTGTTGTGCAAAAATTCTGCAAAAATTAACTTACATGTTCCTCATTGTCGCTCGACTCTGTGGAAGGAGCTGAGGTGTTTGTCTGTCATCATCGAGAATAAGTGTCGGTTTTATCTAAATTAATTGTTGATATTGTAACATCTATTTGCGACACAGACTGCACACCTGATGGTCCTCGTGGTCAGCCTCGAGATCCGAGCTCAAAGTGCTGTGCTCTGGAGCTGATCTTTCATCCCCCTTGGTAGAGGACACTGATGCTAATGTCTGGGATATTACCTGCGATGCAACAACATTTGCAAACATTGTTGCAGACTCTTTGTGATCCTCGGTGAGACCAACATACAGCATATCGTCCAACCTTTTCTGCAAGATTCGAAATCAATCTATCATGAACTTAGGGAAACAGTCACGGGAAAAGCTACTGGGATGCGGCATTCTTTCGAAAAGAAGAAAAAAACTGAGAAAAATCTACCTGTTTACCTTGGCAACTTGAAGAATATAGTCTCCTAAAACCTTGTATTTCCCTACACAGTGACGAACTTCATACGCTTCTGGGTAGTAGGAATTGTTAGTTATTCCAGCAACCTGTCAGCCAGAAAGGGTACATCAAAATCTTTGTAGTACACGTTCAGCAGCAAGAAGGATAAGAAACTGCAGCATTTTCATGAACTTTAAGAGCCGGGGGAATGAGCTGTTTGCATCTATTAAGACGACAAATCAACATTACAAGGACACCATGGTGATAGAACAATGCCGAAACGGTTAAGTTCGAGAAAAGAATATAATCGAGAAGCTCTTTTTAATTCTATGGCAACTTTTAAAGGCAGTTTTGCGTAAACGAGGAAGAAGAAAACCTAGCATATGAAACTATAATCAAGAAATAAAGCTCAACATGGACTTGAAGTAAACTATGAAAGTACCTGAAAAGTTGCTCCATTGTGAACAATGTCATGAGCTATAGGGTCATTTATATAGTCAAGTAACGGCATCGAGAATTCGGGCATGCTATATGGATTATTGCTTGTAGGAGTATCCAGGCCTGTACGCTTTCTTGCCTCCCTCTGCATAAAGAAATAATGAGAACAAATAGCACGGAAATAAGATCTCACTCCTTTGAAAAATAACTACAGGGACGAGGAGAACATAGACAGAAATTTGTTCTTGAAGACCAGTACAAAGACTAGAAATAGAGTGAGTATTTGATTTTGTGGAGTAGTGGTTATTAATTTTCAAGTCTTTCATTCCGGTATCCAGAGGAATGTACGTAAGGGAGCTTCGTATAGTTTAATATTCACAAAAAAAATATCCGAATTATAATCAGCTCAGAATGAAGTAATTAACCTGTAAGAGAGTTACATACCCTAGCAAACAGCTCTTCTCTCATCCATGGAACCAAGAATTTCCATGGCCATATGTTCAGTGTACTAATCAAACCGTTTTTTTTTAGAACGAGGAGGTTCTCGCACGGCCATAGTCAAGTTAGAATGCACCATGAACCTAGCTGCTACTTCAATTGAAAATTCATAAGTACTAAAGACACGATCAACTGGATTCCTGAGTATGGTCACCATAGAAGTTCTCTCCTCGGGAAGTTTAGATATCATGCTATAGTCATCGTGAGTAACCATTAGCCTGCACCTCTGTTTTCTGCAGAAAAAAATTATTCGCATTTCCACATGGCTCAATCATTACCCTAAAACTGCAAATCTACATAATTCCCACAATGCAAGATGATAAAAGAGATGGTACCTTGGGTCAAACCGTAGTATATCGTAAGAGCGGGGACACTCATCTCCTATAGAGTACAACTTTTTCAAGAAACTGAAAACAGATATGCAAAACACCCCCACAGATAACAGAGGAGACTGTAAGGATTTACTTCGGCATGCCAGAAATCTCATCACTCAGGTGATTAAACGCAGAAAAAGACTGAAGATCGTACCAGTGAAAGTATGCGCGGCCTCCAGTCCTTGGAACATGAAGAAAAAACAATAAATCTCGAAGCCTATGCTTGTCCTCCTTATTTTCTTGTCCAAGAGCAGAGGATGACCACATCTTGACAGCAGTTTCACACCGGCCGAAACCATCTTCATCAGCAAAGATGTTTGCTAGTGGTGACAACATATGATAATATCAGAAACTCCACTCAGTTATCAACTCCAAGAACACGGTACACTTACATACAAAGCTAAATTCACCAATCCCTAATCCTACTTCATAACCACTTGCATTCCCAATACAATCACTCGCAACAATCTTCCTCTCCGCTCAACAAATACAGAACAGATCTCGAATTCTCGATTCAACAAGACCCATAGAAACTAACAAGCATCAACAAATCCATAAGCTTGAGAACACAGAAAGAAAGACTCAATCCAATACTTAACCAATAGAAATGTAACCACCTGTGCATATCCTACTTCAGAACCACAAACATTCCCATACAATCACACAACATCAATTTTCGCACAGTATGATATAGAGATATTGACAAACCAAAACCCATATCACAAACAAAATATCCAGCCTCATCAAACCCTATAAAAGCCTAAGAACACAGCGAGAAAGTTAACACCAAAACCACAACTATTATCCACTCACGGGCAAAGCTAAATTCACCATCACAAAACCAATATCTCCACAACCCTCTAATCCTACTTCAGAACCACATGCATTCCCATGACCCATGTCACAAAACAAAATAGCAAGCCTCATCATTCAAACCCAATAAAGCCTAAGAACACAATGAGAAAGTTCAACACCAAAACCACAACCATTATCCACTTAAGCTAAATTCACCTTCACAAATTCAGTACTCCAAACCTCTAATCCTACTTCAGAACACAATCAAAACAACCAGCATCACCAAACCCTATAAAGCATCAACACATAGAAAAGAGTTCATCACATCAAAAACTTACCCACTACAAGAGCAAGCACCAGAACCAGAACCAGTCTGAGAGCAGCACCCATTGATTGGGAAAATCCCTTATTCAACTCCTTCCAATAGCAAACACCCTGCACAGCCATGGAATCATCATTTCATCTCACAATAAATAAACAAGCTCTCGAAATTTCTGGTTCAGCTGAAAACTTGCCTACTCGCTACCTACAAACAGTGATCGGATACTCGGATTCAAATGCAAAACCAACCGAAGGCTAAAATTACACAACCCTAAAGCAGACAAGGCAGCTGAATTGAATTGCCAAACAAAAGGAAGAGAAAAAAAGACAGCAATTAGTGGAATTCTTACCTGGTTATCGAATTGAGCAATCTCGTGCTCATAAATTTATCATTCACAGAGCTTTTTTTGTTTGTGTTTTTAATCTCGTTTCCCTCGCAAACAAATAAAAAAATACAAAATTGAGCGAAAATCTTCTTCTTCTTTCGAGAGAGGCTTTGATTGGAGGATTTTCACGGCAGCCAAATGGAGGGGAAAGAGACGAAGAAATTGAGATTGAAGAACTCCGTCGACGGATTGGATTGGCTTATTCTCCGACGGGTTAATCTGAACGAAATAATGAGGAGAGTGGCGGAGAAAATTAATTAATGAATTTAAATTTTATTTTACCCAAATCGAGAATTAATTAATAAAGGATTAGAAAGGAAAAAGGAAACCACTCAAATTAGGGATTCATTTTGGTTGGAAATTGTTTAATTGGGGCGAGAGTTTCTATATTTAAATTAAAAAATTAAAATTAATTGAGAAAAGCTCGGTAAATTAATTTTTATTTAAGTTATTTCAAATGAGTTTAGTAAATAATCAAATAAAAAATTTATTTTAATAACCATTGAAATTCAAATAGCTCCAACAGGAAACACTCGGAAATGCCGATGGGTGATATCTGTTATGCCAAGAATGGAAGCGAATCAATTGCACACTAACAATTCCACAGAAGGTAAAGGTAAAGAGACACAAGGATTTAACGTGGTTCGGAGAAAATGTTTCTCCTACTCCACGGGCGGTAGCCAACACACTAATCCACTATCTTGAATGATTACAGTGGCGAAAGCCAGGATGGTAGTAGACCCTGGGCCCGATAAATAAAATACAATGGGCAGAATATATTTTTGTACGGAAAATACATGTACTTTAGTTATTTGGGTTCAGGGGACCCTAGGTCCGGACCCATAGTACACCTCCTCTATCTTCGCCAATGGTGATTACAAAGAGCAGAAAGTGGACACACACTCACCTATCTCTACAAGAGTTTCTCTCAACTCACAAATGTCTAAGACGATTACACTCTCAAATGGATGATGAGATCATTGTTCTCTATAGTCGAAAGGGTTTCTGCAACAGTCATCCCACAAGGGAGACATCGCAATCTGCACCGTCGAAAAGCAAGAAAGAACGAGATAGTTGCCGTCCTCGGTTGTCTAGCTATTGTAACCGCACCCCGAACACACCATATGCATGTAAATATATGTGATCATTTTCTAACAACTTCAGTTATTGTGACATAATGATTAATGACATTGTATCAGAGTCAATTAACAAAGAAAAAAGAAGTTTCAAATCTCGATAGTCTCCAATTCGTTACACAAAACTTATCAAAATTCTGCAAATTTCGAATTTTATTCACGAACTTTCGTTTGAGAGAGTGTGAAAGAGTCGTGCTCAAAGATAATGTTACTCTAGCAGGACATTGAATATCGTGCACTTACATGCTACACCTCATAGCATCAACATATCTTAAAGACAATCTCGATACTTCTCTATTTCTCAACTTCAGTACTCCCGACACAACATCTTTCTCGAGCGAGTTATACTACAAACATGTGTCGCAACACCCAAATCTCCTAGCTCGACATCAACCAAACGATTCTCACCTCGTTCATTCGCGATAGAGAGCCCGAAAACACGAGTCTTTTCGGGTATCGAAGCTCAAATGAAACATCAACATAATAATAAATGATGGAAACCTATATACAAAGTCACAAATAGATGATTCATAAACCCTTAACCCCCCCATATACTAAGAACATCTCAATCGAATTCAATGAAAAGAATCAGTGAGCTTTTTCTTTCTTCTTTGATGAATTTTGTAAGAGTTTCCCCCACCAAAGAGAACAACAACAAACGCTACTTCTCTTCGGCGTTGCTCAAAACGACTCGATTCGGTGTCATTGCTTCAACGACACGGCTTTCGATGCGTCGAGATGGTTTAGCCTGCACGTCCCGAGCAGGTACTCCGGCAGCTCCTCGTCTGTGTCAGCCTGTAACGAATATATCGATCATTACAGGTTGTTTCAAGGGTACGCATTTGTGACCTAGGTAGTTTGTTTGTTGATGTTTACCTGAACCAAGAAGGCCATTTCGATGACGAGATTGCTAAGGTAACCGAGGACAAGACTAACCACGCCTCGTGCGACTGTCGATGATCCTATGTCGACCCCAAGCTGCATGAACAAGCACAGGACATTACATCGACCAACTAAACGACTAAAAATCGAGTAACGAGTTCTCCAAACTAAGAATGCGTTACCTCGAGGTAGTTCTTCCCACGGAAATAGTTCATTTCCAGTGCTTGGCCGATTAGACAAGCTTTCTTACCAACGCTCTGCTTCACTATCCACGAACCCTGGAGAAATTCGGTAGATGTATGAGGACTGGAAGGATCGGATATAAGGAAAGAAGGTTATTAGCTATGGCGAATTACGAAGTAGAGTTCTGGATCGGCTAACCTTGGATATGTAAGGAATGAGCTTAAACCTCGAGTTTCTGAACGCATCATCCCCATCTACGAAGCTTTGTAGTAAAGGCGAATCTTCTAAAGGCGTATTCATCATGAAGTACAGAGCAAGACTGTATGTTGTCGAACCTGGAACCTATTTTTGTTGTAAATAAACGACCTCCGTGATTAGAAAAGGCTAAAACTTCTGAGGATCATACTCTGGTTCGCTAAACTAAACGGATGATTTCACTTACTTGTATGTTTATGATCAAGAAGAACTCCGGGCCACCTTGAGCTGCATATTTCTGGAAAAACACAGTTGAATCGAGTTTGTCAGCGTATAACGGATAATAATCCTGGCTCGATCAGAAGCCGATACAAATGCAAGGAGAAGATTTAAATCACCTGAACAATGCTCCCAGGACGGCCAGCTAAATCGTCTTCTCGCTTGTCAGATTTTAGCCAATCTGCAGCAACCATCTGCATCAAAGTGCCTTTCGCCTTGATCTGGAAAATAACATACAAAATGGAAGTTAGTTGAGTCGATTTCGTAGAGGCAGAATAGTACTTTACACATAGGATGATCATCTTTAAAAGCATTCATGTCAGGGTCATTATGAAATGCTTAAGACGGTTAGAACGAAAAAGAAGAGCTAACGAGCGAACAACTAAGCGATCAACGAGGACAGGTCAGTAATAGATCACATGAAATTTTTAACTTCTCGTACAAGATGGATTCGATTGAACAGATAGAGCATTTGGCACTGAAAATGTAATCTTACCTTCTTTTGATCTTGCAAATAGTTCTTCCCACGAATCAAAAAGGTCGAAGGATCAGTCATTGCCCAACTGGATAGCAAGCTACATGATTCATCTTTAGGAAGAGTGGTCCCATAGCCGCCGCATGATATATTGTCCTCTCTAGACATGTCATGTAAGTCCACATATCCCCTCTTTTGAACTGAAGCACGAAACAAGATTTCTTCACGTTATTGATTATGCAGCTTGGGAAAAATTGAATGCGACATAAGCTAATCCGCAATACCACTATACAGACAGCATTACATTTTTGAAATATAAAAGATCAGGTGAAGTTATTTGATCATGAAACCATAATCACCTGCAAGATCATGCAATTTCTTCACAAAAACAGCAGCTGAAGATAACTTAGGTTGACGTATATCCTGCATTTACAAAGTGGAGCTAAGTAAGAGACAACGCCTTTCCTCTGGAAAACCTTATAGTACAAACTGAAGTTGTCCAAAGACACTGCCTTAGACGAGAGACATCAAGCAGAGATCCCTTATCAAACAAGCAAGAGAATAATCATCATTAAATGCCTACCTGAGAGCACGCTTCTGAACCAAAATCATAACTCCAGCATTCATTATCAGAGGGTTCTGGAACGTCAAAAAACTCATCAGCAGCATCATTCAGGCCTCCTATGCTGGCATGTTCCGAAGGTGCCTTATCTGCTTCTTCATTCTGACACACAATCGCCTTGACGTCTTCATCAGTTTCCACTTGAGCATCATATGTTTCCACATCCACTACAGCCCTGTTCAGCGCACTGCCTGCCAACTCTCCTGATGAAAAATCAGGGGCAGTACAAGCTCCCAACTTTGCCCTGAACAGCTCCCTCAGTGCTGCAAGTAAATCATAGATAATTTTTAACAACTTGGTTCAAGAAAATCATAATGTGGGAAGACATCATCATTTCAAGGGGTAACTTAATATCATACCCGCAACTCTTCCAAGCATTCTAGTGGTTATAGTTCTGGCTGAAGAAGTTCGTATGTATGATCTCCATAATTTCCAGTCAACTGCAAGCATGTGCTTTACTACGGATCTTTTACCTTGGCTCAAGGGAGAAATGACATATCCACCACCTACAAGAGTGTTCAAGTTGTTAAAGCAGGGGCTCGGAACATACTCAACACTGAGTTGATAAGGAATCTGAGTAAAACCATGTCAACCCCCACACTTTAATTAGATAAAACATATTTGCCTCTATTGTCCTCCATATTCTATATCCATAACTCCACCGAGATTACAATAAAGATGCAAAGTAGATGCATGGTCCTAATTGTCCAGCAGCTAACTGTTTCAGGGCAAAGCATAATTGAAAGTATAGAGAAATTGACTTCACATCCAATTTTAAGCATACATTACTTTTAAGGCAAGCACGGACGTAGCCTTTTTGTGGCGGACACTTCTTGTGAAATACAGAGTGGTAGAGGATAACTGCAACACAATTGTATAAAGAAAGTCAAACGCTACAACATGATTAACTCTAAGAAACATTAGTAACAGATACATTTAGTTTCAACTAGTATCCTACCATAAGTTCCATCATCCTCCCGCCGCCAGTACCGCCGCAACAAAAAGTCTCTTCTTTTCATTCCCCTGGAAATGGACAATGTATCAACCATAAGAGATCAGGAACTGAGTCAACAACATCAGTATTAGTGTTTTTAGTTTCAAAACTAACCAAGATAGCCAGTCGTTATACAATTGCTTGTGGACAATATCAGTATGGCCATCAAGGTGTTCTACCACACTTCCTTTGTAGAAACAGAAGTCCCATCTGCAAGTAAATCAAACAAGAAAATCTGAGAGCTAAACGAAAAATGCTTTGTTATCAGTACTATATTATCCTTATGCCATCACCAAAAGAAGGGTAAAAATTTGTTACCATTTGAAAGCCAACACAGGCTTTATTAATATCCACACAATTAATACATAAGAGCAACCTGAGTTTCTCATTAAATGACACGTTTTGTTAAACATAAGAACTTACTCTGATCTTGTAGGACCAAGAGACATAAGAGTTTGGAATATCGATTCTGAGGCTCCATCAACCACACCCACTGCCATGATTGCAGGATGATCATCCCACTGAGAAGAGATAACCTCATTAGTAATGCACAAGAAATTACAGCCCTCCGATTGTGGAAGATGCTTCACATACCTTACCATGGGAATCCCTGTCTTTTGTTTCTTTAAAGAGGCGTAAACCTACAGAAACCAAATTTGTTTAAAACCAAACCTAACCCTCTTGAACACATAATAGGAAGCAATCCCAGTCTTTTACCATTTTGACATCCGAAAATTGTCCATGATGAAGGTGCAATTACATCATTCACTGGATCAGTATGTGTGGTTGAAGTTGAACAAAGAGTCCAATCTATCGATCTACATTGTCGTACTCGTCGGGATTCAGTCAATCTGAAACCATGAAAAACTTAATCAAGACACTCAGAAAAGAATAGGAATCCATTATTCAATTTGGAGCATCTTCCATGACCAGCATTTGCTACTAAAGGTGAATGATATCGTCTTACCGGAAGGACTGCCAAGTACTCCTTGAAGAACCTACAACATTATGATTTCCCTGTACGTTTTCATAACAGTTAGCCCACAATGTTGAACAAACCCAATAAAATTTACTAAAGCAGCAATTAGAACCTTCAGAGCTGCTTCTTGAAATAAGTGAATCCACTTTGCTGCTTCCTCGGGACTGGTTGCTCCCAACTACAATATACAGATCTTCCAACTTACATGCTATCGTCTTATAATAAAAGACAAAACATGTCAATGCAATAGTCACCTCACCTTCAGTTGATCATTGTGATTCGAAGTGTTAAAGAGCGTAAAAACAAAGAGTACCTGCAAATTGTCAGAGATGGATTAGAAGAGCATATATCTATAAATGGGTCTTGAGTTGTCCTTTTTTTCGTACAAATTTAAAGACTGAGCAAGCGCCCAAACAAATTTGAGGGTTTCATACTTTTCTATTAACAGTCTCTCTTCCGTTTTCAGTTACTCGAATACAGGAATCTATGATTGCACTTCTAAGAGGATCCTGAAAAACCAAACAAGAGAATAATCAGAAAACGAAATAAAAACAATCAAGCCTCCCCTGCGAATTAAACAGGTGCATACAACGAACAAGATCTTAATCTGTAACCACGCCACTGAATCATGAACAGATAATCAGAAACCAGCTTCTTCATTTTTGGAAACTAAGTAACTTCTCTTATAAACTAAGAGATCACAACAGGTCTGCATTCCAATTAGTTTTGAAGACAAGAATAACAAAATCATTTCCAGAAGGAAATGCCAAATTACGATCAAGGGAGATATGGGGATAAATGTTTAACATATGGATAGGAAAAATCCCTGTTCGTTTTGCTGAATTCAACAAAGGTTCTTAGAATCCTATGAAAAAGGCTTACAAAAATACCAAAACCATTTTGACAGATTCTGGCACCTAAACTTCAGAACATTCAACCAAAAATAGAAACTGTTCCTCAATTAGGAGATCGGATGAACCACCACAGAGATTCCTCCAACGTTACCATCTAAAGTAACTTTCCAACTATTCTTGTCCTTCTAATATGAAAAATGGCTTCCAATAGTAGCAGTAGGAATCCGAAAAGCATACTTGTCCAAGACAAAAGGATCGGATCCTTAATCAACCGCCGATCAAAGAATCCAAACAAAAGAATAAGAACAACGATAAAATCACCAAATTATTCTCCGATCACCATAACGAACTGTCAACAGCAGAATTCCATTCCAGATTCACTTAGCTAAAAGGCTTAGCGCAACCAATATTTCACCAAAACAAGGAAGAATCACAAGAACTAAGCAGAAGCAAGCATATAGAACATAAATCATTAAAAAAAAATCGAAACTCGCGGCAGCATTCACTTGAACTAAACAGTTGCAAAAAGGGAAGAAGACAGAGACCTGGTCCTTAGAAGCAGGGAGCGACTTGAAGCTCTTGAGAAGGTGATCCTGAAGAATGAAGTACCTCTTAGTAGAGTACTGCAATCCAATCCGATTGTGCCGCAACACGTACATCCAGCCTTCCATCACCTTCTCCTCTTGCTCCACCGGCACCACCTCCATCTCGACGAAGCAAGATCGAACGATGATTTCTCTGATTTCTCCACTCGACGGAGAAATCAAGGAAAGGAGAACTTCAACAGCACTAATCCTTCTACTTCCCGTCTCTCTCTCTCTCTCTCTCTCAACTGTCGTCCGTGACACACTTCCACCGCAATTCGTAGCGAACAGCTACGCGCCTACGCCTCCCTCGCCGGCTTCCGGAGCTTCAATCTCTCGTTATCGCCGTATTTCGCCGCAAGGAGGAGGATGAACAACAACAACGGAGGCGGAATTCCGATTGGTGAAGATTGGAGGAGAAGAAACCAGAAGCAAACGAAAAAAACTGCCTCTCTGCGTTGCCTGGCTGGTTGTGGTGGTGATAGTGGGGGAGAGAGAAAAAATTGAATTTTCTTTTTGCTTTATTTGTTTTTTAGTTTTCGCTTTTTTGAATTGTTTAGTATTTAATGTTTATTTTATTTTAGGGAAAATATCATTTTACCCCCTATATTTTTCCAACTTAACAGATAGCCATATATACTATAAATCGCTCTTTTTACCCCTCCTACTTTGACCACCTAGCCGTTTGAGTCCTTCCATTCTAACTCTCCTCTTCGTGACGTTAATTGATGCGCATTCAATACACCACATTAGCTCCAATAGCCATGTATTAGCTTACCAAGTGTGTTGTATTTCACCATACTCTTCGTGATACCTCCCTAACCAACTTTTCATATCCTACTTTCGATATCTCTCTTTGTCGGTGTGTGGATGTGTCCAGATTTGATATTAAGAAGATGAAAGTTGAAGCGGAAGGACTAAAATGGAAAAGTAGTCAAATTAGAAGGGGATAAAATGAGCGATTTATAGTATAGAGGTTATTTGTTAAGTTGGCAAAGTAGAGGGTGCAAAAATGCTATTTTCCCATTATTTTATTTGATTTTCGCGTTTTGTCTTTTCGCTCTGTGTTTACAGTTTTCGGTATCTGATTAAGAGTTAATTAATAATTAATTAATGTAATTAGTGGGCGTAATGCAATGAGACAGAGATTGACAGGCGCGGGATTATGTTATTACTTGAAGCACACCCTGTTCCGCGCCTATTTACTATTTTGCCCACTTCTGTTTTAATTTTTAAATTATCCTAATAATAAATATCTTTAAGATATTAATCTAAAAATTTCAGAATTAGCAAATCAATTGATCTAGCCATCTAGGGTTATTTCCAATTTTTTTGGATTAGTTTTGTTAGAATAAAGGCATTAAAATCGATTATCTATATTGTATTTTAGTAGTTTAATTCGGTTATTTTTACGATCTCTATCTGTGACATTCAGTATACATAAATAAGAGATTCTTAAATTATGAGACTTTGATTGATATATTGACTCAAAGTCAAAATTCCAAATGTACGATAATTATGTTCTCTCTAGTGTAAAAACAGACTCATTTTATCCAACAAAACAAACCTGAGTAAATTCTCCAATGCATACTAACATTGTTTTGTAGTACGATTCGTCTGTAACGTTTTGAATTGTCATCAAGGACAATATGGTGTTCAAGGACAAGACACAATATGTCGACAACATCATCACTTTCACATAACACCTTCATACTCATGAACTCCATATATAGTGTCACTCGATGATCTCCATCACCTTATTATCTACGAAACAATCTTCATCTTCTAATTAACCAACTACGTCATGATTCATCATCTTTAAATTTCCAACAAACACTTTCTATGATGGTTCCTTCACATTTAGAGTTCCATTTGCATGTTATCACTTGATACGCACCAGGGCATATATGAGTAACAGATAGCAACTCTCATATGTTCATCAACAGACACTTTCTTAAGTCCGACCTTCCCACTGTCATAAAATCTAATTGCTTATAACTCTGTCACAACCCTTATGACCCATTTCAACATAGATTTCATGTGTGGCTAATGTTGCCCGACACAAACATTGGTTCATCTACTTCATTCGACACGGACTCGACAAAACAGCTATCTGAGATGCCAAAACCACTCTAAACAACAAGTTCTCTTCACATTAAACTTCATTCATCCCTATATATCTCGATCTCACGTAAACAATAAAGTATCTTCTCGTTAAACTTCATCGATTCATACATATCTCGATCTCATTACCCCCACCAATGATAAATACATTATCCTTAGGCTAAAAAATCAACTTTGAGAAACAAATAATATTAATGAGTGGGGGAGCAACGAGTTAGTTGGGAATAGCTGTTGAAATTTAAAGTTAGGGGGAACCAAATTATATATTTAAATAATTATTAATCATAAAAAAAAAATCTTTAATTTAATTTTAAATTTTAAATATAATATTTTGAAGACCCAACCAATCAATCTCTAAATTGGCATGTAGTTGGCTTTACTTGTAAGTCTTTCATTTTCCATTTCTTAATGACTTTCATTTTTCTCTAGCAAGTTGACAAATGGAGACTTCTCCATTTTTTTTGGGTGAAAAGGCAAGCCTCGCCGCATCAATTAAATAACCATCCGGGGTTCCGAAATCCTCATAACGTCGTAACGGACATAATAAGCCAAATTACAGTTCGAAAGGGGGACAGAGTGACAACCCCTCTGCAAAGAATGGCCAAGGTTCGCCAGGAAGTCGGCCGCCTTATTAGCTTCTCTGTAAACATGTTTGAGCCTCAGCTCCCAATCCTTCGAAAGCCAATCTCTGAATTCGAAGACCTCGAGTGCATGTTGGTGTTCGATTGGCGCACTATCGTCCAACAAGATCGCAATTGCAGCTTGCGAATCCATTTGAACTTCCACCTTCCTGTATCCACCTGACCAAGCCCGTCTAATTCCTTCGATGGCCCCCCTGATTTCTGCCCGAGTGATTGAGCAGATCCCCAAATTCATAGCAAAAGCCTCAACACACTGCCCGTCTTCGTTTCTGAGCAGGCCTCCAGACTTCTCCATTTAATTATATATAATTTATGATCTTTGGAGAGAAGGAATAGACTAATTACTTATAATATAAATAAAACTTAATAACTAATTACTAATGTTCTTATGGGTATACTTAGCTCAGTTGTCGGTCAGACCAGTCAGGTTCAGTCGTGTGGCTCATGTGTCGTACGCTTAGTGTTGGAGTTTCAAGACGGTCTCAGTTGTGCGTAGCTGGATGATCCACTTACGAAAGGTGGTGATCTTAGTCCGGATCTTGAGGACATGTAAGTTACGGACCGAACAACACTGATAGGACATGACCAACGACTCGTCAACGCCTTATAGTAGGCACACTTTTTTTTATGAATGGTGATTTTCATTTCATAAAGAACCAAACTGTACATAGAAACCATATACATAAGAACAAGTATTCCCCTCCACCCAGTAAAAACTATAGGGAGGGAAGAAAAACCTCGAAGGATATCAACCCCTAATAAAAAACATAACCCCAATAAAGTAGCACCACCACAAGGCTGGTTCAGGAAGCCCTAAACCCGACCCCAGAAACAGCTAAAATCTCTCACGCCGGATCGTGGTCACTATGCCAAAGCGACATATCCACACACGACGCTCCTCCTTGGAATGTAGTCCCGCCACAAGCAACCATCTACTAGTCGTAGAGGCCACCTTCTGAACCACTCTAGCAACTGACAACTCTCTCCCTCTAAATATCCTACCGTTCCATTCGAGCCAAATAAACCACAAGACATTATTGTAGGCACAGTTAAGGCTCTACAATACACCTTTTTTTGTTAAGTTACAACACACCCATGCGGTGCACTCTAGTACTTTTTTCTGTCTCACTCACTAAACACCCATATCCCTCATATTATGAAACGTTTACTACTTCTAATACATCTTGCGAGATACCATGCGACAACTCCTTAGCGCTTTGGATTAACAAAGTCACGCGGATCAAATCACACATATAATTTCAAATAACTTGATTCGTTAAAAACCGCCTCAATTCCAAATAGCTTGTGTGTGCTGATGCAGCTTATGAAATTAACAAGAAAAAGCATAATAGTCGTTTTAAAGAATACCCAAAAGTAGTGCAGGATAGGGACATTTACTATCGCCACGATGCTTCCACGTGGGCATTATGAAAATAGAAGGAATCACTGACGTGATTGTTTTTGCTAACTTCGATAGCGTCACTGTCAAATCGCTCTTACTCCATCCTTTAGGACTGGTATGGCTTAGTGTAGTCCAAATACAAATTGTAATTTGAAAATAAAAATCTCTATACTAATTGTTCAACATAATAATAAAAATTATTTCGTGTATTAAATTAGTGATAGTCTTGAGTTTCAAATGTCGAATGGAGCGTTATGGTAATGTTACGAGATTTTACATGGCATATTTTTTTAATTAGGGATTTTTATTCCAAAAAACTTAGGCTTGTTGCCAAAGATTCCAATTCCAAAATGGTCGTATCATAAAAGGCAATTCCAAGTAGGGCTTTGTTAGCTTGACTAGAGAAACGTACACGCCAAATCATGGTCACTTTTATGCCAAATAAATGCGACATATTACACATCGACAAAGCATCCTCCTTTATATTGAGATTCAGCACAAAATCCCATATAAAGGCCATTTTCAAACTCACACGCAATCTGACACTTCTCCTTTAAATAGAGTCACTACACTTGCCATTCGAGCAAATAAACTTAAACAATAGCCTTATTGTATAAAGCACTTTTTAACTATCATTATTGCCAATTTTATATTTGGGTCTTAGTTACAACACACGCCTTATGGTTAGAAATGTGCACTATAGTCTTTTTTTGTCTTTATCACTAAACACCCATATTCATTATTATGACTAATGTTTACTCTTCTAATGCCACATTATTTGCGAGTACCATCGACAATCATTAGCCTTTGGAATTACTGACAATAGTGCACGGCGGATCAAAGTCCCATATAAATCAAATCACACTTGGATCGTTAACCAGCCCATTGCCAATTGGTCTGAGTGATGACAGCTTGGAAATTAAAAGAAAAAAGGAGAAATAGTCATAAAAGAATACCAAAAAGTAGGTGGCAGTGACAGGGACAACTTTCGGCCAGATGCTGCCACGTGGGCAGAGAGAGAAAGAAGGGGAATCTCCTGACGTGGATTGTTTTTTGCTAACTTCGATGAGCGTCACTGTCCAAACTCCTCTTCACGCCATCCTGGCAGGCTGGGTATGGCTTACGTGTAGTCCAAATCAAATTTAATTTGAAAAAAAAAATCTCTATCTTAATTGTTTACATATAATATAAATTATATTGTGTATTAATTAGGGATAGTCTTGAGTTTAATGTCGATGGAGCGATGGGTAGATGTTACGAGATTTTACATGGGCAATTTTTAATGTTGTTGCATGTTGGATGACCTCATCCAGGTATTTTCGATGCTGTTGTTATTGAGTTTTTGGTTGTTTGCGATACTTGTTTGTGGTGGTGTCGTTTTAATGTTTTTTTTTTTTTCAGGTTGATTTTGAAGAAGATGCAGAAGTTGTCTTCTCTCGCCTATCCTTAGTTCATGCTCTGGCATTATTGGGTGGAGTCATCATCAACGAGATCCTGCTCTTGCATCGCCAGACTCCTTCTCTTCACTGTTTGCCTTGTTTGACGTACTAGTAATAGAGTCACTGATCATTATGTGACACATAAGGTTCTCGGTTTACTACTAGAGAATCTGTTGGTTGTCCTGTTTTCTTGGGTAGTCTATACTGTCTCCTGGCGGAGCTATTTATGACCAAAAAAAAAACGCGTGCTTTTATAAATGTATGAACACTCAATTTTGGCTGATATTACACCTTCTTAACCCAAAATCTGAGCTGAAGAGCCAGAAATTGTCTACGCACCCTAACACGTACATTTGACTCATTGATCGATGTGAACACCCAAAAATTTATAAGCGCTAGAATTATCCTCGTGATCCTATCCTAGTGATAGAAAGTGTTGTTTTTGTTTGACAAAATTTCGTATTTTTTGGGTAAAATTTATTAAAAGACCAAAACAATGTTTTTTTTTTTTGTAATGCATGCTTGTGTGTCACTAGGCTTGCATGGAACGTCCACGTCACTCCACTTTGCATTATTATAATGTAAGAAAAAAAGCAAAAGTTTTGCCGTCGAATAGGAAACAAAATCAAAAGGCATTACTTGATTGTTAATTAATTATGTCATCGATTGCGTGTATAAGTAGACTACCTTAATCACTAATTCACTATTCTAATTAGTTTTTTTTTTTAGCACTCCTGTGCGGGAGCGTGCTATGGATCGTGAACCATCCTTGATCTAGGTTTAATCACCATTTAAAATTATATTCTGTACGATGGATTGGTCGGATGATTTCATATTTGGGTTAGGGGACAGTTGGTTTGAATTAAATTCTGTCACGGTTTTTGCTAGTTTGGGGGTGACTGTCTAGCTAGGTTTGAATCGAATCTTGTTATATGTAAACCTAGTTAGTCCCGATGAATATACTTTGAGGGTGTTGCTAAGTTGGTATATTGACTACCATCCAAGTTACGATACAATTACCATGAATCAAAAAGATATTATAGACTTTTTAATCCTTCTCACCAAAATTTAGGAATAATCACGGAAAATCATCTGAACAGAGTAATTAATCTCATTTGAACAAAGATTGACCTCGAACAGACCCTGTTAGGGGACACCTTGTGCCTTCCAACCGAGAGGCATTAGCCCCCCAAACATCAATTTACCGACCAGTCAATGAAATCATCGTAACGAAATGACCAAATTTTACAATCTCAAATGTTAAGATAACCAGTTCTTCACAGCCTTCACGGTACCGTCATAATCAAACAATCACACATACCAATTAGGCTAATAGCTAGATATTATATATATAGGTCCATGACCAGTCAACGAAATCACCATCATGATCAAGTTATGTCATCTCGAAGATCGTGACAAAACGTACCGTCCATCAGACCCATAACTCAACAATTAATCATTCAATTTGTAGGTGCATGTACCATACTCAACCGATTGAGCAATGTCATGTGTTACAAATAAGCATCATTGTCGACCACCTACCTACTTATTTTCCTACCCATAGGAACAAAAAGACAATTAAATAAGATAATATGGTGATTAATTAGTGTGTGGGGTCACTTAATTAAGCTAATTAATCAACTTTAATCATCATTACCAACTTCAACTCCTAACATTTTGTTTCTTTCCGATGATTAAAATGTTTGACCTATCGAATATGTCCGTGGTATGAGGTTTAATGATTCAATTTATAAACAAGAAATTAATTCGGTATCACTAATATCTTCATTACTGATGTTTGAAAACAAGAAATTATACTGGAAAGAAAACAGGGGGTTAAAAACGGTAGAATAGAGACAATTTGGTCCCACGACTAAAATTCATTTTTTATTTATTTTGTTGATCGGTTTGATGCATGTATGCAATGTAGTCAAAATTCCGATTTTAATCTTAAAATCTTACGGTTTTACGATTTCACTGGTCTCTAGCGATCTTGATTCCACGCAAAATCTATGATTCATAAAATCTAGTAAAATCTCGATCAAAATTTTAGAATCTTATAAAATCAACGATTTTTCTTGTATTTTACGATTTCATTTTCTAGGGGAAATTACCAGTTTGTACAACTACATATAAGTCAGAACAAAGACAATTAAATTAAATTGTTTTTTTTTAGATTTTTATTAATTAAGTTAGAATTTATTACTAAAAAGTGTCTAAAATCTAATTATTACTTTCTCGAATGACCGCTTAAGAGCCGACATTCTCTTTTTTTCTTATCTAGACTTTTCTAAGTTGGGTAATGGTCTTCTTATTCTTATTATGTTGTTGACTTAAATTTTTCGATAGTAGTTCATAAAATCTTACGATTTTACGATTAAAAACTACGATTCTGATTTCACCCATGTTTTTGATTTCACGTGGAATCACGATTTTGACTACATTGCATGTATGGTATGGTTGAACGTCTGTGCATACTGGTTAGTACAATGATGTAAGCACAGTTTCACCATACGTGATTGGTTGCATAAACAATATGCATTCTAATCGGCTAAGTTGGATCGGTGCAACAACGACTATATGTTGGTTTAACCGTTCATCAGTATGATGACATTTCACCATACTAAGTCAACTACATGAACAATATAACATGCAGTCCAACTAGTTAAACCAACCAGTACCATATACGATGGTGCAAACACAATTTCACCACACTAAACGATTATATAACCATATATGCGGTCCAACTAGTTAAATCAATCAGTAACAAGATAACATAATCACGAGTTTATACTAAACCGATATCATAAATCATATACGATCCTACTAGTTAAACCGACCGGTATACATGATTTTTAACCATTGATTTTTGTTTTTTTTTTTAAACAAAACATCCCCACAAAGCCACTTGTTCTTGTTCCCCACCATTTTATTAGCTTTTTTCTCGAAATCTTAAACTGCCTTTTGTCTCCTAATGATGATTAAGGGACATGAAGTTTGAACCAACCAAAATGATTTTGTTTTGGATAATTGAGTTGTACGTGAAAGAGAAGCAACTAGGCATAACCCGAGTTCGGAGTTGGGTTAATCGGGACACGAGTTAATTTATGTATAAGTAAAACTGTATCAGCGTGAATGGTTTAGATCAATTAGATCTTGAGTTACTTGTCAAAATGGTACGTTATAACGTTGGTATAATGGCTATTCAATCACGATTTATCTATATTTTATAACTATTTCAGTGACCGAACCACGTACAATTAGACACACGTGGCAGTATGATTATGAAAACATTATTGTTGACTGTTGGTCAATTTGAATCCATACTCAAATGAGTTGACCCGACATGTTGGTTGCATCCATTTTTAACTATTTTTGTAAAGAAAATGTTCATTACAGCTTAAACGAGTCGAGTCGAGTTAAGTTATGAATTCATTAAATTATGGATGTAACTATTTTTGACACCGTAGATGTGACTAGTGTCGCTTCGCCCACAATGTCCACATTGTTCCATCCTTTCGCGCAACAGGTTGCATAAGCGTCTCTGAAAGCAATAAGTTCCTAGCTGAGAGAATCGGTAATACTAGGATAAGATCATATCCGTGGCAAAGAGAACAAACCGATGAGTGGTTCCTAACAACTAGACTAGCTACGACACCATCAACATTGATCTTCAGACAATGTCGATCGAGCAGGGAAAATCCAGATGATTTGAGGATTTCATAAATTCGGTATCGATACAGTACATCAAATCACTATGAATGACTTGACTTCTTGATAATTAGTGTGGGAAATTAACAACAAATTAAGCAAAACCAAATAATAAGCAATGATTAATATATCTAATCACAAATTATGATAATGGTTGGCCAACCTAGCTTTGAACATTCTTATATGAGGCCAGAAACGTCAATTCCACGTTATCTACTCTATAGGAAAACGACGTCGTTCGACCTTTCAAATGTGTATTCTCCACCGTGCAGCTGTGCTAGGGTTTTAGTTAGGTCGTATTCATAAATCACATCACTTAACAAAATGTTAAATAAGTTCGATTCGAAATTTGAACCGATACGTGGTCATATTAGGTCGAATTATTGAAATATATCAAATTGCATACATTTAAATTACTTTTTTTTTTTACCGTAAACATAACCGAGAGGGTGGTGCTGATCCATGGTTGTCATCGTTGATATATGCACCTGAGTTTGAGTGTGTTTGGTGGAGTTTATGATTTCACGTGACTGACCTATGTTACGTACAAAACATGGTATCAAAGTGTTTGTTCCATGTCGCTTGGACAATATGAAGATGGAGATGCCTCGGTTGCTTGGGTCTCCTAGCTCGGTCTGACTCACCTCATATAAGAATACCGGTAGTAGTAATTCATGGCGATATAATGGTATTTGAGGGTAATGGGGGAAATGGAAGGATGGATAGTACGTACCGAGGGAATATTTCCTGCCAAAATGTTAGTATGTACTTTGTAATGAGACTGACGCTTGTAATTATTTATAGTTTAGCAAATGTCGTTAGTGACCGCTTATCATTGGTTGGTAGTACAGATGCGACGATCGTGATTTGGAAGTAACGGTGAGATCAATGTCGAGGTTTTTAAATATTCAAATTCAAACTTGTTCGCATTGAGATACTTCTATCTCGGCCCAATGGGCTTTATCGTCGGAGCTCAGCCCATATTACAATGGGCCTTTGGTTGTTTGTAATAGATACCAAGTTCAGCTTCGTGGGCTTTTGGCCCGAGATTTAAAGAAATGGA